>OU015493.1:108743574-109251074 GCA_907164885.2 Dolomedes plantarius
ATTTTAAATGTTCTATTTGACATCCCTTATTCTGAACTATCTTTCGACACCGCAATTTCCAGGATAATAATGCCTTTTGAAGTGTCAGAAGAGGTATTCTATCCCATTCCTCCTGAACAGCTTTCCAGAGTCCTGTAAGGGTTTTGTGACGACGTTTGGATAATGCAGATTTTAAAAGTCCAAAAGCACAAAAATCCATAGGTGATACATCGGGAGATTTAGTAGGGATATCAGTGAAGGGTATGGCCTTCATACCAGTTTTTTGTTCCATTTCTGTTAGGAAATTTACAGTGGATTTTGATGTGTGACTGCTAGCTTTGTCCTGATGGAGTCTCACAGATTGATGGCACTGTGGGTAAAGCGATGGTATTTCATTCAGAAAAATTGGCGATAAAATATGTTCCTGATAGTATTTGGAGTTAATCTTGACATTTTTCCCACTCTCTTTATTTTTAACTTGCCATTATAAGAAAAACCAGCAACAATCATGAATCCCTCAGAAAAACTTTCTTTCGATTCTTTGAACCATGTACTTAAATTTTTTTCTCCCCTTTTATGATAATAAATGGCTCTTTTTTGGTTTCAATCATTTAAATACACCCATGATTCATTTATTGTGACAGTTGTTTTCCATTTTTCTTTGGATAAGTGTTTCTCATATAGAATTCTGCAGCGTGTCCTGCGTTCAGCGATATGATTTGGAAGAAGACGCTACACATTGCGTTTTTTCGCTTTCTTAAGATATAAATCAACGTTTATCATTTTGTTTACAGTGGACACCGAGCATTTTACTGATTTTGCAACTGTCCTTTGACTAGGGGGATTTTCTTTTAACATTAAACAACGTACCTTTGCAATAGTCGAAGATGTCCATTTTTTTCCTTGGATACTTGTTTGGAATTTTTGTCCCACTTGAGGCTCCAATTTGACGTTTTTTTCCTTTCTTGTTGACGATATTACCTATCGACGCTTTAGATATCACAAAACCATGACTCTCACATCGTTTTTGGATAACGGAGTATGCATATTTCTCTTCGGAAAGAGCATAAGAGTTGGCGTTTTTAACAAAGCAGTGGTTCGGTGTAGCCTTCGAACCACTGCTTTGTTAAAAACGCCATTTTGAATAAAAACAAAACTTTCAAACCGTAGACGATAATTTTGACTTTTAAAAACATAGTACAATTGCAATCATTTCTTTTGCAGCAAACGCTTTTTTATTACCGCTTACCAAAATCGTCTAAAAAATGTGCGAACAGCCTCTGTATAGGTTGCATATAAAGGTCCGTATTATGTTTGATCAAACTTTCCATCTGCGTCTAAAGTAATAATACTCAGTCCTTCTTAATAAATGACGAAGTACAAATCTGTGTAGGAAATAGTACCACAACCATACAAAAACAAAAACGAAAATATTAAACCACATAAAAGAACACTAAACATTACTTTTTATCTGTGCACAAAACCAAAATGAAATACTAAATCAATTTTTCGTCCGTCATTGAGTTGATTCCCATACCGCATAAATTACGTTTTGTCTCTGTGAATTCTCTGGGAAATTATTATACCCAGATATGAAGATCGGCATCTCACGGTACTGTAGTGGAAAATTTCATTGCTGAACTAGGAGCAGACACATCCCGAACAATAAAGATGCCCACGCTGCTGAAGACGAATGGTAGAATTCGTTTTGAAGACGGCGGACAGCATCCGTCGTGAAGGCACTCGTGAGTGTGAAGTCGGCACTTGTTCTCGATGGCATTGACAGACGAACGACAAGCATTGCAGCTCCAACCAAAATTCTCAAACTGATATTTACTTTCCGATGGACATGGCGCTGTCACGGAGATGAGATATGTTGAAACTGGAAACTAAATTTAAATTTTAAATTCCTATACACTAATTTTAAAATGCAGGGGGTTTCCCCGCACAGGTTCGAATCGTGTCGACTTTTGTCACGTCCCTTCGCCGCGCACCCTTTAACAAACTAATTACTCTAAATGTAGTCATAAAGCAATAGGCCGGTGGAAGAACTAATACTTAAATAACATCTAAACACTTCTTTATTAATTAACATTAATCGAATACCCAATTAACCCAGCTAAATCGCCATTTTCAATCATCTCCCAGCTCCCGACAGACGCACGTCCTATCTCTATAAAAATATCCCCAAAACTGCGTAATTTCTTTCCCTTGCGTTATATAAAGGCGTGCGTAATATAACGCAATTCATATATATATATATATATATATATATATATATATATATATATATATACGGGTGTAACGAAACTCTTGGGCAAAACTTTAAGGGGTGATAGTACACATCAAGACAAACAATATTATATAGGAAACTTAGGGTCCCAAACGTCTTCCAAAGGAGATAGACGCCATTAAAGTTTAGGGTCCGAAATTTCAAATGATCATAAAAAACGGGAAAATTTGTCGATTCGTTTGTTGTTTTCGCTTAAATTATTCTTTATGTCAAGATTTTCAGGAAAATAAAGATAAAGTTTTAAAGATAAAGTTTTAAAGATAACGTTTTAAAGATAAAGTTTTAAAAATGCCGATAGAGGGCGCTTTAGACTTTGGAGTAACAAACAACTATTTTTTACTGTTATTTTTTGTATCAGATTAAATGCTTTCAAAAGCTTAGACTTAAACTTAAATTTTGAGCTCAAAATCTGAATCGTTGGAGGTGGTTATGTCGCGAAAACTCAAGAGTGTTCAGGAGGTGAAATTTGAACCCCCTCCTCCCCTGTACGCAGTTCAGTTATTCACGATTTTGGATGCTCGGTCGTAGACCAGGCAGCAACTATTACCCACTAAACGTAAAATAAACGAGAGAGGGATGACAAAAAATTTTAAAAAAGTTATTCATAACAGACGATCATTTGATCGGGCCATATCTTCTGCCAAGGCGCCTGGACGGCGGAACGTATCTGGTATTCCTACAAGAGGTGCTTCCAGTTCTGCTGCAAAGTGTTCTATCCAACATAAAGGCTCGTATGTGGTTCCAACATGATGGAGCGCCTGCACATTTCAGCGCAAATGTGAGAAGTGCATTGGATACAGCATATCCAGGGCGATGGACTGGACGGGGTGGTCCGGTAAATTGGCCGGCACGCTCGCCTGACCTCTCCTGTCTAGACTTCTTCCTCTGGGGCCATATGAAGAGTCTTGTTTACGCAAGCCCTGTCGACTCCAACGAGGAACTGGTTGCGAGAATTGCCGTCGTAGCAGGAGATATCCGGGAGATGCCCGGGGTATTTGCTAATGTCCGAAAGTCCCTCCGCCGGCGGTGTGAGGCCTGCATCCTTGCTAGTGGGCGCTCCGAGCAGTTTTTGTGATTCCACAAGAAAATCATGCGTGTACCATTTTCTACGTGTCATCATTCATTCAACCTTCATTCATGCGCACGACGTGCGTACATCAAATTGTTTTTTTTTATTTCTAGAGGAGAAATTGCTCATGTCTAGTATTATGAATAATTTTTTTAATTTTGTCATCCCTCTCTAGTTTATTTTACGTCTAGGAGGTAGTAGTTGCTTCCTGGTCTACGACACAAAGTGCTACGACACAAGATCGGGAATAACTGAACTCTGTTCAGGAGGGAGGGAGTTTCAAATTTCAACTCCTGAACACAATTCAGTTAGCGCTACTTAACCACCCCCAACGAATGAGATTTTGAGCTCAAAATTTAAGTTTAAGGCTAAGCTTTTGAAAGCATTTAATGTGATAAAAAAATAACTGTAGAAAATAGTTGTTCGTTACTCCAAAGTCTAAAGCGCCCTCTATCGACATTTTTTTTACTTTATCTTTAAATTTATTTTTCAAGAAAAAACTGACAAAAAGAATAATTTTAGCTAAAACCGCTAACGAATTGACCCATTTTTCCGTTTTTTATAATCATTTGAAATTTCGGACCCTAAACTTTAATGGCGTCTATCTCCTTTGGAAGACGTTTGGGACCCTAGGTTTCTTATATAATATTGTTTGTCTTGATGTGTACTATCACCTCTTAAAGTTTTGCCCAAGAGTTTCGTTACACCCTGTATATATATATATATATATATATATATATATATATATATATATATATATATATATATATATATATATATATATATATATATATATATATATATACCCAACAAACACAAGACTGACGGCAACTTGACGGGCCGGTTCTGGAGGCGCCGGTAGAACGATAGGCTCGGGGAAAATGATCCGTACCGTTGCCGGGTGATTTACGAATCTCCGACGCGGAATCCCGTAGCGTGTACCCGTTTGAGGGCCGGTGATGATTGGATAGGAATCTACCCGAAACCGCTCTCCCTGTAACGTCCCGGAATCGATAGTCCGATTCGTAACCACAAGTAACAGAAATCTGCATCAGAATTATGGATTTGAAAGGGAAGGCGAAGATTAGATTAAACAGACTTTTCATAAATATTTATTTCACTTTTGTGAACTTTCTCAACTTCTTTTGCACGAAAAATTCACATAATTTTCCTTGTAATGAAAGATTGAATTATATCAGAAGTATACGGCTGACATAATATAATCTTTCGGTTATACTATGTGATATATGCATAATATATATGATCTATATATTTAATTTGCTAAGCCGACTTTTTGGGCAGTCCGTGAGAGAAAACTACTGCATCAATTTACTTCATTTTGGTCTTAAACGAAAGATTGTAATCTGTAGATTTGTTAAATTTGGTTTTTGTGACAGCAATTTCCATTAATTAGCGATAATTTACAATTGATTTTTACGCATGCTCAGTGGCATGTTTAAATCTGTCTTTAGAAACTCACTGTTTCCGCGCACGCTCAGTGACATGTTTTAATGGTAAACACGTTTATTCCGAGAAGTCTCCATCTCTGCCTTATTTATTTTTATGATAATTATATTTGTGAAATACAACAGTAAACCTCATGGAAATTGTTTATTTCATGCTGTTTAATTAGCGATAATTTACAATTTAAAAAAATTGCTTTCTGCACATGCTCAGTGACATTTTTAAATCTGTCTTTAGATACTCACTAAGCGCGAAGCCGCTTAATCACAATTTGTTTCTGCGCATTATTATGATTTTCAACATTTGACAATGATGTGTTGAATATAATTTGTGTATTAGTACATTCATTTACTATCTAGCCGTCGTGTTTTGACAGACATCAACTATTGTTAGATTATATTAATTTATTTTTGGCTTTTATATAGAAATGAAATAAACATCCACTTACAAATGGATAATTTTTTCGATCAAGAGTTTATGCACAAGAGAGTAAAGAGTAGTACCTGCCTAAATTTGTTTTTCATTTTGATTAAGACGGACTTTTCGGCAGACTCTCTTGGATGCCAAAGCGGGTATCTATCTGGCGCTTCATTTCATACTCAGGTTCTCTGCGATTTACTTGGCAACCCTACCACCAGTTGCATTGGGCCAATATCAATTTCGTTAGGCGCTACATTTCGTTTTTGGTAGACCGCTGGGTTACACTTATTTGGACTTCAAATTTTTCGGTGATGGTGTTGATAATTATTTCATGATTTAAATATTTCGTGACGCAGGAATTGGAGCCATTTTTTTATAGAAACATGACCATTTTAGCTTATTTTCGGCACTTTTTTTTCGCGGGGGGGGGGGGTAAGTATATTGATTTTGTAATGAATAACACGACCGTTTTTATTTATCAGAAGATAGATATATTCATAGCATAAAGTAAAATACTTCGAGTGACAGTTCTCTTTTAAATGAAATTGCGTCCGAATGCATTTCAATAAATGTTTAACAGATTAAACACTAAAAACATATCATACATTTTTAAACCTCTATACAGTCATAATATTGTTATTAAAATATTGAGGTACATTGAATTTTATTCGTCATTTTTACAGTATTTATTCGCATACTTTATAGCTAGTGATGTATAGAACAATAAAGAATGAATCTAGGAAATGAAATAAAAATAATTGATGACTGAAAATAAATTTCATATAGCAGACCAACGTATATGTAAATGTAGGTACAAATACTTTATAAGTTTTAACACCCATTGATATGAACTGTATTTATATTTTTCGAATATGCTTCATAAAAACAAACTCCATCTCATCAGAGATAAAATTAGAAAGTGTGTGTTTGTATGTATGTAAATGTTGACAGTAATTTAGTAGCTTTTAATGTGCTAGTAAATACAGGGCAGTTTCTAGGGTAGCTGCCATACGTGTGCGAGAATAATTCCCCCCCCCCCTCATACCGTATGGATTAATTGAAATTTCTCTGGAATATTTTTACCTTAAATGAAACAACGAATTACAGAAAATATTATAAATTCAGTTTATTTTTTTATTTTATAACCTAACATAATAATTATTAATGTATTGATATAACAACTAAATGAATACGTTATATTAAATACATACAACACATATCTATTAATACATATACTTAATAAGTCAGTCAAAAAGATAATCTTTGCTTTCCTTGCTTTTTTTAATGCAAATTCTGTTATAATATCTGATCATCTATATCTTCCGAAATGTCCTTTTCGATGCTAATAATAGATAAGTCTGAAAGCCTTTCTTCTCCCATTGTAGACCTCAAATAATTTTTTATTATTTTAAGTTTTGAAAAGCTTCTTTCCCCGCTAGCCACAGTCACAGGCAATGTTAATAAAATTTGTATGGTAATCACTAAATTTGGACACAGATAGATGAGGTTGTTTGTAAATAGGTATTGAATCACATTTAACGCGTTCATTTCAAGAGAAATATAGAGGGCAATGTTGTCAGTTTCATTGCATAAATCTTCAGCTATAATATATTTTTCATTTTTAAATGGATCATGTAACATACTTTCCACATATTTACATTTTGTAGACCTATTTGATTTATCTGTTTCAAGGAAATCTGATATTGAAATAAATCCCCAAAAAATGCTCCCTAATTTCCATTTGCTTTGATTTATTACTTAATAGAACAAATCTTACTACAAGAGTAAGTCGGTCTTGGTTGCTTAGATCAGGGGTGGAATCTAAAATAGTAGAATAATATTTACAAAATTTTAAGAGTGATATTATTTCATGTCTTATTTTTTGTTCCAAAAGGGAAATAGTTCATTTTGAATATGAACACCTACAGTGGCTCCAAAATGTGTTCATACACTTACGATTTTCAATGAAATAGGGATCTATCCATTAATTAAAATGAATATTACAGAATGGGTATTTAATAATAAGATTTATAATCTATTCTTAACAAATCTATATGAAATATTTTGAAAACATAGTAAAACTTTATTTTTAAAACACCAATAATCAAAAAGTAACAAAAACTATCTCACAAAAGTCATCGTACACAGAAATATTTTCAGATAAATTCATAACTAAAATTATCGCCTGGCGCTTTATTTTTATTTTTGAATTGTGGTGGCATTTAAAATATCAATCGGCTTTAATTTTTGCTTGCCTATTCCGTAATATTCTATTTATTATTTAAAAATGGCTTGCAAAGAAACAACAAACAGCATTGATCGAAAATTGATTATTTTTCATCATAGTTGTGGTAAATCAGTTCGGAGTGTTGCTAAATTACTTAATTTATCCCATTATACTGTGCAGTATGTGATAAAACGCTTTAAAGAAGAAAATCCGATCAAAATCAAGATAAGAAAAGGTCGTCCGGCAAAGTTAACAAAACGTGATGAGAGATTTTTAATTAGAAAATTTGTGAAAAATCTACGTTTGAGTGCTGTAAAACTTTCTGCAGAATTTAATGAAACATTTTCTACTTTAATTTCACCTGAAACTGTTCGACGAGTTCTCAGAGCAGCTGGATTATATGGGCGTTCTGCCCGTAGAATTTTTTTTGTGAGTGAGAAAAACAGAAAGCTCGGGTTTTCCTTCGCACTATCAATGATTAATAAGCCCCAAACCTATTGGAATAATGTCTTATTTGCCGATGAAAGCAAGTTTATCATTTTTGGTTCCGATGGGCGTATAATTGTATGGAGAAGAAAAAATGAGGAACTTAATCCTAAGAACTTAGTAGAAACAGTTAAGCATGGCGGTGGAGGTGTCCTTGTGTGGGAGTGCATGTCAACATCAGGACTAAGTAATTTGGTATTTATTGATGGCATAATGAATCTTGCTGTTTATATAAATATTTTAAGAGACAATTTAAAATTATCAGCCTAAAATTTGGGATTTGAAATTTTTAATTTTTTTTAATCAAGATAACGATCCTAAGCCCACGGCTCTCAACGTTTGCCTCTGGTGTCTCTATAATTGTCCACAAGTTTTGAAAACACCACCTCAATCGCCAGATTTAAACTCAATAGAACATTTTTGGAGAGAACTGGAGGTTCGAGTACGAAAACACGACATTTTTAAAAGAAAAAGCGAACTAAAAACAATTATGATGGAAGAATGGATGAACATTGATGCAGAAATTACAAAAGAACTAGTGCAATCTATTCCCAGACGTTTAAAAGCTGTTGTTGATGCTAAAGGATATCCTACTAAATATTAATTTAACGAAAAATTAGAATATTTTCTTATAAGTAGAGATTTTTTTACAAGTGTTCGATGACTGTTGTGGGATAAAGTTTTTGTTACTTTTTGATTACTGGTTTCTTAAAAATAAAGTTTTACTATGTTTTTAAAATATTTCATGTAGTTTTGTTAAAAATAGATTATACATCTTATTGTTAAATACGCATTCTGAAATATTCATTTTAATTAATGGATAGACCCCTATTTCATTGAAAATCGTAAGTGTACGAACACTTTTGGGAGCCACTGTAAATAATGAGGCATATTTGATGGATTTCTGCTGATTCTAGTGAGGTGCTCTGATATTTTAATGAAAAAATATCATCAAGTTTCCTTACCTGTGAAATATTTTTATTGGTCAGCAATCACAAAATCCAGCACAAAAATTAGAGACAAAAAGCTTTGTTTTTCAGTTGTTGAGGTGGACACGTTCAAAATTAATATAGTGCAAATTATCCCGGGCCGTGATTTATAGGCTCAGGGCATAAAATAGTATTTTCCAGCAACCTGACAAAAACCGCCCTAACCGACGCTATTTGATGGGTTAAAACGTGTTAAAACAAAAACGAAAAATGTATTTCCCAACTGGTTGCTACGTGGAGTACCGTTTTTAAAACCAATGTAGTTTTGTTTATTTCCAGTTATACTTGTAAAATTCATTTTTAACTCTAAGTAGTTATCTAGCATAATGATAATATTTTTATATTCATTATTTTACTAATAAATTAGTTTTAAGTTTTTTTAACCGCGCACCCCCCCCCCCCCCCCCCCCACCTCCTCCCCCTCTCGACTTTCCAGCTGTGTGCTGTGCCTCGCTTGGGGTGGTGACATTCCTTTGTTCTGCAAATGTCCCTCCGTGGACATTTGCAGGTGCAAGTAGCAGTAGGACCGTTTTCTCAGAAAGAGTATGTGTGTGTGTGTGGGGGGTGGGGGGGTGGGGGTGGTAATTCTAAAAATAGACGGGAATGCTCTTTGGGCAGTCGCCAATCTTTATACAGGACGTATAAAAATTGGCGATGTTGTTTTGGCGAAACCTATGGCGCACGCTATTTATGCCAATTATATTCCGACACAGTTAATGTCTGCAGTTCTCTACATGGTTGAACATTTCTCTCCGATGCTCGACTGTGTGGGATTTTCTTTATTTCCAGCATATTTTTTAATATACCGTCATTGGACATTGACCGAGAGGTATGTTTATATTTTTTACTTGTTATTTTAAGTAAACTTCGTAAATTTTCTCGAGAAAAGAAAATTATAATATTTTCTATAGAGGAAATTTATTTCATTCTTCTCAAAGTTAAAAGTGAGGTGTAATATATATTTGAAAATCACGAATTACCCGATTATATAATCTTAATTTATATAATTTATTTGAAAATGATTTAAAATTAAAATTGAATGTAGTTCAATGTTTTATAAATTTTGTTCAGTCCTTTTTTCAGTCTTATCGTATTCAGCAATATAAGACTGTAGGATGACAGAATATTATTATTTTTATCACCAAAGAATAAACTTATCAAGACGTATTTGAAGATGTCTCAAAACAAAATATTTCTTGAACAGCTAAGCTTTAACAATGAACCATTCTTTGATATGCAAAACTATGAAATTTTTTCACTTGTCAACTACTAAAAAAGTACTGAACAAAATTTATAAAACATTGAACTACTTTCAATTTTAATTTTAAATCATTTTCAAATAAATTATAACAATTAAAGTTGTATAATCGGGTAATTCCTGGTTTTCAAATATATAATACACCTCACTTTTAACTTTGAGAAGAATGAAATAAATTTCCTCTATGGAAAATATTATAATTTTCTTATCTCGAGAACATTTACGAACTTTACTTAAAATAACATGTACAAAATATAATTTTAAGGGATTATTCTGAACAAAAATTTTAGGTTTTAGCAGAGATTAATATTTTCTATTACCTGAAAATACACGAGAAAAAGAGAAAAGTTAAAAATATTAATACTAGTTATACATGGAGAGCCAAAAAAAAAAAAGAAATAAAGTGTAAGGGTAGATATCAGATGTTATATATATCAAGTATTATATATATAACATCTGATATCTACAGATATATATCAGATATATATCATCTGATGTATATCAAATGTTATCATAAACACTGTTATCACAAGTACTGTTATCATAAACGATCTCATTAATAAAAATAAAAAGCATGTGAAAGGAAGGGGTCTAAGAAAAACTTAGAAAATCTGTCGGAATTCCAATTATGGCCCAGCACTGGAAAGTAACCCTGATCGACGGCGTTTTGATGGTTTCGAGATGGGTATTTGACGGCCTGTCGACACGAATTATTGCTCCCGTAACCGACCCGTCAGCCTCCGGCAATGGTGAGGCGGTATGTCCACATCGACGGGAACTGCGCGGTTCAATCACGGTACGCAGTCGGATGCACGATAGCTTCATTGTTACCGGAAGTGGCCCAGCACTCGACGGGGAAGTCGCGGGCGAGAGGACAAGCCCGTGACGGATCCGATACTGACCTAATGCGCCGGCCCGGCAATGGAGAAATCGGCTGGCCGGAATCATCCGGCCCCGGCCCGATGCCTCTGTGTTTGTTGGGTATATATATATATATATATATATATATGTATGTATATATATATATATATATACATATATATATATATATATATATATATATATATATATGTATATATATATATATATATATATATATATATATATATATATATATATATATATATATGTATATATAAATATATATATGTATATATATATATATATATATGTAAATATATATATATGTATATATATATATATATATATATATATATACATATATATATATATATATATATATATATATATATATATATATATATATATATATATATATATATATATATATATATATATATATATATTAGCTGAAAACCCGCACTTCACTACGGAGTACGTTCAAATTAAATACAACGGTCAATGCATGCAATTAGTGCCAAATAAATAGATAAATATATACATATTAATAATAAATACAATGATCAATGCATGCAATTGATGTAAAAAAATCAAAAATATATTTATAAAAAATCGTAAGGGATATTTTTATAGACAAATTAGTGTAGAAGAAATTATTTAAATTAAACCTAATAGAACATACTAAAGAATATAGTAGGTACAGTTAATATAGTACTGTTTGAGGGACATATCTTTCACTGTATTTCAATCGTTTTTTGGATAATGTCCAATCGTCTGCCGCATTAGCAAGAAAAAAAAATACTCTTTTTTGTCTATTTCGTTGTTATGCACGTGATGATAAATTAATTTAAAGTACCACAAAAAGAAATCCCGTGATCAGCATTGAATAAATTAAATTCTAAAAATTAATCTTTAAAAATTCCCCAAACAGAGACAATAGAGACAATAGAGGTAAAGATTCAAAAAAGATTTCATTTTAACGGAACTTTTATGGTCTTTCTCGTGATTTAAATTTTATAACCCTCAAATTATTATTTTAAATGCAAACTTTAAAAAATATTACAAAAACAGAATAAAACTTAATTTTAAAAAAATCTAAGAAGAAATTTTCAAAACTTTTTCTTACTGCACCCCTACACTATAAGAAGAATCACCATGCAAAATTTCAGCCCATTAGGTCCAGCGGTTCGGTCTGTGCGTTATATGTCAGTCAGTCAGTCCGTCAGTCAATTACGGAACTGTTTTATATATATACATATATATGCGTTAAACATATGCATGTGATAAATATTTTTTTTTACAAATACATCTCAATTTATATAATAAAACATGAATATTAAGTCTTAAAGGAAAGTTTCCGATTTGATAATTGCATATCTATAGAACAAAACCCTAGCATGTATTAAGGAGTTATTTCAACAGAACAGGTAACACGCATTAAAACTTTAGCAACAAACAGCAAAAAAATCAATACCAGACACAAAACTATTTACTCCTGATTCTCTTGAATATAAAATTCGCTAATGCATTCAACATGTCTTTCTCTGGCGACGGTATTACTTATTATGCCAGTGCAGTGTTCCATGCGTGTGAGTAGTACCTTAAAAGAAAAGATTCTCCAATTTTAGATATGTCTTTTTATTTGAAATGCAAGGGATTGCGTTTTTCATTTACCACCTTACAACTGCCAGAGTTTCCTCTTTCCAAATGACATCAGAAAACACATATACCAAATTAACTTTTGGTGGTTTCTCTAACACGATAAATTTAGAATCGTGAGCCCAAAAATTCTTGCGGCATTTGTTCATTAAATTTTTATGCCAAATACGAATGCTTTATTGTTTTGTTTTATGCAAAACTTTTGGATGTTCAGAAACTTTTTGCAGTAAATTTGCAAATAGGATATTTTTCCTTACTTGACAATGATATTGAATAATGAAAGTTCAGGCTTCATTGGATGACGGTTTAGAAACTTTGACATGCCTAAAACATTTAGAGTGGAGATATTTATTCTGATGGCTCAATTTTTTAATTACTTTTTAAAGTCTTCAAACTTAATTTTCAATTTGATTCTATGTCTTCTTACTTGACTTTTGCAGGCAAAATTGAAGGAATTTGAAAGATGAAATTTTCAAATAACTAATCATCTATAAATTATTTTACTTTATGTTGCTGTTGTGTTTTCTAATGCCCCTTGGCTGGAAGTTCCAGACCAGGTCCATATAGGCTTCGGGCTGAAGTGTGCATCTCCTGTTTATATAGCACCACAAGGGTCATAGTCCGTCTTAGCTAGTTGTCGCCTCAATTTTGACCGATCAAACCCCGGGAAAGACATCTTGAAGGATCATACTCTCTCCAACCCTCTCTGACAAGTACACTTATAAACTGTCGAGCTACGTCAAACGTCTAAGAGAAAAGTTAACATAGCAATTTTACATTTTTTTCTTAAACTAGGGGCTTTGACCCTAGGCTCGCTACGCTCGCTCCTCTGTTATGGCTAATAGTGAGATACATAATGGTGATTCTCGGGCAATGTAACAGCTTCCATCCATGTACTGTTGTCTTCCTTATGCGAAGGGCTTTTCATCACTGTTGAATTATCAGCTTTAAAATGCAATTAAAAATCGAAAATTTATGATATAGACTTGAAATGAGGTTTATATGAATAAGAAGACTTTCAGCTTCCAGATGATGTAAAGATTTTCTTTGTAAGATAAAAACTCGAGGAGCATCGATATTACATCCACATAGGGGACGATATTTCTTGAAAAACTGTGTTTCATTTATTGATGAAAATATTAGTCTGTTTTAAAATATTTTTAAACAAATGAGGTCTAGTCTGAAGTCTTAGACTGTAAAAAGATCAAAATTCCACGATAAGTTTTTGGCGAGTTATCTTAATCTGAAGATGAAAAAGTCAATTTTTTCCCACAAAACATTAAAAAAAACTTTAAAGTCCGATGAAGATGAGACATGTCTTACTTTGGTCCCCACATTTTTCTGCATTCATTGGTATCGCTCTCGACCCCATACCCCCAGCGGTTTCGGAGGAGATGGCGTGACAAGCTTTTGACAGCGGCAGCGGGCGTTACTTTTTTTTAGAATACAGAGATACTAGTTAATCAATGTAACTTTTAAAGGCCGGCGTTGTTGTTAAAATTTATGTTTATATTAAAATAATAGTAATCTCATTATTGTGGTCTTCAATTTAAACAATTCTATTACACATGATCAACTGAATTAAAATAAAATAAAATAGTAGCATTTGTTATAAAAGCTAATCATGCCAATAACATATTAGACTCTCAATATCTAATACAGAAAATTAACATTGTTTGACAAGACTGATAGTGCATTTCGGGTATCCTAAACTGTCAACTGCATGTTCGGTAAATTTATGTTTGTTTTGTTTGTTTTGTTTTATAAATTTTTCCTTAACTTTCTACATCAGGAAACAACAGTATATGCCTTAACCACGAACTAAACTAAGCATATCATATCTTAAACAGTTAATTTATAATCAATGCTAATGAGCGCTGATGCTTCACTCTTTTTCTTACGGTTAAATATTTTTTTGAGCCTTAACATATGCCAGTTGGCTATAAATTACCGTCAAATATCAATCTCCTTAATAAAAACTTTCTCTCCGTCACCCAATTTACGTAATAATGCCCCCGTTTTCAAAACATTCAAAAGATAATCTTATTATTTATAAGCTTAATTTAGGACATGGAAACATTTTACAGTAAAAGTAAAGCGCTACTAAAATGTCTTGTTATATATTTATTTATATTGTATGTGCACACATGTACACACACACATATGTATATATATATATATATATATATATATATATATATATATAGAGAGAGAGAGAGAGAGAGAGAGATGTGTGTGTGTGTGTGTGCTAGTGCTCATAATGCCAAACTATTCATAAATTCTATCCCTTCAATCATGTCTATTCTTTTCCGTAACTATTATAACCAACACTACTTTAACATTTCAATTTGTTCCTGACCCCACCATGCCCGTGCTTGTGAAGCTCTGCATATGTTCACATGTCAAAAAGAAACTTTCCATTGTCCTAGTGTGATAGTGTAACTGCCATTTAACATTACGTAGTGGCGTGAAATAGTCAAGTAGAACAACCTATAATTCTCTTCAATGTATATGACCATTGCAAATATTCTTTAACTGTGTATATATGTTATAAATGTTGATCTCAAGAAGACATCCGTATTTTTAATAATGTACTTGAGTAAATAAAATCAGAATTCCCATCCACTGGACTATATTAACTGGATTACCATATGATACCACACACGCACACACACACACGCTCGCGCATGCACTCATGTACGCGCGCGCATACACACACACACACACACGCACACGCACGCACACACAACACACACACGTATATATGTATATGTATATATATATATATAATATGTGTGTGTGTGTGTGTGGAAAAAAATTTAACAAGATAAAGTTTAAAAAACACCGCAAATATTTCACTTGTAACAGTGAGTTCTTTCTTTTCTGTTCGGGACTACAGTTTCGTTTTACTTCCATTTAAGTTTTAGTTCATTTTATTCAGTGTTTAGTGTCACTCTTTATTTATCTTTAAGATCAAACTAAACAGAAACACGCCTTTTTCATCTATAGCTGGCGTTGATGAAAAAGTGCTCAAGGAATCCCAAAGCGCTGTCTTGGGATTTCCTTTTTATCACCTTTAGCTTACCCAATTATCTCATAAACTTTAGTTTTCATATGCGGATATTTGCAATTCTTAAGCCTTGTAATACCTTTCCTTTTGAAAATTGACAGATATTTCAGAATGTCACTGTGTATTACATTTTAATTTTGCTTTAAAATAAATTAGAAAAAAAATCATATGGAGAATGTTTTAGCCATAGAACCAGTAGCGTCGTTCAAGACCCGTTTAGGGTAAGCTATTTCAATTTTTGTACTGATTTATCTGAGATGCGTCGACTTTACAGAAGTGGTTCGTTTCTTTAGAAATATGATGACGAACTGCTACATAATTTTTCATTTATATTGTATTCATCAAACTGGTTGATAATATAAAAAAATAATAAAAATAATTATGCATCTTATTTTGTTTACTATCAGAAACTAAGAGACCTTTTAATGAAAACAAAAAAAAAATGGGAAATTTTTTTTCACTTAATTAAAATGTTTCTTTCAAATAATGATGAAGAAAACCGATCCTACATTTTATATTTTAAAACTATGTTTCATGCTCCCTAAATCATGAACATTTATCCTGAAATAGCACAATTCATTCGTTTCTGGGAATGCATTAAAAAGACCAGCCTGTAATTATTACCGAGAAACTCTCTTTCTGAACTATGAACTTTCAAAGAAAGTCTTGATTATTTTTCAAGCAAAACAATACGGTAATAGGCATTCCTACAGGCATACTAATGATGCATCTCAGAAGTTAAAGACATTTAAGCTAAATGAATGAAACTAACATTTTCTTTCCATAATATTTTTCTTGTTCGCTATTTGTTTTTTGGCACATGTAGTGCGTCAGGATTTATTTGCTAAGATTTTTATCACGTATTTTATATTTTTGAATATATGATGTAAATTGAATGCAAGAAAAGTAAATCACATGAAAGAGATTTTAGCTCACACTGAGGAAATACGTATTTGTTTTGGTGAGGAACTCGACTATGTCAGAACAAGAGTAGGATGGTTTACTGATAATTTCGCACTATTCACCAAGATCTTAACTAGCTAATTATTAATCCTGAATCTTGCAAAAGGGATTCGCACATATGAAAATAATTATAAAATTAGATCTATAGTGTAAGCGTTTAATTATAAGAGTATCTTATAATTACGGGGGTTATCAAAATAAACGAAACATAGACCGTTTCTTCAGAACTTTTTATAAATTAACTATGGGTCAAATAACAGCAGGGATAGATTGACGTAAGATACAGTGATATAAGTCTGTTTATATGAAATTGGAATATTTTGCAATTCATTTCGCAACATTGTCCTAAATGTTAGAATGTAAAGGAGTAAAACGTTATGTGAATGTATTTAGATTATGAATTTAGAAATGTGAAACAATTCATCGGATATGAAAGGGAATGAATGTCCAAATGTTCTCCAAATGTTTCCAATCCTCCAAAAATCATCCAAAGTGTTCATTAACGTTAACATCACGCGATTGAAGGGACCAGGATAGATATTTCACATCACTGCCATGCTATTTAAAACACGTGTTAACATGTCTTACCCGATGCATGGGTGCGTTATCGTCTAGGGAACATTTACGATCGTTGTGGAATAACGTCTGCACCATAGGATGCATGAGGCCCTCCAGAATAGTTTCGTTTATTTCGTAAACTGGCGCACAGGACGATTCCGGTGCACATGTCCGTCACAGGACGCTTAAGAATTACTGAAGGACTTAGAAAATGCCGAAAAGATACTTCCCAGCATCAGCGAGCCACCCGTGGTGTTGACAGTGGCTTCCAAGTAGTCAGGACGGTATGCTTCGACAGGAGTTCGCTAAACATATACTTTACCGCAGGTTCGAAATAATGTGAAGTTGGATTCATTCGACCAGATCCTTGCCAATCATTTAACTTAAATTTTTATGCTCCTGGTAACATTTGACACTTTTATTTGCCTTGGAATCAATAATGTGGAGCCTCTGGACTGCAGCGCATCCATAAGGTCACATTTCCCCCCCAAATTTGATGGTTACTACTAATTACTCAGTAAAGCTGTAATAAGACAAAAATAATTTTAGAAGGAAATACTTATTTGCTTGCTTATGTCACATGCATATAAAACATTTTTAAGTAATTATCAGGAACAAATACCTAATTTATATTTAAATTAAACTTTCGTAATTTACATTTACATTTCTTGAAATGAAATTGTTTCTAATTTCAGAGGATTACATTTTTATCAGTCAGAATCAATAAATCATATTATTTCACAGGTCTATGTGTCTTCATAGTTCAATGTTAACTATTATAAATGAATACCATTTTAAATGCACGCTATGACTGACTCTATAAATATGAATCTAATGTTTTTAAAGAAGTATTAGATAAGAAGTTTTGTCTTAAATTTGTCATAAATTATATATCTAATTTGTCATAAGTAAGACGATTTTAATAATTTAAGGATGAAATTTGTTTAGAGAGATTTTATGCAAAATAAATGTCTTATCATACAGGGAAAATTTTTAATACAAATATATTTAAAATTGGGAAGAACACTGCTTGCTAAAAGCATACATCATATTATTTATGACTACAGTGGCATGTAATTTCATATTACACCTATATTCAAAGCAAAATTTTGAGTTATAACATGTGATTATTGTTTTGATATTAAAAATTTACAACATACTCATAAGAAAATTAAGTTAAAATAAACATCGTATTCACTATTTTGTAGTAATTTTATATTTATATTTCAAAGATAAATATACAAAAAATATTGCTTACTATTCACATAAGAATCTCTAAATAACTAAATTGAAAATTTATCTAAATTTTTGATAATTTTTTAAAAAATTATGTCATAAAATAAGAAATATAAGACACTTTAAGAAATACATAGTACTTTAAGTAATAAATACATAGTTAATTCAAAAATTATCTATACATTTATTATAGTATTAGACGGGATTAAACTGCTTTCCATTCGGGAAACAAACAATAGTCTCGGTCTCATGTAACGTTACAGCTTATTTAGCTGACATATTGGATAAATATTCTCCCATTGTTTTAAAATAAGTGTCACATTTGCACAATCTTTTCAAGTGTTAAATATGACACGTATTTGGGACAGATGGGGTATAAAATATGTTTCTAAACTATATTTAAATGTTTCTAATGGAGGTTACTAAAATAGTTTAGGAATAAAATAATTTTCTTCCATCTTTAACTAGCAGTTTTATTGCTTCTGCTAAAGCTCAGGTGATATTTAATGTTATTTAATTAAATTATATAATGTCTGCAATAAATTAGAGTTAATTTAGTCAAATTTTAATAACTGAGTTTAACAGTAAATGGTTTTTACTATTAATCATGTTATCTATTCATTTAAGTTTCTAAAAACAAAGTAATAATTTATAATTTTTAGGTAGTGTAAGGTAATTATAATGTAATAAACCTTCTGTTCTTATTGCAATAGTGTTCAAAAGTTTGTCTACAAAAATCTTTGAAAAGTCTTTCTTACTTTTTATTTATGTGAATAAAATTTTACGCAACATTCCCCAATAAAATACTTTGCAACCACAAGATTTGTATTATATAACTCTCTCTAAGAAATAAAATCCCACAAAAAGCAAAATAAATATTTAACCCTTTTATATTTTTTAAGGGAAAAATTGATGGAGGATGAATTTTTTATTGCACTTTACACCTGCTTGTCAAAATAAAATAATGATGTTAATCGATATTCTTGGACATTTATCAACTATTTGGTATTAATATGTTGGACTGGTAAATTCAAACTTTTATGCAGAAATCATTTAACGTTCACCGAAAGTTTCTTAGAAAATTGCGGCCATCTGGGAAATTATCAGAAAAATACATATTCAATCCGGTGGAAATAAATATCCTGAACTAAAGTTGTTTAATAGTGGCCCGAAGGTTTAAAAAGTATTATTTTGCTTTCGTATCAGTTCTTGCAGAATTTGTAAAAGTTATGATAATACAGGTATTTATACGACCGAACTCGCACTGACGACCGAAATTTTTATTTTATTTTTTGTTTATTTTTATCTTTTTTCTCAAAAATATTGTTCCTTGAATGTAGAGTACATACCTATGTGCATTACATGACTGTTAAAATCTACATTGGATAACTTTGTTAAAAAATTTCCAACATATCTTCTGTCACAAATTCTGAACCATTGGATTTGCTAATATAATAAGTAGTGATGGTTAAGAATAATTCATGGCTTTTAATTAAAGTATAATGTATTTTAAAGTACGTATACACCTATACCTCGTTATACGGCCGCTTTTTATACGGCATTTCGCTATAACGGTATTTTTTAATTATGACACTTTTTCGATTTACGACCCATAATGCTTCGTTGTACGGCCACAACAGCGGACAATGATGATGGCAGCATATTATAGCTTAGTGATTCTTCATGTTAATGTTCGTCATCACATTAAAACAGTTTTTAAACATTTTATTTTACGTTTTTTATTATAAGTAAACATACGTGCATATAATTTCTTTTGTTTTTTGTTTATACGTTTATTTTTTGAATTTCTGTTTATTATTACATTGCTTTGTACTTTTATTTTTATGTAAGCATTTTTATAGGAAATAAAATGAATAAAATGCTTTATGAACTAAAAATTACATTATTTATCAAAAATTGGAACAGATCGAATTAAATTTGTATGGTTTTGTATAAAAATAATTGGTTCGGTATACGGCTTTTCGCTTTACGGCCAACTTTTCCGGAACGTATCTAGGCCGTAAAAAGAGGTATGGGTGTATATGTATGAAAGTAAAACATATATTTATGTATATATACAAACAAAAAAATGTTTGAAACTCGACTTACGACCAAATGAACTTACGACCAATTTCTAGATCCCTAACTCGTTCGTAAGTCGTGGAATATCTATACATCATTCAGTTTCCTTGCGTTTATGAACAGTTAAGGACAATTTACAGCATCCCATACCACCGAGATTAATGTGTGCTTAAACTTCGTTGTCTATGGATTGTGACGTAAAATTTTAAAAGTGGTTAAACAGAAACCCTTTACAATTCAAACTCTTTATCGTAGGTGTATTTTTATACCCGTAATAGTCTTAAGGTATCTTTGGTTATACAGAAAATATAGATTTACATTCCTCATTCGTATGTTTTTGTCATTAAGAGAAACCAGTATTTTTTTTCTGCGAGATAAAGTAGTCTAAGAAGCTATCAGATAAATTAATCTTGCGTTTATGAACAATTATGAACACTTTAGAGAAGTCACATACCAGCGATAATCTTGTGCACTTAAATTTCGTTGTCTTAGAATTGTGACATCAAATTTTAAAAGTTGTTAAAAATAAACCTTTACAATTTAAACTGTTTATCGTGTATTTAATTATAGGGGTAAAAAAGGAAAAGGTAGCAATAGTTTAAAAACAAAATTTAAACTGAATGATCTGCAAAAAAAATTGTAATTTATTTATTGATTTTAAGAACATTAAAATAATTAAACATTATTTGTTCAACCAAAAAAATTCTGGTTTAAGGTGGGTAATTAAACATCATTTATCTTCAATTAAATTTGTTTCGAGGTTTACAAAACTAATAATTTTAGATTTAATTAAATTCAAGCTTAACCTGACTAATTTGGATGATAAGAGGGGAAGGGTTGTAGGGGTAGAATACTGTACTATAAACTTTCTAGATAAAGATTTCAAGCATTTAAAACTACCTACTATTGTACACAATAATTCTAAATTACTACCAATCAAGGATTGCGGGCAAATCGCTATAGCTTTTAAATATCAAAAAACGTTAAGGGACCTAATATGTAACTACAACTTTTATAGTCATAACTTAGGCAAAATTTCTAATGCTGATTGTGATTGTCATATTGAGGAGTTTAAAAACTTTGTTAATCCAACTTTGGGGCATATTGTAACTGGGGATCTTAATATTGTTAAAGATGTTAGGTTGAGGGAACTTCTAAGTAAGGGCTCAAAATTTAGGGTAAGAAATAAGGTAAATTTAAAGCAAATTATAAGTTCTATCACTAAAGATTTGGATTGTTTTATAGTAAAATTAGCATAGAAGTACAATTGGCCTATCGAACGTTTTATGGAGTGGAAGATACATATTTTACAGGATATAAAGGGGAATTATGAAGAGTATGGTATGAAGGACAGACAAGAGGGTTTTTTTCTAAACAAAGATCTATACGGTAAAATTAAAGGATTAAAAAATAAGTTTGTTATTACGGTTGTTGTTAAGGCTGCCAATAACTTCGGTTTTATGTGTAAAGATTATTTTAAGCAGTTAATTTCTAGGGAATACAACTCAAATAATACCTATCAAAAAATTAACCTTACCAAAAAAGAAATAGTTAATAGGATTTTAGCCTTTAGCAAAAAATTTAAGTTTAAGATTAATAGCCTAAAATACCCTTACCTGTTTCCTACCATAAAATTCCATAAAGTACCTACTAATTTAGGTTTCTTACATGTAGTACAAATTGTTATAACACTTTGTTCAGTCAAAAGTTCTTTAGCTATTTAAAAATCATTCTAAATAAAATCAAGGTTACCGAAAATATCTTTATTATAAATAATAACCAGTATTTTCTACATTTTTTAAATTGTAAGAATATAGATAGCATATACACGTTTGATTTTGAAAACCTTTATACCAGTATTCCGCATTTTAATTTAATGAATATCTGTTCAGAAATTTATGATGCTTATCTAGATAGTACTTTAATCTTAAAATGTGACTGGATTGATTTATGTAAATTTAATATTTTTGAAAACTGCCTCTTTAATGGCTTGTGTTTCTTGAAACAGATAAAGGGTATACCTATGGGAAATAGCTTTTCTAGTGCATTTGCAAACCTATTCTTACATTTTTACGAAACTAAATTTCTTAACTCAAATAATGTTACCGATTCAGGTATATTGATGACCTCATAATTTTTAACTGCAACGATTTGAAATTTCTTAATAAAATCTACCCAAAGGAAATAACTTTAAACCGGACTAACGATAATAATCTTTGTGCGACTTATCTGGATTTAAAAATTAAAATTCAAAATAGAGAAATAAAAATAGGGATATATGATAAAAGGTTAGATTTTAACTTTGAGGTTATCACGTTTACCAATTTCCATAGCAACTTAAACTATAAAATTTATTATAATATTTTTTACTCGCAACTTTACAGAATGAAAAACATATGTAACAACGCTGGGGATTTTTTGGAGGCATGTAACATTTTCGAGGAAAACTTAAGTAAAAACAATTTCCCTAAAAATTTCGGCAATTTAAAAGTTTTAAAAAAATGGCATTTAGACTCAGGAATTTTTTAAAGATGTTTATGATAGTGTTTATGTTTTCATTTGCTTAAGCTGTAATGGGGGGTGGCGCTGTAGTATTGTTACAATGACATAACTACTAGGATAGAATTGGCTGCTGTTTCGCCATAACCGTCACTTACGGAATTGAGGTGTGTATGCATCTTTGACTTTGCATTAGGATTATTTGTGTGCTTGCATGTACGGTGCGTTGAGCCCTTACTGTAAGTTGTGCTTGTCTTTTCATTTTCTTTCGACTAATTCCTTCCATGAGGAACTCGGGGCCTTGGAATGTCTGTTGGTCTTACCTGTATCCTATTCAGAAAGTTCCCTTTGAGGTAACTGATTTGGTCAGGCTTCCTGAGGAAGAAACCTTTCGGTTACCTCTATGTTGTTTTATGGTTCAGTTCCGGCACTTATACAGAATCTTGCCTTTGGTGCGTGGATGCCCTGAGTGCTTGATTTCTGTTTGTTTTTTGTCTATATTCTTATTATATTTATCTATCTCTGTTGGATTACTTATTTTTAGTTATATTTGTATATTTTCATTATGAGGATATGAAACTTCTGCGCTATCCTCTATTGAAAATGTTTTATGTTTTCTTTGCAGGGTAGGTTTTAAGTTAAAGTGATTTAGCAGTCTATGCTTGCTTTTTATTTTTTGTTTATTTGATTTGTTTATATTTTACATCGTGTATGTATTTTTATACATATAATGTTTTTCATTTAACTTTTGTCATGTATAAAATATATTTTTGCATTTCAATTTCGTATGTTTACGTCATTGAGCGAAACCAGTAATTTTATTCTACGAGAAATACTGATCTATGCTTCTATGAATATCTATATTTCTATCAGATAAATTAATCTGGTGATTAAAAAAAATTATGAACACTATAGAGCAGTCACATACCAACGAGAGTCTATTTGAGGATTGTGATATAAAATTTTAAAATTGGTTAAACATAAACCATTTGCAATTTAAACTCTTTATCTTTGATGAATTTCTACTATACACAAAATGTTTTTCATTTAAAATTTGTCTTATGTAAAATGCATTTTTGCATTCCTCATTCGTGCGTTTTGGTCATTAACAGAAACCAGTATATCTCTTCTATGAGATACAGTTATCTATGCTTCTATGACATAAGCAATCTGACATTTATGAACAATAATGAACACTTTAGAGCCGTCACTTCTCAACAAGTCTTGTGTACTTAAACTTCGTTATCTAAGAATTGAGACAAAATTTGAAAGTTGTCAAACATACGCCATTTAAAATTTAAACTCTAATAACTACATTTTATTTTTCACATTATATATTATTATCATAATAATCATTCTTCTTTCTTGTTACAATACTGATCAAAAGAATTTCGGCAAAAAGTTTATTTTACATAATATTGAGAATATTACTCCCTTTTTATTTACATTTGATTAAATTTTTCGCAATATTTCCATATAAAATTCTTTATAGGTACAAGATTTGCATTATATAATTCTCTCTAAGGAATAAAAATCCTATAAAAAGAAAATAATTGTTTCAGGTACCCTTTCATATTTTTTAATAGGAAAATGCTATAGTTTGATACAAACGATGATGTTTTTCAGTTAACTTTTTTCTTACATAAAATATATTTCTACGTTCCTTATTCGTACGTTTTTGTCAAGAATACAACGAAAAGAGTAACAAATATTTTTCTTCTATGATATAAAGCAATTTCAATTATTAAAAAATATATACATAACTCCATTTCAGGAGAGCTGTATATAAATCTGTCGATACAAATGCGAATTTGTGGAAGCAGAAAATGTAAGAAAGTGGGGAATGTATTTTTGTGCTTTTCAAAATAAAATTATGGTTGATGTCTTCGATTTGGCGCGGCGAAAAACGTATTCCTATAAACAAATGACGAAAAGAACATTAAATTTTTCTTTCATTTTAATTCCCCTCTACATTCATTTCCCGAAGTCAATTTCCCAGTTCGCACTCTCTGATTTGTTTTCATTCCCAAATGAATTTGCTGCATTTAACCAAAAGAAAAATAATGCAGAAAGAAATGGGCCTAAATCTTTAAGAAAGCGCAAACTAATCAAGAGACGAAAGAAACCGGAACGTGTGTTTTTTTATAACGGTATTTATAGCAAAGCAGTTTTGTAATAAGAAAAAGAGAAAGGTGTATATCTAGTAGATAAAGTAAAACAAAGAGAAAAATGGGAAAATGAAGAAAAGAGTAATTTATTTTCTTCGATAGAAGATGATGAAATTTAAACAAAAAATATTTGAGAATCAAAATAATATTCAATATTCGTTATCTTGCTGTCTGATATAAAGTTATTATTCTCATCAAATGAACTTTGTTTTTTTACATTCAATACTTGGGAGCAAGATTTTACAACTCGGCATCATTTAAAATTTTCTACTCCCTCGTGGTGTTGATTCCAAAGTATCTGAATTATACTTTTGCAGTAAAATAGTGTTACTAATTTCCTTCATCAATGTATTTTTATTATAAAAAAAGTTATTGAGTAGTATTTATGTTGGAAAACGATACAAATTTTCAACGTAAGACTACAGGCAACAGACCTTTGTAATTGGCTTTAGTTCGTGACCGCCTCGTGTATAAAGGCTGCGGTGTGTATTCACATAGAAAAGAAATTGCTGAAAATAAAAAGAGACATATTTTTAAGTATATAAAATAGACTTAAAAGCCTCGACACGTATATATGTTTCGGAACTAAAAAAATTGCTACAAATCCATATCGGTTATTATAACGAAAAAGAAATGGTAATTTAAAATAAGGGTAATTTGCAAATGTAACACGCCATTCTTTTGAATGGAAAAATAAATTTTTTTGTAAAGGAAATAAATTTGTCTTTATTTCCAAATTGTTGACGCATGAATAACTTATATTTTCTATGCCAGATATACTGTTCTTTTGTCCCTAGATAGCAAAGCCCAGGCTGCTAATGTTCTTGGCATATTATATGTCTTGGAGTTTTTAACCCTTTTCCCTTTTTATAAACAACGTTCAAATTCGAAATCATTACGATGAACATGCAAAAGTCCTATGATGTATTACAATGAAATACCAAATTATATTGCATCAATTGCCTCAGTTCAATGGCACCAAAAAATCTAGCCCATCCTTACATTCAGACCATTCAATTTTGTACAGAGTTTATCTTTTTCTGAAGAGGTAAAGAATTTAATGATTTGTTTCAATTTATATCCGGGAAATACTCTCATATAAACAAGAAAGTTTGGCACTAAAAACAATTTTGCTAAACTTCAAAGTAGTAATACACAAACTTAAATCTCTCATTCGCCTGCAGTACCAGATCAATACGCGAGATTTAATGACGTCTTGGTGTGTCAAAATATTGATAAATGTTCGCCAAAGTGCACAAAACATTCAAACATTGAAATAGTGTTTTTTAATATTTATCGAGAGGACACAGTAGTGTTTCAGTCCCTGCAAATGAACGGCATCTGTATATGCAATAGTAGACGTTTCCAGCCGTGAATCAAGGTTTCGACTTAACTACGGGCCATGGTACAGCCAACAAGTACGTTAGAGGGAAAATAATTTCAAAAACGGAAACTAACTAAAATTTTACGGATGGCAAATACACCCAAAACAGCCAACAAAGAGAAGAATCAAACGTCCTCCATGATTTTCCACATGAAATCAAAATCCTTTTCCCTCCAGATTTCTCTTCCTCTGTGCCATGCTGATGGACCCATTCCTGGGTATTGTAATGACTTTACGTTCCTTTCACACTCGGGATTCCTGAGAGAGCCTGACGGCAAGACGTCCATTATCAATCTACCGTATTCATCGGTGACAGTCGCTTTGTCACCAAATTGTGGCAGACGCCGTGTCGCCTGTCGGACAATTAGGAGGCCGTCATCTGTAAGAAATCCCCCCTGCTTGCAGACAAAGCCTGTCCAGAGGATAATCACCTAGCCTTTTAGCGGAAGACGCGGAATGGTCTGAAGACGGGCTATGAAAGAGTTCAAAGAGAGCACGCTTCAACCACCCACAGAGATGGGCGAGGATATATATTCGCCACCTTGATGTAAATGGGGGCAGTTGACTTCGCTTTACAGGTGTGAACAACCCTCGTCGTCGAACGTGTGCCAGAGACGGAGAGCCTGCCGCGTTCCTCTCATGATATCCTGAACCCGCGAAATATCCTTAGATAATGTTTATTTTGTAATTATTGTATATTTTTAGGCCATAAATCGACAGTTTAAAAGGTATGAGCCCCCTTAAAACAACTGTTTTATCGCCATCCTAAACTCGCAGATAAGTCATGGAGGAATTATGCCCATGAGCTTAGTGGCTATTATGATGAATGGATAGCGGATTTAGAAATCACTACATTTAAGAAACTGAGAGACTTACACATAACGGAGCAAATGAAGAGACGGGTACCTGCCGATATAAAAGATCATTTTTTGGAGCAGTGGATGCAAATTAATACTCCTTTAGAATTAGCTGAAAAAATCGATAAGTATGAAAGCTTACAAGACAGTTTCAGAACAAGAGAATTCCCAAAGAATCAAAAGTCCACAGATAAATTTAATAAGCCATTTAACAATAACCATAAATTTAAGGAAGAGAAGAAAGAAAAAAAAGATGTGGAAAAAGAAGCTTCTAGTGGACAAAACAAGGAAAGAATTTTTGAGAAAAGAAAACAGCTCCGTTGTTACGAGTGTGGTTCTTATGACCATCTGAGACCACAGTGCCCTAAACTTAAAGAGACGGAAATTATCGCGGCAACAGAAACTAGTGGAGGAGACTCGAGTGGCGTGATGACTCTTTATATCAGTCAGGGAGTCGTTAATGGAAAATCTACGTCTATTCTGAGAGACACAGGAGCGAGCATTGATCTGATTTCTAAAAATTTGGTACAACCCCATATGTACACAGGAGAGCACGTTTATGTCAGTGCACCTTTGTTAGATTCATCCGTTTGCTTACCTATAGCAGAGGTCGATTTAAAATGTGAATGGGGCCACACCATAACTAGAGCAGCTGTCAGCAATACGGATTTCGAGCAGAAACACTATTTGTTAGGAAATAAAACGGCAGCCTTGCTTGAGAAGATCAACAGGAATGTAGAAGTTCAGGTGAAAAATACTGTGCAAACTCGGGCCGAAAAACTAAAATTAGATAGAGAAAGACTAGACACGGGAGATGAAATAACGAAAATAGAGCAAGTGATCCCCGGAGCAGAAGCGGTAGAAGAAATCACTTCTGAAGAGAGCGCGACTATCTTGCCTCTCCAGGGGAAACAAATAATTACTCCCGACTTATTAAAGACTTCACCCGAAGAATTTAGAGTTGCACAAAGTGAGGACGAAGAATTAAAAGTAATTTTTGATAGGGCGAAAAAGAAGACGCCCGAAGAAAATAAGTACGTAGTGGTAAAAGAGATGTTATTTTACCAGAAAAAAATAACGATGGAACCACTAGAAAACTGCTTATTGTGCCTCGAAAGAATCGAGAGAAATTAAAAAGACTCTGCCACGAACAAACTAATGCTCATTTAGGCGTTGCTAAGATGAAAGAATCATTAACTCAGTATTTTTACTGGCCATATTGTCACTTAGACATAAATGATTACGTGTCTGCTTGTGACAAATGTCAAAAGGGGAAATGCCCTAATGTTAAGAATAATAAGAAACGTCTTAACACTGTTAATTACCGCCGAACACCAGGCTAAGCCGAAGTTTAGTCGTAAAATTTTAAATGTATATTATAAATATGTTGATTAATTGTAGTTTCAGTGTAAAAATGTGACCAGAAATTAATGTGTATTCGTTTGAGTAATGTATTTTATGAATTGTAACATGTAATTGTTTGTAAATTTGAACGACTCGACCATAGAAGTTGAGTTTTGCTTTAAAGGAAAATTCAGGTGAAATTCCTTTGACGTTATCGTAATATAACGGTTTTGTAGTGGCAAACGCCATATGACGGTTTTATGTATGCCGTGTTGGAATGCCTCAGATAGGCTTTAGTTAATGTTCAATTGTAACATTTTATGTTCTGTTTTGTTTGTTGAATATGCCAGTAGAATGCCTCAGAAAGGTATTGGCTAACTTTTAAATGCAAATGTGTATGTTTTTGTGTATACCTAAGAAGGTAGTAATTGGAGTCAAAAGGCACTCCGTATGGTGTTTGAATACCGCAATTGGATGAATTATTGTGAAATCGATAAGTTTTGTCTGAAGAGTTGTTAAGACAACAGATAAATGTAAGTGTTGTCAAAGAAACAAAGTGATTAAAAGGAATGTGAGGTTTGTGAATTTTTTGGATAAGGAATCAGGCAATGAGCTATTTTGTTATAATTTTTTGTCAGTCAGTACTGAAAAATTAGACCCTAAATCGATTGTGAATCCTATAGTAGGATAAAATGAATATTTAAATTTAGGTCACTGATGACTGTCCACTTAAATGGAACTGGCAGATTGGATCACAGGTAATCGTGAACGAATTAAGTTCCCTGATCCAGGATCTACGGAATGCCGAGTATTAAATTGTTTTTATGACGATAAGTGTTAAATGTATTAAAAAGATAAGTAAGGAATTTAAAATTTTCATGTGTATTAGTAACCGTGATGATATGTTCTGTATGAAGTTTAGGTATCCATTTTGGATTTGTGTTTAATTTTATTTGTGTAAAGTTGTTTCATTATAACTGTGTTTAATATCAATTTGAGAATTTATTTGTGTCATGTGATCACAATTAAGGTAAATTATGGGATCCCAGTTGAGTGATTTACTAGTTATAATGTTTTTTATGTAGTGTCATGTGTACGTACTAGTGTTTCAGGAATTTAAAGTTTTTTGATATGACATGTATTAGTATACGATTTTATTTAAAATTTTTGCCATGACTTGTTATATTATTGTGTAATTTTTATAATTTCTTTGCTACGGCATGTTCTCTTATTAGAGATTTTAAAGTGCGTAAATTTTAATTATAAATTCCTTTTGATGTGCTTTTAAACTGATACTTTGAAGTACAGTTAAAATTTTTCTTTCATGAAGGTAAAGCCAGAGTTTGATCAACGTTAACGGTCTACTCGTAATGTCAATTGGGCGTGCATTTGCCTTCGGGAAAAGTTTTATAATTGAAATTGTCCTGAGAAGGACAATGTTTTGTTCTGTCTTTTTTTTGCAGGTGGAAACTTCTGCAGAAAAAAATCTGGGGAGGGGAGGAATTTTAGTCTGTAATGACTTTACGTTCCTTTCACACTCGGGATTCCTGAGTGAGCCTAACGGCAAGACGTCCATTATCAATCTACCGTATTCATCGGTGACAGTCGCTTTGTCACCAAATTGTGGCAGACGCCGCGTCGTATGTCGGACAATTAGGAGGCCGTCATCTGTAAGAAATCCCCCCTGCTTGCAGACAAAGCCTGTCCAGAGGATAATCACCTAGCCATTTAGCGGAAGACGCGGAATGGTCTGAAGACGGTTTATGAAAGGGTTCAAAGGGAGCACGCTTCAACCACGCACAGAGATGGGCGAGGATATATATTCGCCACCTTGATGTAAATGAGGGCAGTTGACTTTTTCCTTGCAGATATGGACAACCCCCGTCGTCGGACGCGTGCCAGAGATCGAGCGCCTGCCGTGTTCCATCATGATATCCTGAATCCCGCGAAATAGCCTTAGATAATGCTTATTTTTTGCAATTATTGTATAAAGCCTATATTTAATCTAGAATGCCAATAAAGCATTTTGTAAATATTAAAGGCTGTCAGTCTTGGTTTTAGGCGAAGTCCTTACAGTATGCTGGAGTACTATCAAGATACGTGTCGTTGACACAACTTAAAAATTAAAAAAATAGAGTATATTGAAGAGGAAAGCTTCTTAAAATAGCACCTAGTTTAAATGATGATAACTCGTTTCGGACCAGCTAATGATACGCTTCTGTAGGTCTCTCTCTTATTTGAGTCATTTTAGGTCATTTGAGATATATAAGGTTCGACGATAGCATCTAATAACATCTAATAGCACATTTATTAAACTGAAACTAGATTCATCTCTGATAGTTATTGTGTGTTTAATTTGCTTTTATAGCCAATTTCTTTCTCGATAGGCAGATTGTGAGTACAAAGAAGTTAGTTTGACAAATCCAAGCACATTTGATATGAATAGTATTCATATTGATACTGTATACCTTTGTTCATTCCATCTGATAAGGTCAGATTGTTGTCCATGTTGCGAAGAAAAATACAGTTATAAATAGCAATATAATGTCATAGCTGATTACTTTCACAAATTTAGCATCTAATAATCTGTAAGAAGTACTGGAGGAGAACTCTTTTATTTGCTTCTCCTTTAGTCTATAAAATTAACTTCCAACCCTCAAAGTTTTCATAATTTGAATACAGTCTAAAAGCAACCTAGGTCACTCGTATAACAGGTCATTTTCTGTTTCAATACGGATAAAATTAAACTTATAAGTGGAATGTTAGAACAAGATTAGTTGAATATATCGGAATACTACATTATGAGGAATTTGTAAAGACGAAGAGGACATACTACATTTCAATGAAAGAAATGTCGACATCTTTGTTCTGTCTCTCTTGTAAAAAATATGCTTGTATTGTTGAAGAAAGTACTGGTGACTTGCAGTTTGGAAAGCATAAATTACTTCTATTTATTTACTTAACTATCTTGCAGTCATTTAAGAAAGTGGTCTTCTTCTAATTTGAATTTGATTAATTCCAAAACGCTAAACTTTTGCAGGGTATAGTAGTGGAAGACTTAAATGGGTCATTTCCGGCTAAACTAGATGAGGCATACCGTTAGTGTCCAAGCAAGCACTAAGGGACTAAGTGAATTACTTTTTCGATCGTTTAACATTCAGCTAAATTGAGGCAAATGTTGATCACCACCTCATAGATTTTCCCATTCCTGATATAAATCTACTGCCGTAAATGAGTTTGCAGTTAAACATACTTTTCCTTGCTTATCAGATATAAAAATCACTAAATCTGACGATCTTAAACATATAAAAAATGCTGTCAGAAATAAATTTTTGAATTTACCCCCAAAATTATCACTAAAAATTGGTGAGGAAATAGCTATAAAACTATATTTTTAAATTTAAAAATTCTTATCCTCATTGACTTAAAACCTCCACATTTGGAACATCTTATCTTTTCTATTGGAAGACGGGAGTAAGATGCATATGCTGTATAAAAGTAAAAACAATTTCCTCCAGAAAGCAATTTGAGGAAGAAAAATAAATCTATTAGATTTAAATCAAATATCACTGAAAGTTCGGCCATATGTTTTAAAGATAATATGATTACATTAGAGTCAGTATCCTTATAGAGTAAATATCGTAGACATAACAGTAAAAGTTGTGTTTAAATGTATGAGAAGGGCTATACACATGTCGGTTATATCTTATTATGTTTTTAAATGGTAATTACAGTCGCATTCGACATTAGCGGGTTTGACTGTCCTGCAGTTTTTCATCATTAATTCATTAGTATTTTTTATGAGGGGTGTTTTTAGAAGCAAACTACTATACGCAAATTATTATAGTGTTTAAAACATCGTTCATAGAGATGCGACATCGATGTCGATGTTTTCAAAACATCGATGTTTTAAACATCGATTTATTGAAGCCGATGTTTTTTTAACATCGATGTTTTGTACTCGATGTTTTACGTTGTCTCGATGTTTTTTTTTAATGGAAAAGTACCATTATTAAAAAAATTTACCACGTAGCATAATTTTCACACTCAGTAAATGTAAGTCTGAATTTTTGTGTTACCTGTCTCGTTTTGTGTTACCTCTAATTCCCTTTGCGTGATGGATTTTACGTTAGCCTTAATAATTAAAACTGAAGCCTTAACGATGTAAAACATACTTCGTTGTGGTATATCGTATTATTTGATTTTTAGTTAAGGTATCTCACCACGTTAAGGCAATAAGAGTTAAGGTCTGAATGTCTAAAATTACAATCCTTCTAATGGCGTTAATTTTTCCTTTTATGGTTCTACTATCCATAATCTTTCCATTTTTGCGTAAATCTTGTACCCCCAGCATCCACGAGTGGGAAGATCAAACTGCACCTTACATCCTAAACTACGTAAAAATTTATTTGGGGCTGGGAATTTAACGGAAAATGAAATTTTAAAGTTTACTCGTATTTAATATTTCCGAAAATTATTCATCTGGCAAACTCTCGTCCGTGGAATGAAAAAAATGGTATGTGTGTATGTTTGTATATCTATCAAAAGATATTAAAAGAGTTAATTTAACTTACTTTATGAGAGTTATAAACGGAGAAACTACCGTCGGGATATCTTAATTGACAGAAATATTTTTCACAGGTTTATTTCCAATTTCACATGCAATGTATTCATAAATTCTAATGTCTCACATTTCAAGGAAAACGTTTCAAAAGGGAGTAACATTTGTATTCAACACACTTTCGCTTATTACTACATCAACGTAAAGTAATAAGGTGAAAGAACTAATGAATAAAGCTTATTTTACTGTCAAGTAAAAAAATGTGTTTCTGAAACTTCAAATTTAACGGATGATTAAAGAATAAAAGAATGTTGTTACAGCCAAAGCTCTGTAAATTACTGATATTAGTGATAACATGTTTATCGTAGACAGCCAGTAACAAGTAATTCCTGATTTCCCTTGAGACTTAATCAAGCTAAGTAACACATTCATAGGCAAGCTATCACGATTATCTGTCGAGGGGAGACTTTCTAAAGTAAACGTCAGACCTAAGCCGATTGTTAGAACCTGAAGAACGCATTTGACACAACAAGTTGACTGTAACAATGACTGAGGAGATAAAAGAAGGAACTAAGAACCGTAATTACGGCAAACACCTCACTTAAACCAGTTCCCAAAGGATACGTATCTTAAGAGGTAATATTTACAAAATAAACATTTTTTTTCAAAAGCTTGTAGAACTGTGTTTAGGAGGTTTGCAATTGTTTGGGTACTACATATTGAGTGTGGGGTATAGATTGGCAGGTTGAATAATTAAGATGTTTTTTTAATTAATGAAAATTAATAACATGATTCTCTTCAGCCTGGATTAGACGAAGATATGTCACTGATAATTCAGGAATCTAAAATTTAAATGAAACGAACACTTAAATATAAAACAACCTACTTTCATCAATCACTAGGTACTCTACTTGCTACCATTACATTGGTACCCGATTGTTGGGAAGAATAAAGTTAATCGTTAGATTAATTTGCAATACAAAATCACTGAGAAGATGTTCAGAAGCGTTGAAAATAAATAAATACATAAAATTTATGAGGCAGTATCTTGTACAGTCGTTCTTAAAAGCTATGAAGAAAAGATGAGAGAAAAACATTCAATATCGAGATTTCCTCATATCTGAATGTATATCTTTGCTCAGAGAGCCACATTCGGCGTTAGCGTTCCGAGATTGGGTTAAGTGCTTGTCTTGGCAGACAGCTGTTAAGAGTTTACACTGAAAAAGCAGATGTTTTAAAGTCAACCATTTGAGAAGAAATATCTTTTCAATAAAATCGCATCATAATCGTTGAATGTCCGTTCGAATCTCACAATAATTAAAATACATTAATAACATTGCTCAAAAAATTTGTATTTTAATTTTATATGGATGATTATTTGTATGAAATTCATACTAAATATTTGGATCGAACCACTGTCCTAGAAAAAATGTTTTTAACAAAGGTTTAAGCATTGAGGTTACAGCAAGTCTTAGAGTGTCTTATAACGAATTAATACAGGGTGTCCATAATTAAATTTTCCTACTTTAAAGTTGTTTACAGTCAAAACTATTGTTCAGAAAGTTATGAAATTTTGTGTAGGACATATTGAAGGGATGGGAATTTGTTTGAGCGAATAAAAAAATTAGTTCAAAATTTCACGACCAGAGGGCGTTTTTTATGAATTACACATTTAACCAACATTTACTATAGTTGAAAAAATTTATTACAACAACACATGTTCAACATGACATCCATCATTTTCAGCTACCATTTGAAATCGTAAGATAGCATGTTCTACAGTTGACCGCAGTGTGTCTGGGGAAATGATGAGAACATGTCGTGAAATGCTGTCTTTCAGATCAGATATAGTTCTTGATTTATCAAGACTGACTAGATATTTCACATGCCCCCAAAGCCAAAAATCGCATGGGTTGAGGTTTGGGGATTAGGGAGGCCACACATTAGGAAAGTGGCGGCTGATGACACGTTCTTCTGTAAAGTGATTTTTGAGAACGTTCTTAACACGAAGGCTAATGTATGGAGGAGCTCCATCTTGCATAAAAATTTTGTGTGAAAGGCACTGACGTGGTTGCAGGTCCGGAACAATTTTATTCAGTAACAAGGATGCATATCGCCTGAGCATGTTACTGGACCTCTAGGACTTAATTCCTCGAAGAAATACGGGCCGAGAATAAAATATGCAGAAAATCCACATTACACGGTTACATTCGGTGAATGCATCGTAACATCTAAGATAAAACACTGATTTTCTGGTTCCTAAATTCGGCAGTTGTGAGTATTCACCGAACTGTCCAAATAAAAGTGTGCTTCATCTGTCCAGAGGATATTTCAAGGCCATTCTGCATCAACCTCAAAGCGAGCAAGAAACTGAAGTGAGAACCACTCTCGAGTCACGAAATCATGTCTTAGCAACCTCTGCACAAATTGAAGCTAGTACGGATAATACCGAAGGATATTCCGCATGACCCTCTGAACAGTTGAATGGGGCATATCCAATGCTTCTGCCACACGACGGACACTGGTACTAGCCTGTTCGTTGGAAGCTTTGTCCTCTTCCAGCTGAAGCGCAACCTTCTCTGCAGCTTCTGTGGAAACAGGTTTCCTTCCTCTTCCAGAACGAATTTTAAAAGAACCAGTTTCTTCAAATTTGGACACCATTAATCGAAGACCTTTAACAGTCAATGGACCTTTCGTATCTCCTTAAAACTCCGAAATTTTCGTAGAGCAACTAGTGCTGAATTATCGGTTTGGTAAATCAATTTTACTAACAAAGCTCGATCTGGTAATCGTAACGATGACATTCTGATCAGCAGTAGCTAACACGGTGAAAACAAAATCTCCATGAAAGTTTCTAGGTTTTATAACAGCTTCTGCGCTACGTCGACAAAAATTAATTTGCATATTTGTTTCTTCTTCGTTACTTCAAATCTTTTGTACGAAAATTAGTTATCGAACAAGTTTCCAATAGACTTTACAATCACTTTAAAGATTGTAAAATGTAATGAATATGAGTTATTGTGTTAGGGTGACCTATGGATAAAAAGATGGTGAAATCTTTAGAAAAGGACCAGTCGTAAATGTGTAATTCATTAAAAAACGCCCTCTGGTAGTGAAATTTTAAACTAATTTTTTTATTCCCTCAAACAAATTCTCATCCCTTCAATATGTCCTACACAAAATTTCATAACTTTCTGAACAATAGTTTCGACTGTAGACAACTTTAAAGTAGGGAACTTTAATTATGGACACCTTGTGTATTTCACGAATCCCAATGACCTTACATTATGCCTATATTCCCAAAAGAGCCATAGACAAGTACTTTAGAAAATAATCATAAGAATGGCGTAGGTTATGAGTTAACTAGCGTCTAGGTTCTCATACCACTAATGCAACTGCGATTGTTAAAGAGAGCTCGGGAAAGTCGCTCCCTTAACAATTTTAATCGTGGCAGATTCCCTGTGCTAGGTAATTCACAATTTCGCTACCAGGAAACATAATTTAATCACACGTTCTATAGTCCCTCATTGTAAATGCCCCACCGGCGTGGGAAGTTTTAATTGATCTGAAATAAAATATAGTCGTATAGAATCCGATTCATAATTCATCATCACTACCACAAAACATACCTGAATAAGTGATTTTCGCACATTTCTATGGACATATTTATAAAACTGAAAGTCCATATCCTACTGCCTCTTCTAAAAAATTGAAACCCAACAAAAAACCACAACATCAGGTAAAAATTGCTTTAGTTTTCGTATAATTATAAATTAATTTCAGAAACAGTATTCCTCACTTCCTCGTTAAAAAAAACACTTTACAAATCATATATACCTTTAACAAAAATTACCGAGTTAAATACTTGTCCCAACATGATAAAAATTTAGAGTTAAATCGATTTCGACAATCGTTATAGACATTTCTTACACGTTTTCTCGATGTATAACATTGGAAATAAAATAGTTGGAATTAAATAGCAGTTGAAGATATTGCGGAAACAAATTGAAAGAAAATGAAGACTAACGGAAGAAAATTGATCTCGGAAGTCTCTTATTTCTGTTTGTCCTATATTTAATAAAGTAGAGTTTCTTTCCAATAGACGTTTTGCCAATACGTGTTATCTGTAACTAAAATGATAAATCCAACAGATTTATAGATCGGCTACCAACAAACTTGTGTAGTTTATGTTCTGAAGTCATTTCAGAAAGATGTTACATTTCCATTTTCAGTCTTTCAATTTATTATTTGGTAAAAATACATATTAAAGGATGTTATATGTACCTATTAAAGTAGATTTTATATAGTATTTCATGTTAAAATATCAAAGATTTTTTTTCCATTTATAGGGACTTGTCCTAAGGAAATTCACCTATCCAGACGACGAATTTGTTTGCTACTTTATCAAAGAAGCAACATATAGGGGAACCAGCATTGCACCCTCTGAGGGGAGAGCACAGTAGGATCCAAGCCTCAGCTGGAATTACAGCCACATCTCACTTTGTGGGAGCTCCTAATGCTAACAACTGTATGTTGGGTGGAAGATTTTTCAGAATCACTAATGTATTTTTAGAAACTTAGGGATTTATTTTATGATTTAACAGTAAACTTTGCTTTCTAAAAAAATTCCATATCGTTTTTCATTTAGTCTGCCCGAGGTAGGCTAGTGGCAGCGCGTTGCGCTACCAATAAGGGTGCTCAGTTCGAATCCCCACAAACACCATGAAATACCTTCGTGTCTTGACCGGAATTAGGCACGTTAAATCCTCATACCGGAATGTCCTAAGATATCAGTGGGTGGGAGAAGTTTCGAACATACGAGCCCCCCCCCCCCAGATGTTGCCCCTGGGCGTGAGGTGGCACCTGGGTAAAATTGAGGTGGCATCTGGGTAAAGTCAGACTCCGAGCCTTTTGGTGCCATTGTAAACCAGAGCTGCATTCCTCTGCCCGCAGTCGATATGTTCCGGCCAGAGGGTCATAAGTCACAACAACAACAAAATTACGTTTAAAAGTAGAATTAAAGAGTATGGAAGACACTATTGTTTCACATTCCAAACTCAGTGATCCATCATTTCAGACATTTACACTGAAAAAATAAAACAGGCGGTGGATCAGTGTAAATTCCTTGTTAAAATTTAATAGGCCCAATGTTACGTAATTCCTGTCAAGTATACTATCCGATCATAGAATAGCATCCTTGACAGGTTGAATTTCCTGATTCATCAGATTACATTCTCTGTAATCTGATGGCACAGATCTGTCTTATTATACCTCATTTCACTAAAGTATATCATGAAGCTAATCAACATTTCCAAAGTACATTTTTGTTCGGGGTAAAGACACGACACCAGAGACACAAAATTTGTGATCTATAAGCTAATAAGGAAAAAATGCTGTGCTGCAATCTTTATCCATATTTATTTATTATAAATGCCTGGAAGATTGGCTATGACGTCATTTGTTCTCAGTAATGGGCGAGACTGATGGCCATTCATTTAAGGGGACACTGTATAGATGGTTAGCATTACCCCCTACAAACCGGTCCCGTAATTTAGAACCGAGTCAAGTGACGAGACCGGAAAACTTGACCCCGCACTTCCAGAGATAAATTTGAGAACTTGGAGGACATTGTAGCAATGACAGATTTCACATGCACCGACCACCATTAGTGAACACGGCGGTCGATTTTCTCAGCGTACGGCATTGAACCCGCAACCATCATATCACTGGCTCGAGGCCTATGCAAACTAAAACCGAATATCTTGTTAAATGTACAGCTTTATTAACTTCTCCTTTGCAGTCTCTCTTTATGATTTGTTTTCTTCATTATATTTTTAAAAAACCCTGCAAAACACTGTTCCTATAAACTTTATAATTTTAGTCATTATTTTAAATGAAGAAGAATGTTATTCATCTTAACAAGGTATTGTTATCTGAAGATTAACTCGATTTCTTTCCCACAAAATCCAAATTTTCAACCTCCAGTTTTTATCTATGTAAATCTGTAAACTTACGTTTTAATAAGTAATTTTATAAACAAGAGATACTATATGGTGATCTGATAGAGACTTACGGTGCCTACAATTTGAGTTGCCGATATCCTTTAATGTACTTAAATTCGTTGTGGCAGCTCAATATCACAATTTGAATTCCCTCATCGATGAGGAAATTAAGTATATGTAAATATAATCTAGGAGTCACGTAGTAAATATAATCTAGGAGTTTCTTCAAATCACCTCTGTGGGAAGTGCTGTGGCAGGATATTGACTTAGTAGCTTATGATAAACTGCTTTTAAAATCTCGTACTTTGATCACGCTCTGACACTACAATGTGACACGTGTTGGATAGATTACGCCTACTCAGGCGTCAGTCGAAGATTATATGTGCATATATTTTGTTTCTTTTTCACAGATTGCATTTGAATGGTAATATTCTTCTGCAAAGAGACGCTTCGGTGGGATTTATCAAGACAAACCGTAAACAATATGTTTTTACGTAGGGTAAGGTTATTTACCATTAGATTTGCGTATCAGACGCACAGTCTTCAATCGCTTTAGACCTATATAAAAATAGATTTGTTTTTTCTCCAGGTTATCTGCTTTTAACTACAGGCAGAACAAAGAAAACTTTAGCAAAACAAAGAAAATGTAAGTGTTTAAATTAATTTAAACCACTTTAATAGTTAGTCACATAATGCAGCGCTAACAGGGGTGAAATTAGGGAACAATTTAAAGAACTTTATCTCAGTTATTTTAAATATTTAAAATCTTTAAATTCCAGAATGAGAGTGGAAAATTTTAATTAGAGATAGTTGAAACGAGAGGGGTTTTTTGGGTTTTTTTCTTTTTTTCACGATGATTATATTTGAAAAGAAAAATTATGAGACCATTATAAAGGTATATCTTTCCCACTTTTTTAAAGGATCATAGTGATCCTTGAGGTATTTCGTCAGGGCAATGAGAAGTAGTGTATAAACCTATGATGTAGGATTTTTTCTGCCAATGTGGTAGGAACTTTGACTTTTGACATTAGTTTAATGAACCACAATACTTATTGGCTGTAACGAGGAATTCGTTCCAGAAATAATTAATTTGGTTGGGCTGGTAACGCACGTTAAATTAATATAAAATTTCCAATTCTGAATAGTTGTTCCTTAAAATAAAATAGTGTAATTTCTATACCGTTCCCTCGACGTGTGTGTTCTTGAGAATTTAGCCGTTGCCCATTTAAACCGTAAAAGCTTCAACCGTAATTTGCTTAGCCAGGTGTTAGTTTCAGGATTCCATTGTTAAGTTTGTCTAAAATGCACTTTTTATGGCTTGTAATTGCAGGGTGTGTCTTGTGAACATCCAACTAGCTTTTGTCCAAGCATGCCGTGTTACATTTGCTCCCTAAATTGGACCATAAAATCGGTTTAAGGTAGAGATAAGAGTTGTTCCTCTCATATCCCTTTGTCCGAAAGATTTTACCCACGAATGAACTTCGCCATGATCTATTTTTATATAGGCGTCAGCTGTGATTGAAAGCGCTCTCCGAGTAGGTCTTTCTCCCCTTGTTCGACCAATCGAGCAGAGGCGCAAAGTTGGCAATATCGTGGCTAAACCATTCACGGGCCTCAATTTCGCGGCGCACTAGACTTTTTCTCCTGTTGGCGAGTTTTCGGCAAGGCCGGGTTCCTTTTGTTGGCCGTTAAACGCTCGCGTTGTTGTTACGGTCTATTTTCCTCCGTGCTGAGGTAATATTGCGTACGCCTTGCACGTGTGTCAGTTATTTGTTTAATTGGCGCATTTCTAGCTATTGTAACCCTCGGTTTCCGCGTTTTTGCACGCCTGTCCAGTGATGAAAAAGAAATAGGAGAGAGTCATTTTCTTTTTGAGGGAGACTTGTGTCTTATATAATTACGCTCAAGCACCCCATCAGTTTTGGCTCTGCCAATTCTGCATCGGGGGGCTATTTTTTTATATGTTAATGATGCCATGTTAGATATAATCTTCACTCTTTAGACCAATGCGATCGTTTTTGTATTTCGCTGCAGTTCATGTAGTATCGAGCTCCATCGCATATGTAAATAGCCTTTTATATTACTCAAGATTCTATATCGAAAATAAACCTTTTTTTAAATTTTCAAATGCTTTGGAAGACTTCTTGACTACCAGCTATTTCAAGCTTTTATGCCGATGATGACAGTGCATACCTGTTTTTTTTTTCGGACAACCAACGTCTTTACGATCTAGTTGCCGAAAGCTATTCTATTTTATTTTGCGAGTATAAAAACGCTCACATCTCATTTCAACCGAAGTGCTGAGGAACCTTCGATCTCTTCATATTCTTCCGAAAGCTTCTTTTGGTCACCAACTCCTCCAATGTATCTTCGGGAGACTTCAAGAAATCTACAATTTAGATTTGATGTCTCAACTTCTATAAGACTGATTGTGATCCTCTACGTCAACTTTCAACATTATAGACTAGTTCCGTCAATAGACTTCTTCGATATTCTTCAATTAAGACTCTTCCATTCATCACCACCATTATACACTCATGGACAAAAAAATTAGCGCACCAAGAAATAATTGCGGGATCGTAACGAAACTTGCAATGAAGGTACATGTCGGGGAGATATGTAAATGATTAGAAATGCAGCGTGATTGCGCATTACGTATAGCCGGTAGAGGACGTTGAACATCGTACTCTGTGGAGTATAAAACAGGTAACCAAAGCTTGTTTGAGTGTGCTGAATCATTTACAAAGGAAGAGCTGAAATAGACATGCCATTACGCCGTGTTCGAAGATAATATAAGCAGTTGTCGCAGTTTGAGAGGAGGAGAATCGTCGGGATGATGGAAGCTGGGTGGTCAGCTAGGCGAGTAGCTCGTCAATTAGGCCGCTCTGATTGTGTTGTGAGGAGGTGTTGGGACCAGTGGACCCGAGAGATGTCATGTACACGAAGACCAGGCTCAGGACGCCCTCGACAGACCAGTCGTCGAGAAGACCGCCACATCGTAAGGAGTGCACGCGTACAGCCAACTGCTTCATCGGCCGCCATCCAGGCACAGGTAGCACCTTCACTAGGGGCCTCTGTGTCTTCTGGAACCATACGAAGGCGCCTGGCTGAAGGACAGTTGGTATCGCGGCGCCCATTACGTGTGCTGCCCTTGACGCCCACCCATCGACGCCTCCGTTTGGAGTTTTGCCGCGCACGAGGAAACTGGACTGCAGCGGAATGGAACCAGGTCGTCTTTAGCGACGAATCCAGATTTAATATCGGCAGTGATGACAATCGTGTTCGTGTGTGGAGAGCCCGTGGTGAACGCTTCAATCCTGCCTTTGCCGTACAGCGACACATCGCTCCCACAGCTGGTGTGATGGTATGGGGTGCCATTGCCTACAATACACGGTCACCCCTAGTATTGTTCCGTGGTACCATGACAGCCCAGCGGTATGTTCATTAAATCCTGCAACCACATGTGTTGCCACTCATGCAACGGCTCCCAGGAGCCATTTTTCAACAAGGCAATGCTCGGCCTCATACGGCAAGGGTGTCACAAGACTGTCTCCGCACTGTTACTACCCTTCCTTGGCCTGCCCGATCCCCAGATTTGTCTCCAATCGAGCATATCTGGGATCATTTGGGACGACGAGTTGGGCATCCCACGAGTTTGAACGAACTAGAGGCAAGGTTACAGCAAATATGGAACGAAATGTCTCAAGACATCATACAGAACTTGTATGACTCAATGCCCGATCGTATCGCATCGTGCATTCGCGCTAGAGGGGGTCCAACGGAGAATTAACTCCTCCGTTCTTTTGCCTTTTTCTCTGAAATAAATTATCCTTTTTCTTTGATTTTCTTATCATTTACTTATATCAAAGTAGTCATTACGTATTTAAAATTTCGTTTCATTTTGACGACTCCTTCTTGGTGCGCTAATTTTTTTGTCCATGAGTGTATTTTCCACGTAACAGACTGACTCAGTCGTTTTTCAAGAGAAATGTCGGTTATACATCCATAGACACCTTTCTGGTTCAACATTCCACAGAGACTTTGCAAATTTTAATTTACAGAAAGCAACCCCCAACAATTTATGACTACAGATTTATGAATACATTGGCTTACTCTAATAAGGACACCGCACTGGCAAACTAACATCGCCCCTTGTTACTACCTCAATTTAAATCGAGGTTTATTCCGGGGAGTATTCATGACCCTGGAATTGTCCAGGGGTGGCAACTGGTTGGCTCGCACCCTCCTTCCACCCTTTCAAACTATACGGAGGGACTTTCTGGATTTTACAATAGTTCTTACAGATTTAAAGAGCCTATATCCAGTGTAGACACGAGGGCATTCAGTAGCGCTTTTTGGAATTTGATCCAAACACCCTCAGTACGAAATCCTGACTCTCTAATCTCTATATTGCCCCGGGAGGAATTTTTGTCATAGGACTTTATTTTCATCAGGATTTCAACCTTGACATAGGGATATAGTCTTAAAGGTTTAAAACCATTTGTTTTTATACAACATGATGAACAAAATTTCAAACAATAAAGAAATTCCACTTGCATTAAAATGAGTTTAATAGTATATAAATGAAATATCCTCCAACTCTGCATGACCTTAAACGAGTATTCAGAAATAAGTAACATTGAAAAAGCAGCTGTAAGTAAAAAAACATTCATTTATTCAACAGGAGGAAGTGAAAGGCTTGAAACTCAGATATTTTTATAGAATAAGCTCTTAAACCTTCAATGAATTATTTTCTTTCGAAACAACTATTTAATTGAAAATACTGCTTCAAAAATATCTTAAAAACAGTAGTACAGATTTCCCTTACTTCCAAATACATCTCAAGGAGGATATCAAGATTGTGCTTCAGGTATATCAGGATTTTCTACCAGGAAACACGTGCATTTAATAATCTTAATTAAATAGTTAAATTAAGTGAAATGTTAGATGACTTTAAGTTGCTTGGAAGTAATACTATTGGTTTCGTTCAGCTTTAGGGGAACGTATGAGGAAAATTTTGCCATTGTTGTCGAATTGGAGTAAACGATTTTTTCTTAGCTGTGCTCAATCATAGAGGAATACAATTTTTACTCGGGTATTTTTCTAATTTAAGGAATTTCGTCCACCAAACGAAATTATGTGAGTATAAAACTCACTATGGGCTGGAGGTAGCCTAGTGGTAACTCTTTGGGTTTTGAACTGATAGGGCGGGGGTGACCGAAGTGGGGTTTGCTCGGTTCCGACGAACGCCATCCGATACATTCGTGTCTAGGTCGGATATGGGGCATTCTATGAGGTCAGAGAAAGTGCGAGATGGTAATAGTCCCCCCCCCCCAGATGTAATTTCTGGGTATGATCGGTGAAAATTCAGGTTATACTTGGCCAAGTCAGACTCTTTTAGAACCATTGTAAATAGGAGCCGCATTCCTCTACTGCTGTCTTCTATGGGCTTGATTTGGAGCTGTTCTGGCCAGAGTGCATAATAAAAATTTCAAAAAAACTGTATACACCATTTTTTGCAAGAATAATTCAAATTTAAGAATTTTATTTACGTTTCTTTTAAAGAAAAAAAATAACCGAGTAGAAAAATTCTTTCTGTAGTACGGAGTACATTTTTTTTTAAATCTTTAAATCTAAATCGACAATCATTGGAAATTTTTTCTCCCTGGGTTAACATTGAGTTGAGAGAATTCAGTATGGCTCAGAACACAGAAACCTTAATAATGAAGTTAGTCAAAGGCAGCCCAAAACTATTCTAACAGCATTTGCAATACGCTGTTAGAAACTATGTTATAGGATATGAAAAACAATATATTTATATCATATTTTTTTTGTTTTTGCTTTACTAATTTGCAAGATTATATATTCATAGGTCATATCATGAATATCACGTGGCAAAACATTACATTAACCCAAATGTTTCCTGTGCTGTAGAGACAAAAAAAAATCCTCCCACCAAATTTCTTTCTCTGCATAAACGGATTTTCACCTAAATCCATCTTGATATCTGACAATACATATCTTTCAGTCCCTTGCCGCTATTATAATGCGGAAAATAAATTACCAGAAACCTAGTGCGACTCGCAGATAAATCGAATATATATGGCAGGAAAATGAAAGCCGGTAGGCAAAAAGTAACAAGGAAATCTCGTATTTCGCTTTTGTTTTGGGATCCGATAAACCAGAGCATTTTTTTTCTTTTGCCATCTCACGTGTGTTTTCCCGATACCACTGCAGTGTGCTGAAACTAATGAAATTTGTATCAGAGTTGGCTTCATAATTATCAAGGGAAGTTACTTCAAGGAAATAAAGTCTATTTTTTAAAGAATATAAGTATAAATTCGGTTAATAAAGGGTGGTGTATTTCAATGTCATCTCATGTAAATATAGAGTAAACATAATATAATCAATCTGTTTTAATAAATGACAGTTTAAAATCGTATTCTAGAACTTTTATTTAGTATTAATACACCACGTCAAGTCTAATTTGCCACACTATATGCCCTTCCCCTTATATATATATATATATATATATATATATATACTCGTACAGTCAATAAATTCGGGGACTTTATTTACTACAACAACGAATACACTTACAAAGTCTTCTGAACACAATCACCTTCAAAATAATGTCCTTCCGCAACTATACACTTCTGCCAGCGTTGATACAACTTCTGGAAATAGTCCTGGAAACCGTTGCGTGAGAGCTGTCGTAAAGCGGATGTCGCTGTTGCCATCACTTTTTCGGCATTTTCAAACCCCTTGCCCTTGATGCGATCTTTCAGTTTCGGGAACAGGTAGAAATCGCAAGGAGCGAGGTCTTGGGAATACAGGGGATGTGGCAGAACTGTGGTGCCGTGTTTAGCAAGGGATTGTTGCACCATCAGGGATCGGTGCGCCGGGACATTGTCATGCAACAACATCCACATGTTGGATTTCCAAACGTGTGGACGTTTACCACGGATTGCCTCTCGGAAACAACGAAGAAACAGTACATACCATTTGTTGACGATGTTACCTTGTGTTTGGCGCAGCTTGTCCTTCCTGGACCTTGCGCCAATAAACTTCAAACAACTACTGCTCCTACCCGTTGGATGTTAGCCTCCGTTTGTGGGGTCACTGGCCACCCACTGCGCGGATCATCTGCAACAGCGTCTCTAACATTTTTAAACAAGCTGTACCATTTGAAAACTTTCGATCTGCACATAGCTTCGTCTCGATATGCTTTTTGCAGTAAGCGTAACGATTCTGCAGTGGTTTTTCCTAATTTGCAGAAGAATTTAATGTTGGAACTTTGCTCCAAAAAGGACAGTTTGCTACATCGACATCATAGGCTGACAGTCTCCAGCCAAAAGGTGAGCTGCTCACCTTATCAGTTGTGCAAAGCGTCATGTGACGCCTCACGCGTACGCAGATAACCAGACTTGCAAACCACATCGTTATTTCGGTTCCCCCACACACCGGGCATGAGGGGGGAGGGTAGACCCCGAACTTTTTGACTATACTTGTATATATATATATATATATATATATATATATATATATATATATATATATATATATATATATATGTAATGTACTGGACAACCCAAGGAGAAGACTGGTGTCCAGCACATCACAAGGGATGATGATGTCTGTAGTCCTGGCTCGAGTAAAACACGACGCGGCAAGTTACGGCATTACATTTATTTTGTCGGAGAATACGTCTTCCCAAGACAGTTACAAAATCCGAAAAGCGTACAGGTTTGTTGATCAGATGTCTTATATAAACTTTGTCATGTGATCATGATAGTGATTAGGGATTTGCTGTTGTCGACAAGTCACATGTGGTTTTATGCAATCTGCGCAGAGCCTATATGAAATCTTGGATGACGCCACGCAGGTTTGAAAAAGGAAGCCATTTAATATTTTCCAAAGGAGGCCTTTTAGGACTTAGAATTGAAAAGGAAAATTAGCTCGTACGCCCAAGGGAATTTAGAATAATTTTAGAATTTAAAATGGTATGGGGTTTTTAATGTTATAGAATATCCCCCCCCCCCGTCCGTGAAGAGGCTGACCAACAATGCCTGCATTGGAGGACAGACTCACCCAGCCATGTGAGGAAAATGGGCCTCGACCACAAATTTGGAAAAAGTTTGAAAAGGAACATATGTGTTAAGTTAATTTTAGTATCATGATCACATGACAAGACATTGCACATTTCAATATTGAATACACAAAAATACACTAATGATTTACTAATTTATGAACACAATAAAAGTAAAAAAAATTATAGTAATTAATGATCAATTATACAAAATTGTAAATTATGTAAATTTCTTCTTATATTGTTGCTTTGAAAAAAAATTAAATTTAAAAATGTATTTATCATCAACTGAAAACAATGTTGAACAGGGCGGCGCCTCCCCACACAACAAAATCTCAGAAGATAACAAATGAAACCTTTCTTAAAAATTACAAAATTACCAAAAATTCACTTCAAATATACACTGAAATTTCAATTTAACCTCGAGTCGACTCATACAGACAATAAAATTGAGCAATAAGAATAGTAAACAAAACAAAAAATCAAACAAAATTAAAAAAAATTAAGTATTTAAAGTTGAACTTGACACAGTTCAAAAGGTAACCTGTTTAACATTCCTCTGTAAAATTCATTACCATGGAGTGAGTCCAAAAAAAAATGACAGGAATAACTGTCCATCACAACTTGTCAGTACATTCTCGTCTGTCCATTTTTATTAAAGAAAGTTTCATCATCTGGGACAGTAGGTTACAGAAAAAAATATTGTTTCAGGTTTATCAAACTCCTCAAGGAGTATTTTATCACATTCTCTTATAATTGCTGTGTCCTTTTTTAAATGTAATTACTCAAAATTTTCCCTCTTAACAAAACAATATTTTGTATGACACTGAATAATAAAAATCACAAGTTTTAATAAAAATCACATTTCTAATATATAAATTGTATATAAAAATTGCAGAACATTTATTATACTATAAGAAAAAACTCAATCATTTCAACATCAAATCCTTATCCATTATGTCTAGTTTCATATCTTTATATTTCTTATTATTCTCATTTCATTATTCCCTATACTCATTTTTATTCCAACAATATTTATTTATTCAAAAATTCTATTCAATGATTTTTCTATTCACTTTTCTTCTAATCTTATTTACCTGTTTTCAAAATTTTTTCACTTAATATTCAATGTATTCATTCTAGTCGTTTGTACATACTTATAGATGAATGGAGCTCTTTTTTCTTTGTTTTAGGTACCTGTTTGTATGTGTGTCACCCAAACTCTTAGTTTCAAATTCTTTAATTCTACCTCTAAGCAGTGAGGGGTTGTGTTTATGTTTGTGTAAAAAGTGGGTTTTTTTTCTCCCTATTGTACGAAAACTAACAAGGAGGAAAGAATGGCCGTACAGTGGACCAACCATTATTCTCCGACAGGATATGACCGCCTAGATAAACAGCATCTTGCATAGTACAAAGATGGAGAAAAAGAAAAATGTGCATGTCATACCTGTGGGAGTGTAATATAGAAATGGGAGGACAAAGAAGTGGCCATCCCAGCCCTGTTTTAGTAATTATTCAAGCATATGGTTTTCAGAACTTTAAGTGACTGAGTTGATGAATTAAAAACAAATAACAAAAAATTAAAAATGATCTTAAACAGTTGGGATGACATCCAACGCGCTTGTAGAGGGGTGATAGGAAAGGTTATTCAAGGAAGAGAAAATTTACTGAAAGGTAAAAGAAGTAGAAATGTCATAGTCGGTGTTTAATTTCAGATCAAAAAAAAATTCACATATAATAGTATTCTTAAGAAGAAAGTTTAAGTAAGACAGTTTTTTTAAACAGTTTTATCTTTAGTAGGACAACACATAATTAGTTATATCAATTAAAAAAGCATAATGATGTTAAGCATCACATAGAAAAGAAAAAATGGATCTATTGTTTGTCATTATTCGTGGTGTAGTTTTAAGTTCTCTGGTGCATTATAGTATCTTAATTTGCAAGCATGGACAATTTCAGAATTTTGTTTGGTGTGAAAGTTTGGTTTATCAACTTTATATTCAATAGAATCCAAAATACACAACATATGAAAGTATTAAACACACAATAATAAAATACTCCTAATACCAATAATAATAATAATAATACCTTAATATTCTCTATTAATTGCCATACTTTAATGTTAATGTTTATAATTCAGTTCCCAAAATGTTATTCTATCAGTTAACATAAATAACCAAAATCATTTACCAATACCCATCTAAGTTTTCTTAAGTTAACCATGAAATCAATAAACCAAAAAGTAATTTTTCTTTTCTTATATCACATTTCGGTATGAATCCCCGTTGTATACTTTCTATATTTTCTTATTTGTATTCAATATTTTATAAACATATATCTCATTATAATATTCTCTTTTCTATTTATTTATTTTCTTCTTAACTAAGTTTTATCAAAATATACTGACGAAGGTTCATGTAATAAGCGAGATGTGAATACGCGTCAATCTAGATGAGTAGGACCACACAGCCTGCATTGTGAGAAGGATTTATGACTCTCAAGCGGCCAGGCGCCGGGGAACAGGGGCGTCGCAAGCGAGCAATCAATGCAGGCAATAAAACCATAAAGTTAAGAAGACAGAAGCTTAAACCAAATATCAGGAAACAGGTGCTGCATAGGAGCTGAGAAATTTCCCAGACGAGGTGAGGCGTCCAGTGTAATTAAAATGCAGACATAAAAACAGGAGCCAACCTATGAACATGATGGTTCGTCCCCCAGCACAATCAAGAGGCGGAGCGAGCGAATCACAAGCCAGAAGACAAGATCCAATCAAAAAAAAAGAAACGACATATATACAGGGCGTGAAGCATTTTGAGAAAGCCCGTTATTAAAAAATAAAGATGCCTAAAAACTAAGCTGCCACAGGGCCGACAAGAGATCCCCTTACTACAAAAAAGAACGACGAATACCCTAAGCTGCTACAAGGACTACGAGACTTCTAAAAAAATTGACACAAGATTGAATGCCCAGCAAATCAAGCTGAAGTGAAACCGAGTGATAAACAAAAGAGAAAGGATGGAGAGACGACTGATGCGGCCTGGCCACAACTTAAACGAGAATGTATTTACCCGCCTATAACTACCAATCGATGTAGGATACTACAGACGTCGGAGCTGAGTAATCAGAGTATCGAAACAACGAAAAACTACGTGAGCATCCGAGGTGAACCCGCGTATGACGGAGACCGCTACCGACGGATCCGCTAATGGACAGTTACGTCACAGAGGTATTCCTGATTGATCATCGACCTACGAGAGCCCGAACTCTGTGTGTTACGATATCCAGAACTTTCCCTATAGTAATATAGAACTTTGTTGACAGAACTGTGTGCACAGTGAGGTACGAACGTTAATCAGACCATTTGTATACTAGTGATTGGAACGAGCCGTAACTACAGTGACGACCGTCTAAGGGTGAGCATTTTTAACAATATGTAATTCACATCCAACGCTTAATACGTATTCGCCACTTAACCCACAAGGGTCGGCAGTGTTCAATTGTAGAAATACTATTTTTTAATTATAATAATATATATGTTCTTGATTGATGCTGTGTTTAAATTGCGGTGAGAAGTTAGCATGATGCTATTTGTTGAAGCTGTATATATATGTGTATAAAAAATAAATTGTATATATGTAATCAAAGTGTATTTACTGAGAGTTGTAACCCCTGACTTAATTGTGGATTGAAAGAGAGTTAGTCGCAACGCGACATTACTAGCCTCACGATCATAGCCTAATAATCCCAGAGTGGGTTATTACAGTTCAAAACCAAATGTAATATTTCAATATACCAAACAAAATACCTAAATTCTTAAAACACTTATAATCTCTATATATAGTAAATATTCATGTGGCTAGCAATGAAATTTAAATACACAAAACTTAAATTATAATTCTTCACTTGAAATCAAACCCCGAAATCAAAACCAAATTTATAACGGACCAGAAAACAGAAGTACACCATGATTAAAAATAACTGAAAACATTTTAAAAATATATACGATTCATGTTTACAGACGCCAAATAACTATCCATATCAAATTTATATTAAGCAGAATCATTATTAAATTTCGTTAAAATTTGTTCTAATTGTATCAGAGTATCAATATCATTAAAATCCCAATATTTAAACATTACATACAATTTTTCATATAACATTCTAAGAACTTTTAAAATTTCATTGACAATCTGTCTTACCTTTAATTTTTGTTGATTTAAGACCGAATTTTATTATATGGCACAAAATAAATTTACTTTAGTGAAGATTTACCGCAGATTATTACATATTTTTCTGCAAATCCAAAAGCTGGAATAAGTTGCTGAAGCAGGAACATTTTTCCTCTCCTCTGAAGCTCCATTGGAGAGACACGTAAAATAAAATTTAAAAAAAAGAAAAGCTGATCACGCTGTTTGACAAAACACCGCACGATAGAACGCTGATCCACCTTTTTCACTACGGAGAACATGGCTGGAATATAACTTTCGATTTCGCGCACACTCTTGTTGATGACACTCGCGAAGAATTTAAATCCGCAATCACTGGTCATCACACGGAGCAATGGGGAACACAATCACTAAGGAGATTCACATTAGTTAGTATCTTTCGAGGGTACACGGAATGAAGCCAGCGATCTTTTAATTATCAGGATCCGCAAAACCATATTCTGCTTTCCAATAGGTCTGTGCTGCTGTTGTTTGCGCGGCACACACGTACTACGACGGAATGACGGGGAAAGAGGAGACATCGACCTTGACACATAAAGCCCACAGCGTGAGTTGACTTTTCTCCGTTGACCGCAAACAGCAACCGCAAAAACTATGCACTGGAAAATTCCCTGTGGGATCTCCCGTGCAGAAAAACTTGCATCTCTGTCACAAGTATGTACATCACTGACGACTCTTTGTAATGTACTGGACAACCCAAGAAGAAGACTGTTGTCCAGCACATCACAAGGGATGATGATGTATATATATATATATATATGTCGGACTTAAGCGGGAACGAAATAATTATTCTAAATTTAAAGGGGGCTTAGTAATTAATTTATTGTCGTGGCGTAATTCGCCACTATTCTCATATCTTGGTTCGAAATACATCGAGAGATATCGGGGAATTTCCCTTTGGATTGATTGACATCTGTAGCTCCACCCATGGTTCATCGCCGGTGTATGCGTCACAGAGATCATGTAGGCATGCGCGGTGGCTTTGGATGGAGAAAAACAATAGCGTGTAATCAGACGGCGGGATTTAATTCATTGCTAGTGGACGCGTGTCAGCTGGGTCCCTAATTTGAAAATGGCGAGAGCTCAAATATGCGCTACTTGGATCAGTGGTTGCCGGAAGGTGAAATAAATTGGATTGAGCTAGAACTATGTTTATTTATTGGATTTAGACTACTTACCACTCGCCACCAGTATTAACATGATGACTGCTAATGCAAACCTCACGCCTGTCATATATATATATGTGTGTGTTGTATTAACATGTTAAAGGATTAATGATAAGAAGTCGATAATGAGTAATGTGAACTGTATAAATAGTGTGTTGATAGTTAATAAATTGATTTGTGATCATACACCTGAGTAATCATTAATCCATTGGGCCAAGCAATGTACTAACCACAATTAAATACTCCACAATAAATATCATAATAACTAAACCAAAACAAATTACGATGACAACGTCACGCATGTAATGTGCGGTTCTCACACCCGTCCACAGCTGCAGGCCTCAAAAACTTTCCCTCCCTCATAAAAATGTCACCGTATCCAAGACTGCCTGTGAGCACGGAATTCCTCGTTTTTTCTCTAAGCGCCACCGGCGAGGGTTCCAGGCTGGGTATATATGGAAGACTCTGTTTTTCTTTAGGAGAGCCCCTGTAACATCTGGGCTAGAGCGACTGCGGAGATTTCTGCTCCCTGAAGCCTGAGTTTTTGTCGCTAGTGACATCGTTTGCACCAGTCTTGTGATACTTTAAACTGCTCAAACCAACACCTCTCTTGTTACGTTTTGTTTAAATAAAAGTTAAGTTTTTCGTTACTTCTGGCCTGCTAATTTAGACCACTCGGATACCACGCCAGTTAAACACGTATCGATTCAAGCTGCTACAATATGTATATAAATATACATACATATATATATATATATATATATATATATATATATATATATATATATATATATATATATATATATATATATATATATATATATATATATATACAGAGGCTGTTCGCACATTTTTTAGACGATTTTGGTAAGCGGTAATAAAAATTCGTTTGCTGCAAAAGATATAATTGCAATTGTACTATGTTTTTAAAAGTCAAAATTATCGTCTGCGGCTTGAAAGTTTTCTTTTTACTAAAAATGGCGTTTTTAACAAAGCAGTGGTTCGAAGGCTACATTTATGCTCTTTCCGAAGAAAAATATGCATACTCCGTTATCCAAAACCAATGTGAGAGTCATGATTTTGTAATATCTAAAGCGTCGATAGGTAATATCGTCAACAAGAAAGGAAAAAAACGTCAAATTGGAGCCTCAAGTGGGACAAAAATTCTAAACAAGTATCCAAGGAAAAAACGGACATCTTCGACTATTGCAAAGGTACGTTGTTTAATGTTAAAAGAAAATCCCCCTAGTGAAAGGACAGTTGCATAATCATTAAAATTCTCGGTGTCCACTGTAAACAATATGATAAACTTTGATTTAAATCTTAAGAAAGCGAAAAAACGCAATGTGCATCGTCTTCTTCCAAATCATATCGCTGAACGCAGGACACGCTACAGAATTCTATATGAGAAACACTTATCCAAAAAAAAATGGAAAACAATTGTCACAATAGATGAATCATGGGTGTATTTAAATGATTGCAACAAAAAAGAGCCATTTATTATCATAAAAGGGGAGAAAAAAATTTAAGTACATGGTTCAAAGAATCGAAAGAAAGTTTTTCTAAGGGATTCATGATTGTTGTTGGGTTTTTTTATAATGGCAAGTTAAAAATAAAGAGAGTGGAAAAAATGTCAAGATTAACTCCAAATACTATCAGGAACATATTTTATCGCTAATTTTTCTGAATGAAATACCATCGCTTTATCCACAGTGCCATCAATCTGTGAGATTCCATCAGGACAAAGATAGCAGTCACAAATCAAAATCCACTGTAAATTTCTTAAAAGAAATGGAAGAAAAAACTGTTATCAAGGCCATACCCTTCACTGATATCCTTACTAAATCTCCCGATGTATCACCTATGAATTTTTGTGCTTTCGGACTTTTAAAATCTGCATTATCCAAACGTCGTCCCAAAACCCTTACAGGACTCTGGAAAGCTGTTCAGGAGGAATGGGATAGAATACCTCTTCTGACACTTCAAAAGGCATTATTATCCTGGAAATTGCGGTGTCGAAAAATAGTTCAGAATAAGGGATGTCAAATAGAACATTTAAAACACAAGAATTTTATGTAATTTAGTTTTGTGAATACAATATACATCGTCTAAAAAATGTGTGAACAGTCTCTGTATATATATATATATATATACAAGATGCTAACCGTAACCGTATAATAGCAGCAGCATAAAATTAAATTTTAAAATAAACGACTGCAGGTTTTACTTTTAAAAGCATAACAGACTGAAGCAATTAAGTTGTTGACAGGCGCACCTTTTCAGCTGCAGAAGTGGGTGGGGCAGTTCACGCTCTGACAAATGAACGCTAAAAATTTAAATTCTTCAAAGCCTAATGAAACTATGCCAAATAATTGTATCCAAGTTTATGCGATATAAAATTATTTAAAAACAACTCAATTTAAGATTCAAGTTTACTCTTAATTAACCGGATGGACTGAGAACTCGGTAGGAATACTAAAATGTCTAAACCAATGTGGAGAAGATACAATCGAAAAAATTGAAAAGAAAGATTTGTAAGACTATTTTTTATATTAGTTTTATAAAGCTTTGTAAAAGCATTCATTTTATACCAGTTGTATAATACTTTATTAAAACATTAATTTTATAACAATTTCATTAAAAAATTATCAAACAATTCCTTTTTTACAAGTTTCATAAAGCTTAATTAAACAATTCAGTTTATAACAATTTTGAAAAGTTTTTTAAACCATTCATTTTAGGAAGCAGCAATAATTCTATCGGGTAACTAAATATTTTTACATAATGAAGCATCAAAAAACCATTTGTTACAATATGTGCAAAAATGCATAATATATGAGATGTAATTGATACGAAGAAACATTATAACCAGAAGCAACATCTATGAGGAAATCAACAAATTTCACAAAAGACATTCACCATAATTTTGAATTAATCACATTTCGCTTGCCACGGGTAAATTTATCGTAACATTTCAGTGAATATTGCTTATACTGCTTCACGTAGAATAATAAGTATTTCGCTTCTCCCTGTTGAGTAATGGTATTTTTAAGATAATTTATTTAACAGTGCCTCAGGAAATTTTCCAGGTGTGCCTCGACACAATGCCGTATTTCCTCCAGGACGTTTCTGTTTCAACTCTCACGGCGTCAGCTTGGCTGACGCTTTGTTTCAGATACGGAGTTTCCGTAAACAGTAATGCATCAACTTCAATCAGTAAGTCATATATCAGTAAGAAAACTCGCCGTTAGTATATGGAGCATTTTGCGCCTATTGTGATACATCCAATATGTTCAATTCTGGATAAAACATATTCATGTCTTTCGAATCCCGTTCAGGAAACCAGTATACCTAACAAATATGTGTAAACCTTAGCATGCATTCAAATATAAATACACATATGCATGGATATAGGTACAGAGAAAGAGTTAAAGTATATATACATAAATACTTATAAACAGAGGAGACAGTATAATGTACGTCATATACATAGAAATATATATATATATATATATAGATGTATAATATATATATATATATATATATATATATATAAACACATGAAGGTATATGATACTTACATATACACATATGGGCATATTATATGTGATGTAATTGACACGAAGGAACGTAATAAACAAAGTTAACAAATATCAGCATAATAACAAATTTCACAAGAGTCATAGAGCATAACTTTGAATCCATCACCTTTCGTTATTCACGAGTATTGTAATCTTTCATTTAATATTCCTCATAATGTATTGCGTAGGACAATATGTATTTTGCTTCTCCCAATACAGTAATGGTATTTTTAAGATAATACATTTAACAGTGCCTCAGGAAATCTTTCAGGTGTGCCTCGACACAATGCCATTTTTCCTGCAGGACTTATGTTTTCATTGGCGTCAGCTTGATGGACGCTTTATTTCAGATAAGGGTTTCCGTAAACAGCGATGCATCACCTTCAGTCAGTACATCATCTATCAGTAAGAAAGTACGTCGTTCATATATATATATATAGGGATATTTCGCGCTTATTCTGTTACAACCAATCTGGTCAATTCTGCATAAATCATATTCATTTCCAACTTATACATTTCAGTAAATCAATATGCATAATGGTGTTACATAAATGCTACTACATAATTGGCTAACATAAAAGTTATGTGTAAAACTTCGCATGCACGAAAGCATAAATACATACATAGATACAGAAATAGTGAAAAAGTTTAAGTGTAAATATATATACGTTTAAAAAAAAAGAGACGGTATGAAGTAGGTATTTATACACTGTTCGTGTCATATCTACACACACACACACACACACACACACATATATATATAGATGCATATAAATAAAAAAATTATATATATATATATATATATATATATATATATATATATATATATATATATATATACGTATATATATATATATATATATATATATATATATATATGTAAAGGATTTAGTGGGAAAAGAATGATTATTCTAAATTTAAAGGGGGCTTGGGAATTAAATTATATTCGTGGCGTAATTCGCCTCTAATTGTTCGTATTCAAAGACGCGAATTGGGAAAGGGAAATTCCCTTTTTATTATATAATCTTCGCGCGCCTCTGAGTTCTGCGGTCGAGGAGGAACGTTTACATTTTAGCCTTGAAAGATGTCTGTTTCGGGCTCTGCGCATGTCCAAGGAGAGTTGGCGCGCGGAGATGCCCGCGAATTTGGTGAGAGCACGGAATAGAAGTCGATGCCATCAGACGTGTTTCACCGCGGCTCTAAAAAAGAAATGGCGAATAACTAAATGCGTAGATCTGGAGACGTGGTATTATGACAAAGAATAAAACTGGATTAAATTGAACTGATGCCTGCTCAATTATTGATTGGATTACTTTTGCTACACCACCGGATATACCATGACTGCCATAATTTGTAAGATGACGGGCGTAGCCCTACGCGTGTCATATATATATATATATATATATATATATATATATATATATATGGGCGTGGCGGTCCAGTGGTACAGCGCGCTGGTTTTCGGTGCTGAGGGTGCTCAGATCAAATCTTCGCGTCGCGCCACGAAATATGCCTCCGTTCGTGTCGTCCCTTCATAGGAGGTAATGCTGTCATAGGAGGTAATGCACCTATATGGTGCCCCCACAATAAAATGGGCAGTAAAACTGCGGCGTGGTATAGGCGAATGTCTCACGAGAAGTGCCTCCGCTTTGGAATATATATATATATATATATATATATATATATAACCCGCGTGCTTTTGAACATGTTGGTTCACAGCCAAAGTCTGTCGAATGTGAGCTATAAAGTTAATTTTAGACTTTAAAACTTTACATTTGTATGAAAGACAAAACGTGCAGCACATGCAGACCTGTTAAGTCAAATGACTTTTTAAAGTACACTGGAGAGCCAAAAAATCTGGTACACACGTGCGTATGAAAATAACGGAGATATGCAACCTATCACCGTAACGCGATGCGGTAGGCAGTGTCGGCAGTCTTATATAAGACAGCAAGTGTCTGACGAAGATGTTAGATCGGTTTCTGCAACTAGAATTGCAGGTTATCACGATTATGTGATATTGAACGTGGCGTTATAGTCGGCACACTAGACATGGGACATAGCATCTACGAGGCAGCGAATCAAATTGGATTTTCGCGCACGACCATTTCACGAGTGTACCGTGAATATAAGGTATACTGTAAAACACGAAATATCCGTTAGTGGTGCGGCCGGAAAAAGACCTTGAATTAACGGGACCGTCAACATCAGCAAGCATGGGGCATCAGCAAGCGTCAGCGTGCAAACTGTTCAACGGACCGTCATTGACATGGGCTTTCGGAGTCGCAGGCCCGCTCGTGTACCGTTGTTGACTGCACAGTACAAAGATTAACGCCTCGCATGGGTCAGCCAACACCTCTATTGGACTGTTGATGACTGGTAACACGTTGCCTGGTCTGGCCAGTCTCGTTTCCAATTTTATCGGGCGGATGGACGTGTACGGGTATGGAGATAACTTCATGAATCCATGGACCGTTTATGGCAACAGGGAACTGATTTAGCTGGTGAAGCCTCTATGTTGTCTCTATGTTTGCCTCTATGTTGCCTCTATGGAGCCTCTATGTTGGTATGGCCTCTATGTTGGTATTACAATGAGCGTGATATTGGACCCCTGATACGTCTAGAGACGACTCTGACTGGTGACGGGTACATAAGCATCCTGTCGTTCATCTACACCCATTCATGTCCATTGTGCATTCCGATGGACTTGGAAGATTCCAGCAGGGCAATGTGACACCCCACACGACGAGAGTTGCTACCGAGTGGCTCCAGGATCACTCTTCTGACTTTAGACACTTCTATTGACCACCTAAATCTCCAGACATTGAGCATTTATTGAGCATATATTGGATGCTTTGCAACGTGCTGTTCAGAAGAGATATCCACATCCTCGCACTCCTATGGATCTGTGGACTGCACCTCAGTTTTCATGGTGCGAATTGCCTCCAGGATACCTTCAGACATTAGTCGAATCCATGCCACGTCGTGTTGCAACACTTCTGCGTGCTCGTGAGGGCCCTAGACGATATCAGGCATGTGTACCAGTTTTTCTGGCTCTTCGGTGTATGTAGTTATAATAGGTAAAAGAATCTAAGCCCATTTTAACTGGATGTAAGACTGTATAAGGAACGTATTAAAGGAAATTCATTCAATTTAAAGAGCTATTTTAGGTTTCTATTCAAAATTATGTCATATGCTGTCATTATTTTGGTTTTTGTCTGTACCTTTGTAATTAAATGAAACATTTGTATTACATGATTGTGTTCACCAAGCAATTAATTTTCAAACTTGTTTTCATAAATGTTGCTCATAAACTGTTTAACACATTTGCGAACAGATTTTTTTCTGACATCACGTGATTGGGGGATAAAAATTTGACAAAAAATTAGTTTAACAAATGTATTTTTAAAATTTTCTGATATTATTATAATATAAGGTTACAGACACCAAAATTTAGGTAGAAATTTCTGTTACGGAAAGGCAAGAAGAGGATATCATATGTAAAATCGATATTTAAGTTCTGTGATAATGTTTAAGAACATTTTTGTACAAAACTCCACATTACAATATTACTAGTAACATACTTGTTTAAAACGTATTGTTTTTACCCAGACCGTACCAGAAAGATAAGTATATTATAAGGAAATGTATAAAATATTACCCGCTCGCAACTAAGTTATGTTGTTTCATTCTTAAATTTATTGTAGCCAAATTATGAATAAAACACACTGGCCTATTCGTATTAGTTTGATTTATCCTATTACTGTAGTGAAATCTAATTTTATGATTTACTATCTTTAAAGTGCTGTTAGCATAGCCTGCAAAACAATGCATTTGGTTTTAAAAAACCTAGATGAAAAATAGTCATCGAAATAAATATTTTTTGCCTTACCTGTAGTGAGAATCAGTTTGTATAGAAAGAGGTGTAAAAAATATGTTCAGTGATAGAAAATTGTTTTCCTGCAGATTTCTGGCACATATAATAAATATAAATTTGCTAAATTTAAATAAAAAGAAATACAATTTAATTTGTAATTATAAACTCTGTAGATTGATAAATATTAAATACCATTTTGAAAATTTTGATATAAAAGTTTGAGGGGAAAATTTTAATTATTGCAAATATTATGTGTACTGTATTTGGCAAGGGCAGCGGGCTAGTGATCTGAAAGTCACTGGTTCGATGCTCGTCGCTGACAAATCCACTGACGTATGCAAAAAGGGCGGTTGGTGCACTTAAAATCTGCCGTGTCTGCAATGTCCTCAAAAGTTCTCACAATTACCTCTGGAGATGCGGGGTCAAGTGTTCCGGTCTCGTCTCATGACTCGGTTCAAAATTACGGGACTGGTCCTTTGGCCAAGTCGGACTCAGACCCTTGTGGTGCCAGTCAAAACAGGAGACGCACCTTCATCGCCCAAAGCCTTCGGGACTTGATCTGATGTCGTTGTTGGTCAAGTGTCATAAGTAACAACAACAACAACAAACATAATTAAATGTATAAAGTTAGTGATTCAAGATTTAATTTTGTATTTTTGAGTTATTGCTTTGTGTTTGAATCACTTTTCTTCAGGATGGACTCTTTAAGTCTGAATTTCTATTCTTTTTCATAATTCCCCACGTATGTCTAGATCTAATGCGGAAAGAATAAAACCATTTCATTGTAATTTGAAACTTATAAGAAAGAATAATTTTCAGTCAGTGTCTGATAAAAGCAGGAAAACTTCATAGTCGATCTTTAAGGTTTGTAAAAACTTCTTGATCCAAATATCGCCATTGTATCGCCACAGCAAATCCTTATACACTAAGCTACACTGAGTTTGTTTTATTTCTCAGTTAGAACTGATAAACAAAACAAGCTTTGTGTCCTTGAAATTTGGATTAGGAATATTCTTCGTTATCTGATACCCTGAAAAACGATTTAAAAGAAACAGTATGCGCAAATATAATTATCAAAAGTAAAATAAAGTTGAATCCTCAAATAAATTGTTTTGTTACTCCAGGCTCATCATAAATCTTACCTCTGGAACCATAAAATAATACCCTCTTTTAATTTGAAAAGGAGTAAAATGGTCTGACAGACAACAGCCAAAACTCTGTCATCGAAATTTCCGTACATTTTATTCTACTCAGATACACTTCGGCATAAAATATTCAGATACATCGCATAAAAATAACGTAACAATGAGGTATTATGCATACAACTTTTGTCACGTTTCTCTTTCAAAACTAATGAAGGTGAATTATGAATTAATCACTTTATGAAATAATCTTTTCTGAAACCTAGCACAAACAACAACAGAGAATTAGAAAGTGAAATTTGCTCCGTGTGTGTGAGAGAGAGAGAGAGACAGATTTTATTCCTTTCAACCGTGTTGAGTAATTATGTTCAAGGATTAATTTATGAAAATGTCCCCCCAGAACGTTTTACAGCTGTTTGTTGACGCAATTCCTACACAGTTCTTACTTTCATCGTAAACGGTTTGTTTTCGTTCTCACGGCATCAGCATGTCTGACACTCCGTTTATGAAAACATTTCCGTTTAGTCAGCAATATGTTATTTTCTAACTTTGAGCGAAAATAGGGCTCTGAAAACTAAACTGATTTCTTCGTACTCGTCTCCGTGAATTGGTTTTCTTGCATTTGTGAAGCGAAAGTTCCTACTCATATTCAAGATTGAAAGATTTCGTATTTGCAATATTGTTGATATTTTTGCATTGTTAACACGTTCCAGAGAACTGAGTGTTGAAATATTAAATTATTCTAGTCGAGTTTATATTTCTTTAATCTAATACACTGAAGGCTAGGTGAAGTAACAGCACCAAATCTAGCCTTCTACTCTATAATTTACCTCCCCCTATATATATTTTTAACTTTACGTAAATTTTATACGGGAAAATGATCTAGAGATGTAATTTCCTTTTACACTCAGTGTTATCTTTTTTTTTATAAAAATAAAAAAAAAAACTTTATTAAGAAATATACAGTGAAGTGCTTCTCTATTCAGTTACAGTGCTTTTTCTATTTATTTTAAAATAAACTGTCACTGCTATATATGTGTGTATATATACACAGTGAAACTTCTCTATGACGGCCAGTCATGGTTTCCATAAAAAGAGGCTGTCCGAAAAAGGTTTCTTCCATAACGTTGGCTCTACGGAGTTTTGAATCAGTGCTGAACAAAATATGGCCTTTTAAAAAGGTGGCAACTAGAGAAGTTTCACTGCATATATTTCTATGTACGTAAATATATATGCATGCGTATATATATACATATACACACACACACACACACACATATATATATATATATACATATATATTCTAAGTTACTCTCAATACTATAGTTTAGTTGTAGTATAATAAACAAAAATTAAAGAAATAAATTTTTTTTTCAAATGATACTTGATTTGCTAATGTGTAGAAATATTTACAATATATAAAAAATAGTAAAACTGCTTGTATTTCCTTACATAAAACTTCCTTCTCTCTAATTTTAACGGCGCTAAAATACGGAGTCGATCCTCTGGAGGGAAAATTTCTACAGTTTAGTATTTGACCTTTCGCATCTTGAACGTAATTTCTCTTTGACTTTACTATTCAGCCATCCTATCATTTCGCCAATTCACTGAATACTTATAACGTCAGATAAAACTGCATTTCACGGCATTGTCCAGGAAACGCCCAACTTCCAGTTGGCTCCTGTTGGTCTTTTAAAATACGCTCAATATATATATATCTGTCCACCCATATTCTTAAACAAATTAATTGAATCTGTATTGTCAGGAAATATTGGGCTAATTATATTAGAAATCAAAGAAGACTCTTTAAATCTCATTTTGTAAACTTTAACCTTTCCCACCATTCGAATAAATGTAGAACGATAAATCACATTTAGAATATAAATTAATCTATCATAAATTATGTATAAAGTTCTATTTTTCAACAATGGATTGAGATTAAAATCAATCATGTATGTATGTATGTATATATATATGTATATATATATATATATATATATATATATATATATATATATATATATATATATATATATATATATATATATATATATATACAGGTGGTCATCAAAATAATGGAAACACTAAGAAACGTCATTAAAATCTTAAGTCATGGATAATGGTTGAGAATTATACTATTCTTCAGGGAAAAATCGAGAAAGTTCCTGTAGAGATGTTGTGGTGAATATTAATAACTGGCTCCATCCGCTTATACAGAAGTTGGATGATATATAGTCTGGGGGAATGTACAGGGCAAGATAAGATATTTGACTTCTTTTTCATGCTCTTCAAAGCAATACTTAATATATTTAGATGTATGTATAGGGGGATTATCATCCTGGAGAACGCCATCTCCTGCAAGAAACAATATTTGCACATGCAGATGCAGATTGAGCTCTTCGGTCATTTTGGTTGCAGTTGTTTTCTTTCTTCGTGTCACAATCCGCTTCAATTCCTCGTCCGTCTCTTTCACTCAGCTCTCCCTTTCGTCCATTATTCTGTTTGGCAGAGGATATTTTCCCGTGGAGTCTGTATGCTGTCATGACTTTTGATGCCCCAACTCGAAAAACAGCCATTTGCCTGGGGTTTGCAGTAACAGATAGTCCAATGTAACCGCGCTCCAACAATTTGCTCTTTTCGCAAGGTCTGTAAAACTTGACATTTTACGCTGTTCCCCCCAAAAGCACGATGCCCTTAGCTTCAATATTGCTAACTGACAGTAGAATAATACATACACTATATTAAATAAAAAAATACCGGTGGCCAGACTTGTTTTTTAAGGAATACGAAGAACAGTCATAAACACCACTAATATTGATAGGTGTTTCCATTCTTTTGATAATGGAGTCTGTATGTATATACACTCAAGAGCCAAAACATTATGACCACCTATCAATAACGAGTTGGTCCACCTTTGGCGCGCAACACAGCTTCAACCCGCCTTGGCATGGATGCCACAAGTCCTTGGTAGATGGCCGGAGACAGATTGTACCAGATGTTTAAGCAACGGTCACGCAAATCCGAGATATTGCGAACTGGTGGTCTTTGAACTCTGAGCTGCCGTCCCATGACATCCCAAATGTGTTCTATCGGATTGAGATCCGGTGAGTTAGGCGGCCAGGACATTAACTGGAATTCAGCATCATGTTCCTGGAACCACTCCAACACAATTTTAGCCTTGTGACACGGGGCGTTGTCCTGTTGGAACATTCCATTTCCAGCTAGAAAAACAGAGGCCATGTAAGGATGCAACTGGTCCGCAATGATGTTCAGATACCCTGATGGCATTCATGATCTGCTCTACCATAACCACAGGTCCCAGAGACGCCCAAGAGAACTCTTCCAAAGCATAATACCGCCACCACCGGCCTCTGTATGACGTAATTTACATTGAGGGAGCAACAGTTCGCCTGGAAGACGGCTTATCCTACTATTCTACTTGGCCCTGCATTGTATTGGGCTGTCAGCTGAGCCACTGTCTGGCTCCGGTTTTGCTTCACCATGCGAGACAGTCTCTGACGACCTTTTTCTTTGATAGCGTGTGGACGTCCAACACCATGTCGTCTTCTGCTGGTTTCACCGTCATTTATCCACTTTGCATAAGTACTAACAACTGTAGGTCGCGAACAACCCACGTGTCGTGCAGTTTCGGAAATACTTGTTGCGAGACTTCGAGCCATTACAATCTGCCCTCTATGAAATAAATAATCCAACAGATATAGATAAAAATTATACTAAAAAAGACAAAAAACAAACAGAAATCAGTAATGTTACAATGTCGTAACCATTAGGATAGAACTGGCTGCTGTTTCGCCATAACCGTCACTTACGGAATTGGGGTGTGTAGACGCCGATTATATTGCGTTAGGATTTTTGTGTGCTTGCTTGTAAGGTGCGTTGAGCCCATACAGTAAGTTGTGTTTGTCTTTTCATTTTTTTCTTGACTAATTGCTTCTTTGGGGAACTCGGGGCCTTGGGATGTCTTTTGGGCTTACCTGCATGCTATTCAGAAAGTTCCCCTTGAGGTAATTGACATGGTTAGACCCCTGATGACGTGACCTGTCGATTACCTCTGTCGTTTTATGGTTCAGTTCCGGCTCTTATGCAGAATCTTGCCGTTGTGCGTGGATGCCCATAGTGCTTGATTTCTGTTTGTTTTTTGTCTTTTTTAGTATAATTTTTATCTATATCTGTTGGATTATTTATTTGTTTTTTTCATTATGGGGATATGAAGCTTCTGCGCTATCCTCTATTGAAAATGTTTTCTTTACAGGATATGTTTTATGTTATAGTAATTTAGCAGTCTATGCTTGTAATTTAATTTTGTTTATTTCTATGGTTTACTTTTTAAATTGCCCTCTATGAAAGTTGCTTAGATCCGCAGCCTTTCCCGTCACACACAGAAGTAAGTGAAAGAATGATTCTTCAAAATCTCGAGCAGCAGTTAAATACCACTTCCACCTGATCACGTGCCTTCCACGTCATCCAGGCGAATTCATTGCAAAATGTAGGGGTGGTCATAATGTTTTGGCTCTTGAGTGTATGTATACCTGTATGTATATATATATATATATATATATATATATATATATATTATATATATATTATATATATATATATATATATTTAATTTATTCATTTTATATGAATATATTTTTATATTATCATTTCATTTTTATCGTCATTTTGTCCTGATTTATTCTCTTTTTGTTATTAGCTTCACAAAAAAGTCAAGATTAAACTAATTCAAATAAATTCTACATCTATTCGCTAATCTTTCACAACAAAAAAAAGCCAGTATATAAGACAAGTTTATGAACTCTTTCACATAAATCTCAAACACACACAAACTGTTACACGAAATCAAAAACCATAATCCTTTGATTCAAATTAGAACTAACAACTTACGGTAAGAAAAAACCTAGAAAAAACGAAACTCAATAGTCATTATGACTGAGGTAAGCAACAAGAAAACACCTGTTTTATGGTTATGTTTTGCAATAGGTTTCCGTGACAGGAAAATAATTTTCCATGTTTTGAAAAAAGTTATAGACATTAGTTACATAGATGAATATAGATTTGGGCAAATTACGCATGCATATCGTGACATTATTACACTTGGAATGGAGAACAACATAATTTTGAAACACATGCATAATGCATGATGCAGAAAGTATTCGAAACGACATTAAATATTTATGCTATAATTTATTTTGAAATGGAATATTTGGGGAGAGTTTATCCTCTCCAATGTCTGATGCTGAATAAAATTTAAGTAATCTAATAATAGGTTTAAATAATTTAAATATTTTAATTACCTTTAGGGAGAAGTATATCATATCATAATTTGAGCTAAGTTAAAATAAATGGTGCAACCATTTTCTGCATATACACTGTCATGAGGTTCTCTATTTGATTACTGTTCAGTTTTTATAATATGTATATATGTATATATATATATATATATATATATATATATATATATATATATATATATATATATATATATACATACAAGTACGGTGAAATTTCTCTATAGCGGCCTGTCATGGTTTTGATAAAACAGTGGCCGTTTAGAGGGGTAGACGTCGGAAATATTTTGATAACCACCATAAGAGGTTCCTTCCATAACATTGGCTCTATGGAGACTTGAAACGGTTCTGAAAATTATATGGTCTTTTAAAGACAGGTCCAACTAGAGCAGTTTCACTGTATATGTATGTATGTACGTAAGTATGTATGCGTATATATATATATATATATATATATATATATATATATATACAGTGCTAGATTTCTAGAAATAGAAGTGCCGGAACGGTAAACTTCCGGGGTGTGCGTGGGGGGTATTCCAAATTATTGGCCTTAAAAAAAGAAATCGTTGGTTATACAAGAACTTGAATATTTTATTTTATTCCAAATTTTATTTTGCAAGACAAGTACGAAAAAAGTTGATGAATTTAAATACCTTGACACTATAATTAATGACAAAAATAAACTAATATTGGAAATTGATAATATAATCAAAATGGCTCATAAGTGCTGCTTTGGGCTGAGAAGACAATTGAAATCTAATCTCGAAAAACTAAATTAAGAATTTATAAGACACTAATACTACCTATCTTATTTTACGCAAGTGAAACATAGACCTTAAGCATAGACATCCAACGCTCACTGGACACGTTTGAGAGAAAAATCCTCAGGGCTATCTTTGGTGCAGTGCAGAAAGAAGACCGTTGGAGAACCAGATATAATTTTGAACTGTATAGGCTTTATAATATAATTTGAAGTGGCACTCTATTTGAATTTGATGCAAACACAGTTTATACATGAAAGAATGTTTATTGAATTCATTGCACATATAATTGGCTTTTACAGCAATAAGCATACGTACACTTGTACGGAATATAAATACAGCTTTCAAGAACAATATATTTTCTATACTCACGAACAGTAAGTCAAACCAGCAGTACTGCCATGTAAACTTCTGGCCCGCTAAGCACTAGCGCAGGATAACACCTTTTCAACCTTAACAACCTCCCCTTTTTCATTAATGACGCTGCGTGGTATTTATACTAAGCACGTATGCCGAAATTAGCATATCTAAAGCAGCTTCTTTAATTCACTCAAAAGTTCGATTCTTGTGAATCGAATCTTGTGTATACCTTACAAAGTTTTCATCATACTTCTTGTCTCTTGACCTCTCCTTACTCTTGACGGCTAATGCTGAATGGTGTCCAGACACAAGCCAAGAGTCAACATACTTAGTTGGGTTATAGAGCCGAAAAGGAGGTCCATTGATCTTTAAAAACAACAGACCAAAAACTGTTGCAATAATCAGTGATGATCTCAATGGTGTGATAATGAGGATCATCTGTGAGAAACCTCTTTCACATTCACTCGACGATATGACTATCGAATTGATTGACTGTTTCAATGAGTTGAGACTTTTCGGGAACGCTCTGAAATGGAGATACTCTCGGAATCCTGTAATTAGTTGTCTTTCATTAAGTTTGAACTTGGAGGCAAGTTTCCGCATTTCATTTTTCCCAAATGTTATTGGGACATTTTGTGGCCAGTTATTTTCATCCATTACTTTGATGGTGTCAGCAAGTCTTTTTCACTGAGCAGCTTTGTTTCAATAGACTTTTTAAGTGCCTCGTAAAACTTTTCGGAGTTCAAAGGCTCGTTGTTTTTCCTACCTTCTTTTTCGTGGAGAGGAACTCCGAAAAAAGAAAAGTTGTTTACTGCTTCTTGATCCATCGATGAGTAAAATACTGGAACTGATTTTCTTTCCTCAAACAAAGAAGCTGTAATTTTTAACTTTTTGTTAGCATAGCTTAGATCAGCGTTGCGATGTTGCAAAGCTTCACTTAACTCTGAGAACTCTTGCAATGCAATCAAGCCCAGAACTAAAATGAAACTAGTTTCAGTAATCTTTTTGAGGAGGCCTTCAAACGTACTTTTTTCTTTGCTGTCTCTGGTTGGGTCATTTGAAGCTTGTTTAAAGTGATGGACTAGAGCCTCATAAGACCTCCAAACGGCTGACACAGATCTGAAACTAGACGCAACCCAACGTGTGCAAAAAACTCTTCCGATTTTCAAAAGTTCTGACTCTAGTAAACTTGCACAGGTTCGCAGTTCCCTGCTGGTCTTTGGTGAAGCATTATACACAACCTGCAGTTTGTCGATGAAGGATTTAAATCTATCAACACCTGAAACTGACTGAACTACATCAGACACTGAAAGCTCAAGCCTGTGGTTAGCACAGAGCCAAAGAATAACAGAATGGACTTTTACACAAAATAATGCTCCAACACCTTTGTTTTCAGCAATCATAGTAGCAGCGCCATCACATGTTTAGCTTGTTAAGTTTTTACTTAAAAACGTGTCAGTTATTCCATTAGAGTGAAGACAGTTAATCAAAAAGTCAAATACCGCCTTAGCAGTAAAACCATCAAGTTCTACTAAATCTAAAAAGACGTTGGTAGAACCACACATACCAGTTTAAGGCAAAGAACAACGATCGTAAACAATCAAACTTGACTTGTTACAAAGGGAAGTTGACTCATCAATTATCAGGCCAATTTTCGTGTCATTCTTCATTATTTTATTAACAAATGTTTTCTTCATTTCTTTACTTATGTGCAAAATAATGTTAGTAAAGGCTTTGTATGAATGTAAAATGCGACCCATGTCAACCCCATTAAGTTCTTGCAAATCAATTTATGTTTCAAAATTGCGAAAGGACTGATTTTCTTTAACAATCTTATATGCAGTACGAAATATATTTTCAGTAGCTTGTTTTTTGTGAGCACGCTGCTTCAAAACAACTTTCTCCAATATTTCATTTTTACCTTCACATAAAGTTTTGACAGCTGCTCAATGACCAGCACTCTCTTTGTATTCATATATTTTTTCCCTTAACGAAGTTTGCTTTTTTACTTTAGTGTCGCCGTAGCTACTTATCTCACCACTTGCCCACGCTCTCCAAATTTTCATACCTGTTTTCTTATGGACAGATAAAACCCGAACCTTTTCACAAGCACTGCATCCTAACGTTCCATTTTTAACAAACAACGAGTAATATTTTTGGCAAAGCTCGTTTTTTTTGAGAGTTAGTCCAGCAATCTGGCAATACATTGTCGCACTCAACAGGTGTATCTTTTTATTTAGGGTATTCTACATTACAGTCAAGCTTTTCAGAAGCCATTGTTTCGCTTGCAGTGTTAGAGGACGGTTGCGAACTTAAGTTTTTCATTTCGCCGTCATTGTCATTAACCACTTTGTCATAACTGGTATCGTCACAACTAATGCTGTGCTTGAGTCTTTTACTGCCACCCGAAATCGATAAAAAATTGGTTAGTTTTTTGCTCATTTCACTTCACAATCTCACACAGACACTCACTGCTCAAACGCAACTAACTTCAACAACACAATATGGAAGAAGGGTAGCTACCTCGGGGGGGGGGGGTCGATTCTAGAAATTAGGGGTCGGGGATAATCAATACCTATTTGCAAACCCGCGAAAAGTCAGTGCAGTCCGCAAAAATGAGCCAGACTACCGACCCGTCAGCCGCCCAAGATCAACCCACAATACCACCTGCTTCAGTGAAATAGTCGCAGTTCGCTGTACTCAATAGTAACACTCAATAAACTACCCTACCCTCACATCATAATCGATCGTTACGACCTGCGAATGTTTCTTTTACGTGAAGTATAAAGAGTAGTAGGTCAGGCTCATTCACTAACAACAGAGTAATTTGTGATTAAATAAATGTTTATATCAATCGCAATTTTTCTTTTCCTAAAGAGAGGTACCGGAATTCCGTTCCGGCGCGTTCCGCCTCAAATCTAGCCCTGTATATATATATATATATATATATATATATATATATATATATATATATATATATATATATATATATATATATATATATATATATATATATATATATATATATATATATATATATATATTTATTTATATTTATATATATATATATATATATATATATATATATATATATATATATATATATATATATATATATATTTATATATATATATATATATTATATATATATATATATATATATACAGTGGACGCTCGTTAATTCGAACTCGAAGGTTCTCAGAAAAAAGTTCGAATTATCCGAAGTTCGAATTATCCGATGTTAAGAGAAAATATATAACTTTAAATGTGTATCACTGAAGAAGAAACTCTCCTAGTATGTATAACCCCAGAAAATATATTATACTATGTTATCTAAAGTTAAACATATTAAAAAGCAATACAGACTTACCTTAATCATAAAATGAAACAGAAGATATGCAGTATAAAGTAAACTTTTATTAAAAATATGAATTACACTTTGGGGAAAAACTGTAAAATGGATGTTTGGTTCTGTTTATGATGCCTACATTGTTCAGCCAGCTTCTCGATTTGAAGTAAACATTTCAATTCATTTTCAGAGGAAGGTTCCATCTGAATAAATGCTTTCAGAGTTTTAATAGAGTTCATTATGGCCGCATTAAAAATATCTTTCGGCAAGTAAGTAGAAAAAAGCCCTGGCAGTTTCCTACCGAAATTAGTGCATACGTCTTCGTTTACATGAGAGCTTTGGCCACATACAGTTTGATAAGAAATATTTTGCCTTGACTTAAATCGAGAAAGCCATCCATCACTGCATTTAAAATCTTCAATACCCATTCGACTTGCCAATTCATCAGCCTTCGTCAGCACTAGGGGTCCATTTATTGGAAAATTTCGAGATCTAACATCCTGGAGCCATAGCAGTAGAGCTCTTTCTAGAACTTCTTGGGACGCATTTCCCATGCGTTTCCTTCCTCTAGCAAATTTTGATTTTTCCCATGAATCTAAAATTGACTCCTTGTTTTTCAAATTAGTTGACAAGGCATTTTTTTAATTCCATAGTCAGCTGCTAACTTTTTTTTACATTCGCCATTCTCTACTTTCTTTAAAATTTCTACCTTTGTCTCCAAAGTTAGGGTTTTGTACTTTCCACGTGTAGACATCCTGAATTTTTACACGTTCACACCACACAATAAGGAAGAAAAACTAGACCACATTAACTTGTCTGCACTGCAGTTATAACTGACGCAGCTCCCTAGAATCTGTAGTAAAGACTAGTTTTTCTGAAATTCTAAGAAAATCGACCCAAATAAAGGAAAATTGCTTTTTTCCTTTAGCACTAATAAGAAGGACACTAGCTACTAACGTTTAGCGGACATGCAATAGTCTAGGAATGCAGGCATGTGCCTCTTTACACAGAAAAGAAATTTTGACACACAAAATAATAAATATAGTGTGTATTTTCTCCATTAAACGAGGAAAAAGAATTTTTTTTTGTCAAATTTTTAGTTCGAATTAACCGAAGTGATAAAAATTAGTTCGAATTAACGAGATATTTTTAACATTAACTCCAATACAAGTTTTTGGGGGCCTTTGGATTAGTTCGAATTAACCGAAAGTTCGAATTAACCGAGTTCGAATTAACGAGCGTCCACTGTATATATATATATATATATATATACAGGTCTTTTTTCTGGGGGTACGCGGTGATACGACATACCCACACACTTTTTTTAAGTACTACTTTGACTGAACTTAACCGAAATTTTAAGAAACTTGCGGATCAATTGTTAATACTTAAGGGGACAGTGGACATTCAAACCTAATTTTTTTTTGTTTTCAATGGATTTGCTTGAAATTTGAATATGTGATTAGTACCATAGATATTTAAAAGTGGTTAAAATTTAAAGATAAAATATCAATAATTTATGAATTATGAATTATTAATTATATCAAAAATTAGCCTAACTAAAAATGTTCCATGCGCATTTCTTTTGAATACAATATGGTAATTTTTATTTACAGGATACTTTATAGAACTAACAATAAAACTTATTGCTTATTTTAAGCATTCATTAAAAATATAAAGAGAAAAAATTATTAATATTGTAAACACCCTTTTTATTACGCAAAATACCTCTAAATAATCTTTTCCAGTACAAAATTTAGAAATTCTGAGCTACGAAGCATAATTTTTTTCAATAAGATTTATTTGACGTACAGTTAAGTATATAAAACTTAAATTTCAAAGCAATACGATAATTAGAAATGCGCCTGGAGCAGTTTGAATATTCGTATAACATGAAAATTTTTATTTTGAGAAAAACACATTTAAAGTTATTGCTATTAGTAACCACATAATATCTAAATTAAATATAAATGTCTATAACTAGGAAAGTAATCACAGACATTAAAAATTAAGTTTGCAATACATTCCTACTCGTCCGTAGTTTCACAATTCACTAAAATAAAATAAAATTGAATTTTTGGACAAATTTCACAATTTTGAAAGTCCACTGTCCCCTTAACAAAGAGATTTTTTTTATTGCTAGTTTTTTGATCTTCTACGACGTAACGTGTGAGAACACGGTACTAAAAATAAACACATATTTTTTGGAAAACACAGTATACCCACCTATTTTATTAGGAAAAAAGCACTCTCCCTCTCTCTCTCTTTCTCGCTCTCTCTCTCTCTCTCTCTCTCTCTCTCTCTATACATATATATATATATATATATATATATATATATATATATATATATATATATATACACTAGCTGAAAACCAGCGCTTCGCTACGGAGTACATTCCAATTAAATGCAACGGTCAACGTATGCAATTTATGCCAAAAAATAAATATATATATTTATAATAAATGCGATGATCAATGTATACAATTGATGTAAAATATATATCTATATATATATATATTTATAAAAAAATCGTAAGGGATATGCATTTTTTTTGGATAATATCCAATCGTCTGCTGCATTAGAAAGAGAAAAAAATATTTTTTTTTTCTATTTAGTTGTTACGCACGTGACGATAAATTTATTGAAAGTACCAGAATAAGAAATCACGTGACCAGCATTTAATAAATTAAATTCTAAAAATTAATCTTTAAAAATTCACCAAAAATCAGGAAATGGAGGTAAAAATTCGAAAAAAATTTCATTTTGAAGGAATTTTTATGATCTTTCTCGTGATATAAATTTTATAACCCTCAATGTATTATTTTAAATGCAAAAGTTAAAAAAGTTTAAAAAACAGCTTAAAAATTTAATTTTAAAAAATGTAAGAAGAATTTTTGAAAAAATTTTCTTAGTGCACCCCTACACTATTAGAAGAATCGCCACGCAAAATTTCAGCCCTTTAGGTCCAGCGGTTTGGTCTGTGCGTTGTATGTCAGTCAGTCAGTCAGTCAGTGAATGAATGAGTCAGTTACGGAACTGTTTTATATATATAGATTATACGTTAATCTGAATACTATAATTTCGTTATGGTATTATATTTGTATGAGCAAAAGAAATTCGTGACTAAAACGAAACGAACTGCAAAGAGGCCTCGACTTTAAACCAATTAAAACATTATTTGGAACCGAAATAGGAATGAATTACTTTATTTAACTCCACCAAATGCGGGATTTTAAAATTAAGCGGGCAACCCCATAGTCAAAACTATTGTGCATGGGGATAAACTTTCATTAATTTGAAATTTAAAGTGTTCAGATCCAAAGGCAAAAGCAAATAACGAAATTCCTACTGTATAGAACTAAAACATTTAAATGGGCTTGCAATACAAAGAGGCAGGAGTATGTTACGACGAGGGTAAAAAAGTAGTTGACAATTCATTTCATTTTGAGATTTTTTTTTTGTTCTTGCAGTTTTTTTATGTATGACCACCTCCATGAAATGCATTCAAATTCCCATTCGCGTCAGAAAGAGAACCTTGGTAAAATCCAAAATTATAAGGTTGCATTTCATTTCATCCGTTTCCTTTTCTACTTGAGTATTTTACAAAAGCCTCTGAACGTCGCAATAAACGAATATTTCTCGGAAGTTCATATTCAGATTTAAGTAACAGTTAAACTTCGTTTATCCGGCCCTCGTTGAACCGGATCTCCGAATAATCCGGGTCAGATTTGGAGACATTATTTTTATTTAATGTTCTCATTAGATAATAATTTTGAACTATGATAGCAAGAACGCAACTGCAAGTACGCCAAATGTTCGCTTATTAGTTCGATTCAATGTGCAGTTCCTGCATAGATTGTACAATAAATTATGCTAATAAAATGCTTTTTGTTGAGTTTAAGAAAGCTTTACTAGACTTGCCAAATCTCGGTTAAGAAATATTGTGGAAAGTTATTTTTATATTTTTTAATGTCTTGTAAACAATATTATGTAATTTTACTACAAAACATAGCTTTTTACATTAAGTCTGCTAAGTTGAGGATTTTGAGTTGCTTATTACCAATATTATCCGGATTATCCGGATTTTCAATTTTCCGAATTGCCTATGGTCCCAGTTAGTACGGGTAAAAGAGGTTTTGCTGCACTTTTAATACAAATTATGAATAATTTCAAAAAAATTGTTATTCTGCCAAAAAAAGCAGGGATGTGCGTAAAACTCAGTGACTCTACATATGAAAGAAAATCCAGTGACATTACTTTTCACTGACGTAAAATGTTATATATATATATATATATATATATACAGTGGAATCTCGATCTATCGTTTTTCAAGGGACCGATTGAAATGAACGATAAATGCGGGAAAACGATTGATGCGGAAACATAACAAAGCAATAGGATCGTTGGGACTGGATAAAATGAACGACACATACGGAAAAACGATGGATCCGAAAACGATCGATCGAGATTTCACTGTATGTATATATATATATATATATATATATATATAAAATGACCTGGGAATTGAACAACTAACCAACCATATTACCCCTTAGTGCACGCGCGGTAAAGATTTTTAAAACATAAATCAACATCACGCGTTTATTTCGCCAAGTTGCGCCTTTCGAAACATCATGCGATGTTGAATCATACCTTTGTGTAATCAAGTCAAATGCCCAATTCTAACCAATTAAAAGATTTCTCCGCGGTCAATGCCCTCACACTTTATAAGCACACTTAAAGGGTTTCCGGGGCTTGTTTCTGTCTGCCCTATGCATTATCCTGGTGTCGTCTTTGCTTAGCTTTATGTTATTTCTGCACGTCTCCGCTGTCCACCCATGTTCATACATACAGTGTAGAACTGCCCAGCGATACTAAAGGTCCGGCAGGTCCGAGCTAGTTTATTCGGGCCTTTTTGTGAAGTCATCCGTATTGAATGAGTACTGAAATGTCTTGTCGAGTGTGCAGTTTTCGTTATTCGAACTAATAAGAATATTTCACGGATCTTAAGCTTATCATGTCTGTTATGTGTGCTCCTTAAATAACTCTCCTCGAGTGTTCCGCAGCGTCCACGACTACCGGAGTTCGTGAATCCCCGTGATGTGCCGTTCTTGCAAGCGAGAATCATCTCCGCCACTACGTGATGTACAGCGCATTACTTACACACACACACACACACACATACATATATACAGTATATATTGTATATATATATATATATATATATATATATATATATGTAATAAACTGTCATTGTCTAGGGTTGAAACGTCGTCTGAAACATAAAGCGTTCTAAGCCAGTTAGAATTCAATCACACAGATAAACAAAGTTCCTCAACTTCTAAGTAATAAAATGACTCAAATAATACGATTCTCATAAGACGAACACTTATATATTTGGACAATACGGTACATTTAATATAATCTTTATAACATAGAAATACGTCATTCTACTGCATCGTTAGAAAACAAAAGTAACATCACAGCCGTCAGCTGCGCGTCTTAATCGTATGAAAGTTAATTCTGTTCTGTCTGGTTCGCCAAGTGTTCACAGATGGCTCTAGCTGTGAAACAGAATCGTCTGCCGCGAGTGTCAGAAGTTGATGCCAGAGGGAGTTCCCACAGTTCGGCCCTCCTGACCAGATGACGGTCCTCCGCATCTAGATCTGAAAAATTCTGCAAAAGAAAAACAAACAGAAAGAATCCATTCAAAAAAATTGAATACAAAAAAAAATCTTTCTAGTCTGCTGTCGTCATAATCATTTTTCTAAAACATCATCGTTGTTTTCATTATCATGGCCTATTCGTCGTTGTCTTCTTTACAATCAAAGCCATGTCGTCTTGATCGTCTTAAGTTTTTCATCTTTATCGTAAAACAAAAACAAATAATTTTGTAACACTTTTTTAGAACAAAATTGGGGTAAAAAAATGTCTAATTCGGTATGTTGACATCGTATTATAACTTAATCTTGGTTCTAAGTCTTCATGTAATCGGCAGCTGTAGATGTAAAATTTAGATCTTCATGTTGTTGTATTTCAGTATATTTAGATGCTTGTAGATTTTCAAAAGACAGTTTATTAGCACCATGCAGCTGTTTCTTCTTTTGTAATTTAAGGAAATTTTCTTGCTTCTTCTTCAGTTTTTCACTTTCGGATTTGATTTTTAATAACTGCTCTCCAAATTCATTTTCTAATTTTGAAATACTAATCTGTAAAAAATGTTTTTCTTCTTTAACAGTTTCCAATTGCAATTCTATTTCTTTTATATTTGATATTCTAAGGTCTTCTTTATTTTTCAACTCTGATAGCATCTGTTCTTTCAACATTTTGTTGTAAATTCTAGGTTCGTCAATCATTTCTTTCATTTGTAATACTACATTTTCTTTTTGTACAACAGCAAAAGTATTTGTTTGGTTAATAACAACAATAAGACATAAACTCAATATCACTACTACTTTACTCATAGGAGTTCTTATGATACACCAATCATAGCCAGACAAGTTACGAAATAATTCTATGAACAAAATAAACCAGGTAAAGAAAGATCGGCGATTCGTAGTCTTCTGAGATTCAAGTCCTTGAATATAATCATTTTCTTTCTTATTTTCATCTTGTGGTTTTTCACAAACATCATGTTTTAGCCGTATTTTTTCACAACTTTCGCTTCTTTTAGAATTTTTCATCTTTCTAGTATCTTCGGTCGTTTCTTTAGGATTGTGATCTTGCTTATCGTTTGACTGAGATGTAAATGATTGCAAACTAGATGTATCAGCAACACAGGAATTGATAGATAACGGCAACGAAGATATATAGGAACTTGTAATGCTTTCTTCGACATTTTTATCTATGATGTCAATATCACTTGTGGAATTTTCTATGGCAACCATTTCTTGCTCAATATTTATTCTTTCTGGTATAAGTTCTAGAGAATCTTTATCAAATTCTTCACATCTCTCAATTTTAAAAGTCATCTCAGGGCTATCTAGATTATTATCTATGGGACTTTCAACATGTCCACCATGTTGTCATCATCTGGGTTTTGCTTTGATGCTTCAGTACTATGCTCAGTATCTGCATTTATTTTTTCTTGAACAAGATCACCAGCATTTATTTTAACTTCTATAAACATTATCACATTGTATTGAACAATCAGCTATATTTTTCTTTTTATTTACGTCGCACTGCATTGAAATATCATTTTTACAATTCACTTCTTCACATTCTGAGTCAGAAGACAAAACATCTGTATTACTGTTCTGAGCTAGCGTTTCGATATTACGTAATAAAGATATAATTCTTTTTATAAGTCCTGGTTTAGCTCCTTCGAAGGAAATGTTTAAAATGTTTGATATGGTAATAAGCTCACCAATCGAAAACACATCGTCAATCATTTTTAGTTTCTTTTCAAATTTATCACTTTCGATTTCAAAATCAAATCCTTCGAGATTCCTAAGCCTCTTTCGATTTGACCTATCGCCGTCATGATCAAAAATAAGTCTATGCAGAATTTTGATTTTATCTGATTTGAATTTTTTTAATGCAACGCTTATTTCTTTTATGTCATTTAACATCATCTTGGAATATGAAAAATGTTCACGTACCTCTTAAAGATTCTTGACTTTAATCCACGTCTGTTTAAATCGTCACAGTCACAAGTTCCAAATGTCGGTAAATGTTCGAAATACGTATACATCGAAGTTTAATCACTGTTCTGTTGTTGATCATCGAAAGGGTATTCAAAGGCGATCGAAACACATTAACAAGTTCTAAATATCATTAAATGTCACACTATTAAATCCAGAGATCATCCCTGACGTAAGCCCCCATATTTGTAATAAACTGTCGTTGTCTAGGGTTGAAACGTAGTCTGAAACATAAAGCGTTCTAAACCAGTTAGAATTCAATCACACAGATAAACAAAGTTCCTCAACTTCTAAGTAATAAAATGACTCAAATAATACGATTCTCATAAGACGAATACTTATACAACCTCTGACAATAAAGTTCGGTGAATGAAGTCAGAACGGCCGATCTGGCAACACTGGCGAAACAAAACGATGCACCTGCGTAGCGGTAGGTGTTGACCATCTGCCCCACCGTTGTTCAGTTGAGCGTCGTTTGTGTTCCGTGTAAGACTTGTTTTACAAAGTGCTTGTTTAGTGCGTTTGTTCCGTGTGACAAATCGTTACCCAGAATTTAGGGATGAGAAAAACGTGTTGTCGTCTTGTGCCACATCACTTGGATGACGATCACAAGCAGGCACGTTTAGAGGCTTCACAGAATTTTGCTTGTGATCGTCATCCAAGTGATGTGGCACAATACGACAACACGGAACAAACGCACTAAACAAGCACTTTGTAAAACAAGTCTTACACGGAACACAAACGACTCTCAACTGAACAACGGTGGGGGCAGATGGTCAACACCTACCGCTACGCAGGTGCATCGTTTTGTTTCGCCAGTGTTGCCAGATCGGCCGTTCTGACTTCATTCACCGAACTTTATTGTCAGAGGTTGTATATTTGGACAATACGGTACATTAAATATAATCTTCATAACATAGAAATACGTTATTCTACTACATCGTTAGAAAACAGAAGTAACATCACAGCCGTCAGCTGAGCGTCTTAATCGTATGAAAGTTAATTCTGTTCTGTCTGGTTCGCCGAGCGTTCACAGATGGCGCTAGCTGTGAAACAGAATCATCTGCAAGGATTGTCAGAAGTTGATGCCAGAGGGCGTTCTCACATATATATAGTATATATATATATATATATATATATATATATATATATATATGTGTGTGTGTGTGTGTGTGTGTGTGTGATAATATTACTAACTACCTATAATCGCCCATTCTGTACTTCATCTCTGCCATGGTAACCCGTCTTTCTTGTTTTGGCGTAAACGCTTCGCCTTCCCACATACTAACTTCCTCCGCCAATTCAAGCAACCTCTCTGACCTAATTCTATTTTGGCGCGCTTTGAGGGGGACGCTGGATTGGCTCGAAGCGAGTAAGATGTGTTGCTTTACTGTTTAATAAATTAGTTTGTTCCTGAAGCTGATTTTATTATTTTCCGCCCACGATGTATGCTCCTATTTCATGAGATGTCCATCCGGACAATTCACATATATATATATATATATATATATATATATATATATATATATATATATATATATATATATATATATATATATATATATATGTAGAAAATTGATTTGTGAGAGATGGAGACTTCGACCTGAACGAATTTTATTCCGTTGGGCTTGAGCGTCCAATAGGAAAGCTTTGCGCGCGCGTGACGTCACCTTTCGGAGAGCATTAGGAGCTCACCGGCAGACCCCCCGCTGAGATGGACGAGTAAAGTCGTGCCTTTCCCGCGTTTTTATCGAATTCGCTAAACGAATTGGGATATTTCGGAGTCCCCATCTCACAGGTGAACCATGCTCTGTAATGAAACCTTAATTTACCTTCCTCGTAAATTTGTAAATTGCAAATAGCGTGATGTCATTTCTTTATGTGTTTAAAAGTAAATAAAATGTTAGTTTAGATATTAATCTTTTTATTCCTTTCGTATAATTCTTTCCGTAAAGTTACTTACCCCTAGACGCCGTCCTACAAATTGGGGCCCCGGCCCGGATTAAAACCTGCTTCCTTACATTAGGCATTTGCCTAGGAACATCCTTACTTTTACTTTCGTTTTCGGTTTAAATAATTTTAAACTTTTACTTACGTTTTCGGTTTGAAATAATTTTATTTTTAACTAAGAGCATTTTTTCCTTTCGGGTTCACCTTTTTCGGTTTTCGCTCACAGACCAACGTCCTATGCTAATGTATTTTTTTTAAGTCCACAGCTAACAGATTCGCCAAAGAAATCAGCCCGCCAGCGAAAGAGGGACAGCACACGAATCGCCGAGAAATCGCCATCGCCAGGTCAGTGATGTTTATTATTAAGCCAAGGAAACAACGCCAAAGAACAATCGCCAATACATTGATTGTATTAACATAGTCATATTATTCGAGAGATATTACAATTACGTTGTATGAAATATATAAGTGTCGAAATTTCATTTGAATATTTATCTTTCCATGTTTATAAATTAAGAATAGTCTATATTTAAATATTTAACCTTTTTCTGATATCAATTAACCCTTTTTATGGTATACAGCCTTGTTCGATATAGAACATTGAAAAGCTAAAGTTTTACCCTCAGAGTGTTTGTTGGCTATCAGATGTTAACAGTTGAGTAATAAAATGAAAAAATCATTTCCGCTCGTTCGCAGACATTAGGCGAACTGTCGCGACAGGTGTTTATCTTTCTCTCTCTGTTTAGTCTAATGCTGAGAAAGGATGTTTTGCATTTTGTGTGAAACCATGAGTTCAAATAATGTTCTTTTATCGCAACGAAAAAATATATATATATATATATATTTTGTTCTGTATTTAAAAGCTGTTTATGAATAATAGGGTATTGTGAATAATTGAAAAGTTGTTTATGCATATGTTTTTAGTGCCATTTTCGGATTTCAGAAGTTTCTAATATTTGTTTGTTTTATTCGAATATCGTAAGAGATTGCATTTAATTGTTCACGTTTTATCTTTCTTCCTGGTTGAGCAAGCGTTTTTCTTTTTTTAAGTGCGACTAAATAAATTTCTCACATTGAGAATAAGTTTTGAAGAAATATTGAACTAAGTTTTAAATTAAATTTGATCTCTGGGTAACCACTCCGATTTATTTTTATACGAAATGGCATTTCTTCTCTCTAAGAAAAGGGAAGACCTGATAGAACTTTCCTCAGAATTGTCGTTAAGTATCCAAGAGGGTTCAACTAAACTTCGAATAAAAGAACTGATCGTGAAAAGTCCAAATTACGTAGAGGAAGATGTCAAAATACTGATCGATAGCATAGCTGAGGAACGCGTACGCCGAGAAGCAGAAGAAAAAGAAGAGAAATTACGCCTAAAAGCAGAAGAAAAATTACGCCGAGAAGCAGAAGATAGAGAAATTGAACAGATGCGAGAACAGCGAGGACATGAACTCGAGAAATTACGAATACAGGTTCAACAGAGTGTCAATACGACGAACAACGCCGAAAACGTCCAAGCGCCGAATAAATTTATTCACGAAACTTTCCATAAGTTTAATATGAAGGATGACATCAGCTTGAACCTCACCTTATTTGAACGGCACGCAGAATTGATATTTTTGCCGAAGAAAGATTGGGTACAGAGACTGATAGGATTGATACCCATTGACGTTGCTCATCTGATCGCAAGAGAACCAGCGGACAAATGTAATGATTACGACCACGTCAAGGATTTACTATTGAAAAGATTTAAGTTGTCTCCGGAAAAACTTCGTCAACTATTTGTATCTCACCAAAAATCTGATGAGCGAACATGGCAAGATTTCCACTACGAACTGCAGACGTATTTCGACGGATGGACTTCCGGTTTGAAAATAGAAACCTTCGATCAACTGCGAAAGTTAATTATAGCCGATCAAATTAAGAAGAAAGCACCTTATGAGTTTCAGCAACATTTTCTAGACGAATGGTCTACTATTAACTCACCTGCCGAACTAGCTAAAAAATTTGAAGAATATGAAGATGTCCGAAGAACATTAAAACCGAAGTCATCCAACTCATTCGCGAAAGGAAAATATGAAGCCAGAGGATCTAACGATACTTATTCTCGAAGACCTGAACATTTCCAAATTGGGAACAATAGGCATGAAAAGAAATACTTTCAATCAAACGGAACTCCTTACGCCGAAAGAAATAAGCAACTAATCTGTAGCTACTGCAAAGGACCAGGTCATTATGCCGTAGATTGTACAAAGCGACCCAAAAACCCAAACATTAATAAATCTGCAAGCTCTCCGGTTCAAGTCTGCTCACGAATATCTCAAGAAAGAGTTAAAACAAAGAAAATAACCATGGGTAACAAGACTTTTGAAGCTCTCATCGATACCGGCAGTTCAGCGACGCTCATTCGTGAAGATATGTGTGAAGGAATAATCGAACCCTCAGAACTCTCGAAAGACATAGTAGTGTTATCCGGATTAGGGAAGTACGAAGTCAAAACAAAAGGTTCGTTCCAACGGAAAATTGAATTGGACGGAAAAGAATATTCCCTCACGTGGCACATCGTACCTACGCCGTGTTTAAAATTTCAGGCAGTAATCGGATCAGATATTTTGGAACAAGCCTCCGTCTTCTTCGACAAAGAAAGTGTTCAGTTCCGTAAATATGAAGATAAAACTTGGTTCATGCACACGCAAGTATACGAAGCGAAAACTGAAGACGAAATTGAAGTCAAACATGTTAGCAATCCACGAATAAGAAAAGAACTGTTTGAATTGATCTCCAACTATGAGCCAAATAAGACCGAAACGACAACCGTGTCCATGAGGATTATTTTGAAAGATGATATACCGGTTTACCAGCCTGCACGTCGCTTATCCTTTACCGAGAACCAAGCAGTCAACAAGCAAGTCGATGAATGGCTTGAACAAGGAATTATAAGACCAAGCTCATCCGAATATGCGAGTCCAATTGTGCTAGTCAAGAAAAAAGATGGCACCACTAGATTGTGTGTGGACTACAGAAAGTTGAATCGGAAATTAGTCAAGGATCGTTTTCCATTGCCGTTGATAGAAGACGTATTAGATAAACTCCAAGAAGCCAAAGTGTACACTACGTTAGATTTGAGAAATGGATTTTTCCATGTCGATGTCAATGAAGACTGCAAACATCTCACCTCCTTCGTTGTCCCGGACGGACAATTCAAGTTCAATAAAGTACCTTTCGGCCTAAGCACTAGTCCCAGCGTATTCCAAAGATATGTGTACAGTATTTTTCGAGAACTAATGCGAAAAGGTATTGTAGTAATTTACATGGACGATTTGATAATTCCGGCAAAAGATGAAGAAGAAGGTTTAGAAAAACTAAAGAAAGTGTTTGAAGTTGCCTCAAAGTATGGCTTAGAAATTAAATTTGAGAAATGTCGATTCCTAAGTAGGAAAGTCGAATTTTTGGGTCACGTCGTCGAAAACGGAACAATACGCCCGTCAGTTGCGAAGACGATAGCCGTCAAGAAGTTCCCAGTGCCAACAACGGTCAAGCAGATCCAGAGTTTTTTAGGACTTACCGGCTACTTTCGAAAATTTATCCCCGCGTACTCTAAAATAGCGAAACCTCTGAGTGATCTAACAAGAAAAGACAATCCATTTGTATTCGAACAAGCCCAAATTGAAGCATTCGAAAAGCTCAAGAAACTATTAACTGAAAGTCCCGTTTTAAGCATTTTTCAGCAAGGGAAAAGGACCGCACTACACACCGATGCAAGCCAACAAGGATATGGCGCTGTTTTGCTCCAGGAAGCGGATGACGGAAAATTACACCCTGTTCAATACATGTCGCAGAAAACTACTCCCGCCGAGGAGAAATACAGTAGCTATGAGCTGGAAGTTCTTGCTGGTGTCACCGCTTTAAAGAAATTTCGAATCTACCTTCTAGGGCAACATTTCAAAATCATAACGGACTGTTCAGCTTTTCAAAAGACTATGGACAAAAAAGATTTAGTTACTCGTATAGCGAGGTGGGCACTACTGTTGGAAAATTATGATTACGAAATTGTGCATCGACCCGGCCAGAGAATGCAACATGTAGATGCTTTAAGCCGATACCCCGTCGCCATAATTACAAGCGATATTCTCACCGCCAGATTGAAAAGAGCGCAACAAGGAGACGAAAACACTCAAAATTTTAAATCACTGATTGAAACAAACCCCACTTCAGACTTCTTCATTAAAAACGAAATATTATACAAATACGTAGATGGCCGTGAATTAATAGTAGTACCAAGAGATATGCAAACTGAGCTAATCAAGCTAGCTCATGAGAAGGGACACTTCGCAGCTGCAAAAACAGAAGAAATAGTTAAACGAGAATTTTTCATACCTAATTTAAGCAGACAAGTGCAAAACGTGATCGTTAACTGTGTACCGTGTATTTTAACCAACAGAAAGAGCGGGAAAAAAGAAGGTTTCCTATACCCTATTCCGAAAGAAGATGTACCATTAAGCACCTATCACGTAGATTTCATTGGTCCTATGCCCTCTACCAACAAAAGGTACCAACATATCCTCACAATAGTCGACGCCTTCACGAAGTTCACCTGGCTGTATCCCGTAAGATCTACCACCGCAGAAGATGCCCTCGATAAATTGAAATTGCAACAAAAGACTTTCGGTAATCCCCAAAGAATAATAACAGATCGCGGTTTTGCTTTCATCTCCAAAGTGTTTAGTGACTATTGTACCGAAGAGAACATCCAACATCTGCAGATCACCACTGGCGTACCACGAGGAAACGGTCAAGTGGAGAGAATCCACCGAACTCTTATCCCTGTTTTGACCAAGATGTCCATCGTCGATCCTACTAAGTGGTACAAATTCGTAGACCCACTGCAAAGAATTCTAAATAGCACCTCCAACCGAAGTACTAAATGGTCTCCATTTGAACTATTAACTGGCGTCATCATGAGAAATAAGGAGGACCTTCACCTAAAAAATCTGCTAATGGAAGAGATGGTGGAAGAATTTCAAGAGCAAAGAAACTAATTACGACAAGATGCTAAAAGAAACATTCAGAAGATCCAGGCTGAGAATAAAAGAACCTACGATAAGAAATGCAAGAAGGCCCCTGAGTATCAGCAGGGAGATCTAGTAGTAATCCGAAGAACACAATTTGGAACAGGCTTGAAACTAAGGCCTAAATTTTTAGGACCATATAGAGTTATCGAAGTTAAGCCTAGAGATAGATACGAGTTAGAGAAAGTAGGTAACCACGAGGGTCCTAGATTGACCTCCTCGTCTGCCGATCTAATGAAATCCTACTCACCAGGATGAGGGATTAAACGTTTTTTCTTTTTATTCATAATTGTTTACTGTGTTTTTATTTTATTTTTGTTTATTGTATTTCCTCATTGTAATTCATTTACGCGAATTGTATGGTTATTTCTCATATCTAAATCATTTCGGAAATTTTGATGTACATTTATTTAGTGATGTTTTAGGCCAATCGTTTTATGTAAAGTCAGATCACTGAGGTCAGTGATTCCAGGCTGGCCGAACTTGTAGAAAATTTATTTGTGAGAGATGGAGACTTCGACCTGAACGAATTTTATTCCGTTGGGCTTGAGCGTCCAATAGGAAAGCTTTGCGCGCGCGTGACGTCACCTTTCGGAGAGCATTAGGAGCTCACCGGCAGACCCCCCGCTGACATGGACGAGTAAAGTCGTGCCTTTCCCGCGTCGCGTTTTTATCGAATTCGCTAAACGAATTGGGATATTTCGGAGTCCCCATCTCACAGGTGAACCATGCTCTGTAATGAAACCTTAATTTACCTTCCTCGTAAATTTGTAAATTGTAAATAGCGTGATGTCATTTCTTTATGTGTTTAAAAGTAAATAAAATGTTAGTTTAGATATTAATCTTTTTATTCCTTTCGTATAATTCTTTCCGTAAAGTTACTTACCCCTAGACGCCGTCCTACATATATATATATATATATATATATATATATGAATGTGTGTGTGTGTGTGAGAGAGAGAGACAGAGCGCGTGAGCGATTGAGACATAGACAAAGCTGAATATCGAAAAACGTATTTAATTTTTACCCCGATACTTTCGTTACAATATACGGCAATGTTGCCTTCATTGAAATAAAATGTACTACTTTTATCAGATTAAAACAACTTTGAGGAATTTTTTCTTATTCTTATCACACCAGTGCATGTTTAAACAGAAAATAATTTAATATAAAGTAAACAGAAAATAATTGTAAAAAAAAGATTAAAAATATCGAAACTTGTAGGAGAATAAACAAAGGTAGCAAATCAGACGCTTGACTCAAGACAAACTTTATAATTTTATTCGAAATGAAAGAAGCAAACTTCTAAATTCCTCTGAGATAATTTATATTTATTTTACAGTGGCAGTAAGAATCATAAATACTGAACTTCGGATCTGAAATAATTTATGTCTTTCTCACAGTAGCGGAAAGAATTATAAATATTTAACTCCAGGATAGAGTGTCGATATAAATAAAGTTGAAAACAGTATTTTTTAACATTAAAACAATGGCATAAGTAGATAACACTAACGTTGATGAATTGACTCTTGTACTGAACCCAGTCCATATCACAACACAGAAAATAAATGAATTTGATTTTTTAAATTGGTCATACTATCTTAATGTTAGTACATGTTCCAAACGGGAATAAAATACGATAAAGTGTAACTTTGGTTTAATTACATCTTTTGTACTGCACTATTGACCCCTGGTATTTACCCGTGAAAGATTTCGACAGTCCAGACAAATCCTTCTTGGGGAATCAGATTAAACTATCGTTGATGAATTAAGTAGCTGCTGAACCCAGTCCGTTTCGCAACACAGTAAACTAAATTAATTTAATTAAAAAAGTCTTTAATATCTAAATGTTGGCACATATGTTCCAAAACTGAAATAACACTCGATAAAACAAAATAAAGTGTGGTTTTTTGGTAGTATTACGATATATTTTGTATTGGACTATTTATCACTCGTATTTATTGGTGAAAGACTTTACTTCAGACATATCTTAGCCTCCTTAGTCAATCAGATGAAACTAACGTGATGAAATTTACTCATGTACTGAACCCAGTCCGTGTCACAACACAGAAAATAAAGAAATTTAAATTTAAAAAAAAAAGGTCTACTATCTAATGTTATCACATACGTTCCAAAATGGGAATAAAACTCGATAAAACTAGATAGAGCGTTATATTTAGATTTAAATATATCTTTTGTATTGCTGTATTTGTTATTTGTATTTACAGGTGAAACATTCTTTGCTCCAGGCATATCTTATCCTTCTTAGGGAATTCGATGAAACGATCCTTGAAGAGTTTTCTCACCATAGAACCCAATCCATGTCACAATACAGAAAATAAAGAATTTACATCACAAAAAGTTCTTACCATCTACATTTTAACACATACGTTCCAAAATGGGAATAAAGTCCGATGAAACAAAATGAAGTATCATCTTTTGGCTTGGATACAACATCACACTATTAATCACTCGTATTTACACGTTAAAGATTTCTTTACTCCAGATATATCTGAGTCTACTTAGTCAATCAGAAGAAACACAGGTTGATGATTTACTTTTGTACTGAACCCAGTCTGTGTCACAACACAGAAAATAAATTAATTTAATTTTTTTTAATTCTTACCATCTAAATGTTGGCACATACGTTCCAAAACGGGAATAAAACTGTATAAAACCAGATAAAGTGTATTTTTGGCTTAAATATGGCATATTTGGTATTCCACTGTTTATCACCCGAATTTACTGGTGAAAGATTTCTTTACTCCAGACATAACTTATCCTTCTCAGGGAATCAGATGAAACTAACGTTGATGAATTTATTCGTGTACTGAACACAGTCCGTACCACAACATAGAAAATTAATTAAAATAATGAAAACAATAGTCTTCAGATCTAAATGTTAACGCATATGCTTCAAATCTGGAATGAAACTCAGTAAAATTAAATAGTCATTTTTTTTGTTTAAATACATCTTTTGAATTGCACTATATATCGCTCGTATTCGCTCGTGAAAGATTTCTTTATTCCAGACATACCTTATCCTTCTTACGGAATGAGATAAAACTAAGGTTGATGATTTACATTTGTACTGAACTCAGTCCGTGTCACAACACAGAAATTAAATTGATTTAAATTTGAAAAAAATTTCTTACTATATCTAACGTTATCACATACGTTCCAAAACGGGAATAAAACTGTATAAAACTAGATAAAGTGTACTTTTGACTTAAATAAGCCATCTTTTGTATTGCACTGTTTATCGCCCGCATTTACTGGTGAAAGTTTTCTTTACTCCAGACTTAACTTATCCTTCTCAGGGAATCAGATGAAAGTAACGTTGATCACTTTATTCGTGTACTTAACCCAGTCCATGTCACAACATAGAAAATAAATTTAAATTATGCAAACAATAATCTTTCGATCTAAGAGTTAACGCATATATTTCAAATCTGGAATAAAACTCAGTAAAATTAAATAGTCATTTTTTTGTTTAATTATATCATTTGAATTGCACTATATATCGCTCGTATTTGCTCTTGAAAGATTTCTCTACTCCAGACACATTTCTTATCCTTGTTACGAAATGAGATGAAACTAACGTTGATGAATTCACTCGTTACTGAACCCAGTCTGTGTCACAACACAGAAATTAAATTGATTTGAATTTGGAAAAAAAAGAGTCTTATACATACTATCTAATGTTATCACATACTTTTCAAAATGGGAATAAAACTCTATAAAACTAGATAAAGTGTGATTTTTTGGGGTTTAAATAAGACATTGTTTGTATTGCACTGCTTATCAGTCGTATTTACCGGTGAAAAATTTCTTTACTCCAGTCATATCTTATCCTTCATAAAGAATAGCATGAAACTAACGTTGAAGAATTTAACCGTTACTAAACCCAGTCCGTGTCACAACACAGGAAATAGATTAATTTAATTTTTTTTTTTTTTTTACAAAAAGATCTTACGATCTCAGAGTTAGCACATATGTTTCAAAATGGGAATAAAACTCTATAAAACTGAAAGAAATCTCATTTTAAATTTAAATAGGGCATTATTTGTGTTGTAGTAGTTACTTGTGAAAGATTTCTTTCCTCCAGATATATCTTATTCTTAGTGAATCACATGAAACTAACTTTGAAGAATTTAGTCGTTTCTGAACCTAGTCCGTGTCACAACACAGAAAATAAATGAATTTAAATAAAAAATAAATAAAGCTTTTAAAATCTAAACGATGGCGCATTCGTTCCAATACAGGAATAAAACAGTGCAAAACTGTCATCTTTTGGCTTAAATACGACATCTTTTGTACTGCGTTATTTATCACTCGTATTTACTCGTGAAAGATATCTTTATTCCCGACATATCTTATCCTTCTTAGGGAAATCATTTGAACAGGCGTCCTGTAACTGCGTGATTTGTTTCTGACGCATAGAATTGTAACTCGTCCCAATGGCCTAAGTCTGAAAGACAAACAAAGGTTAGAATATATTTTTACTCTACGAATTCCTGCATTGACGCTTTTCATATTAATTTGATGTTACACATGCATTCAGATTAATTAGTCATATGTGATATTTTTCGATGTATTGTACTGTGAATCAGCATTAAACAAAATGAGGAATGAATGTAGGTTGATATTACTTTGATGAAAAATAATATATATATATTATAGATAAATAGTATATTTTGGGGGGAAGGTGTTCAGTCTGTCATAGCCTACTGAAAGCTGTAAGAGCATGTTCAATGGATGATTAACATTGTTTGATTTGTTTTATGTCAGGTATGTGTAAGTATACTACGCATTAAAGCGCGTTTATGTTTGATGTGTAGAGAAATAATATGTCAAGAGATGGCGCTGTAAGCCCATCGGTTTGATTTTATTCTCAAATGTTTAGAATTCGTTGTTCTTGTTTTTTGAGAGAGTGTTGAATCAGTTGTTAGAATGTAGATTTCTTTGAAAGGGATTAAGATCCCATAATATGTCTATTCTTTCGAATTTAGTCAATGTAGAGGCTTTCCAGCCTATTATTATCTTCTTGTAAATATGTAAATATATTAAATTCATTAAAAAATATGTAAAGATGATTTAAACTTTGCACCACTTTCGTTTTGAAGATTTCTCACTCCTTTGTTTAGTTTCTAGTAGAATATAGTAGTTAAATTTCTTCATGGTGCATCGGTCTCGGGAACCTAATAGTTTAGTATAGAGTAAAAATATTTAGTAATCGTTGTGTGTTCGTGATATTTTCAAGCAATTGGATAGCATTTTATGCGAAAACTGCCAAAGGTAAAGTCTTTGATACTTTATTTATTATGGATGTCAAGGCGTTAAACAAAAGAAGAGCTACTTTACGTTCTTCCATCACGAATATCGTTAAAAATGTTGATAAATTGATTGAAGACCAGGATAAATCAGGATTGGATGATTGTTTTGAACTTTTAAGTTCGAAAGAGATAGAAATTCGGGATTTAGATGAAAAAATCCAAAGTTTGATTAAAAATGAGGATGGTAAATTAGAATTAGATATTGTAACTTCCATGGAATATAGTGATACAATAATAATAACGAAATCAAAAATCAAACGTTATTTCAAGAACGTCGAATCTCAAAAATTGAACTTAAATATTTCTAGCGACTCGCATTCAGAAATCGGAAGTAAAAAAGAAAAAGAATCTGAAAGTAATGTTAAATTACCCAAAATGTCGATACAAAAGTTTTATGGCGATTGTAATGAATGGAGCAACTTTTGGAATTCATTTAAAATTACAATTCATGAAAATACAACGCTTTCAAAAGTAGAGAAGTTCAACTATTTAAAATCGTATTTAGGTGGAAATGCAGCAAGTTCTATTGATGGATTTTCGATTTCAGAATCCAATTATGATTCGGCTGTAGAGATTCTTACCAATAGATTTGGTCAAAGCCAGTTGATAATCAATATGCATATGTCAAATCTCTTGAATTTAAACCCTGTACAAAACTCGAATGATGTAACAAAATTAAGAAAATTGTATGACACAATAAATGTTCAAATTAGAAGTCTTTCCTCTCTCGATGTAAAACAAGAATCCTATTCTAACATGTTAATTCCGGTTTGTTGAAAACCATTCCCAACGATATTGCTTTGGAGTTCCATCGTACTAATATAGATAGTCGAACTTTTAATTTAGACAATTTTCTCAAATTTTTACGGACTGAGATAGAATCCCGGGAAAAAATCTCCTGTTTGTCGCTTTCTCACAAATCAAAACAACTTTTGGAATCCAAGAACACATATAACAAATTTGACTCAAAGTATACGTGGAATTCTAATGTTAAAAGAAAAGACTTTAACAAATATTCAAAACAAAAACCGTCGGTTACCACACATGAATTTATTGCGACAACATTACCAAACCGGAAGTGTATTTTTTGTTCTCAGGAACACTTATCGGAAAACTGCGGAGTGTTTACAGTAAATGAAAAAAGAGACATTTTAAAGCAGAGCAATAGATGTTTTTTGTGCACGTCTTTGAAACATAAAATTGCATTTTGCCCTTATCGACAAACAAAGGCTTGTAGTATCTGTGGGGGCAAACACTATGAAGGTATATGTTTTAAATCAAACACGGCAGTCAAAAATTCGGAAGCTGATAAATGTGAGGTTTCTTCAATTTCAAAAATTGAAACACAAGTTGAACCACGAAGTGAAAAAATTGTTTCCGCCGTTTCGCATGTTAACAATGTGATACTTCTGCAGACCTGCACGATAAAAATTAAAGCAGGAAAAGAAAAAATGTTTGCCAGGCTCCTTCTTGATACGGGTAGCATGAAAAGTTTCGTCACACGCGAATTAGCTAACAAATTAAATCTCGAAGTAACTAGGAAAGAAAAATTAACTGTTTACACCTTTGGGAACACCACACCTATTCAAAGAAATTATGACGTGGTTAAATTGAGTTTGGAACATAAAAGTTCTTCTGACTCTAGAATAGAAGTTGAATTATTAGTAACGGATCCAATTTCAGGCTCAAACGTTCCGACTCCTAGATTAGAAGAAATTAGACAAATTCGACAACTAAAGAATTTGATACTCGCAGATTCCCTCGATAGTGAAGAATCAATTGGCATTTTAATCGGAGCAGACTATTATTATGATATTGTCATGGGACACATTAAGCGTTTGAATAAAAATCTTGTCGCAGTAGAGACTATTTTCGGTTGGTGTTTACAAGGAAGGGAGAGTCAGAATGAAGTCTCTCTATCATTCAATGTTATTGTAGGGGAAGATCTAATTTCTAAACAAATAACAAAATTTTGGAGTCTAGAAAATTCAGGACTTATTAGTGAAAAAGAAAATTTAGATTCAACCGAAAATGAAGCACTTAAACATTTCGAATCCAATATAACATACGAAAATTCTCGCTACAAAGTTAGATTACCTTGGAAACATGACACTTCAGATTTGAATGATAACTGGGAAATCGCAGAACAAAGGTTCGATCGACTTAGAAAACGGTTTAAAAGAAATCCAGATCTATTTTTTGAATATCAAAATGTAATACAAGATTACTTAAATCAAAATATCATAGAACGAGTAACAGATGTTCAAGGTGAAGAAAACGTTACATTTTACTTGCCACATAGGGAAGTTATACGCGAGAATCGAACCACGAGCAAATTACGTATTGTTTTTGATGCGTCATCGCATCCCCCAGGCTCGAATTCTTTAAATGACTGTCTTCATGTAGGACCCAATTTGTACCCTGAGATATTCGACATCCTATTAAGGTTTAGATATAATCCTATTGCATTCACTGCAGACATCAGACAGGCCTTTCTACAAATTCTCATAGATGAAAGAGACCGAGATGTAACTAGATTTCTATTCTCCGAAATTCCCTCTGATGAAACCATCCCCCCTAATATATATAGATTTACTCGAGTGTTATTTGGGATGAACTGTTCTCCGTTTCTGTTGGCAGCGACTATTAGATACCACCTGAAAAAATATAGAGAAGTCTATCCTACAACTGTGGACCTTTTAGATGACAATATTTACGTAGATGACGCAATCGGAAGTCAGCTGACAGTCAGAGAAACTTTGACTAGGACTCTAGAATCGATCAAAATTTTCAAAGAAGCTAGTATGCATTTGCATAAGTTTCGTACTAACTCGAAAGAATTACATGAACTGTGGATAAAGGAAGGTATCGTTTCAGATGAAGATCCCGAAACTTTTGATAAAGAAAATCTCCCATTTAAAGTCCTAGGTATGGCGTGGGATAATTCTAACGATCTGTTGTATTTTGATGTTCGAAGTCTATTGTCATTTTTGTCTAAACCTATAGAAACAAAAAGATTCATCCTACAGGTGTTGGGTCGGATTTTCGACCCTCTAGGAATTTTAGGACCCTTCACTGTTAGAATAAAGTGTTTGATACAAAGGATCTGGTCATCGCGTATAGATTGGGATGAACCACTGCCAGAAGATTTAACCTCCCAATGGAGAAACTGGTGTGAGGAGATTCCTCAAATGGCCGAATTTTCTATCCCTCGTCATTACTTTTTCAAATTCTCGAACTTTGATGTCCAAAATATCGAATTACATTGTTTCTCAGACGCAAGCACGAAAGCCTATGGTACAGTTGCCTACTTACGTTTCACAACAAACAATAATGAAATTAAAACTGCCTTCGTTGCTTCTAAAAATAGGGTAGCTCCACTAAAAGCTCTCACTTTGCCTAGATTGGAGTTGATGGGAGCACTATTGTCAGCAAAGTTAAGTAACAATATTTTGAAATCGATAAAGTGAAATATACCTTGCTTTTTTTGGACAGACTCGACAATTGTTTATTTTTGGATCAGAAAACAACCGGCAACTTTCAAACCCTTCGTAAAGAATCGTGTCGAGGAAATTCAAAAATTGACCCCGCCTCAAAATTGGCATTACTGTCCAGGGGTGGACAATCCTGCAGATCTCGTATCTCGGGGAACGAAAATATCTAAATTAACGAATGAACCCATTTGGACCCAAGGTCCACGGTGGCTTCAGCTCTCTCCTGATCTTTGGCCAAAATTAGACCTTACAGACACAATTGACGAAACCAAACTTGAATATCGGAAAAAATCTACTGATGTACATCAGCTTGAATGTACTACCGTAAATATTGATGACCTCTTTGACTTATCAAAATATAGTAATTTAGAGAAACTGTTGAGGGTCACCGCTTGGATAAAACGCTTCGTTTCAAAATTGAGAAAATGTAGTAGTGTTGAGGGAACTCTAAAAACAGAAGAACTATTAGAAGCCGAAAATTTCTGGATTCGGTCTGAACAAAAAACGGTTTTTGCCGAAGAATATAAATCCTTAATAGAAGGTAAACCGATTGACAAGAACTCCCCTCTGTACAATTTTGTCCCATATATTGATGAAAAGGGAATCATGAGATTAGGAGGAAGATTAGAATTTTCTGACTTTATACTAGGTAATAAGCATCCAATAATTCTGCCTAAAAATTCTAGATTGACCTATTTAATTGTACGTAAACAACACGAGAAGACAATGCATGGAGGGACTGCTGCAACTTTGGCTAAAGTTAGATCTCGCTTCTGGGTCCCGAAAGGACGTCAGTTAGTCAAAAAGACTATAAAAAGTTGTTTAATTTGCCAAAAATATTCAGCCAAACCTGCAGACCAGATGACAGCGCCCTTACCTAAAGACAGAATCCTTGAATCACCCCCATTTGCTGTTTGTGGAGTTGATTTTGCTGGACCGGTTTACGTAAAGAATTCAAAGGATACTCAAAAATCATACATCACATTATTCACATGTGCTGTAACCCGAGCTATACACCTGGAACTAGTTTCAAACATGTCGACAGAATCATTTTTACTTGCATTTCGCAGATTTTTGAGTAGAAGGGGAAACTGTAAAATCATTTATTCTGATAACGCAAAAACCTTCAAGAAGGCTAAAAAAGAAGTTGAGAACTTTTCTAGAATTTTAGAAGATGATGTGTTTAAAAATTTCATTGCCAAAGAGAGAACTCAGTGGAAGTTTATCATCGAGCGAGCCGCATGGTGGGGAGGGTTTTATGAAAGACTCGTAAGATCCGTCAAAAACTGTTTGAGAAAAGTTATAGGAAAAGCGTTGTTGACCTTCGAAGAAATGTCTACTCTACTCGTCGAGGTAGAAACTGTTCTTAATTCACGACCTTTGAGCTACGTTTATAATGAAAATGATGAGCCACAACCCTTGACTCCAATGTGTTTCCTGAACTTTGGACGAACTGATCCTACGTACCCTTTGACTTTCGCTGAAATCATCGGTATCGAAACAACAAGAAAGACTCTCTTAAAAAGAAAACGCTATCAAGAATTGCTGTTAAAACAGTTGTGGAGTAAATGGAAACAGCAATATTTGTTAGACCTTAGAACCGCCCATTCTTTAAAAAATCCTGACTTTCAACCCGAACTAAAATTAGGAGATGTTGTGCTGATTCAAGGAGATAGCAAAAACAAACTGTTATGGAAACTAGGTAAAATCATTAAAGCCGTTCCTGGACGTGACGGTAAAGTTCGATCTTATGAATTAAAAACTGGAAATGGGACTTTGAAACGAACTGCACAACACTTATATCCTCTTGAACTATATTGAACTCTAACGTTTATATATCCTTTTTTATTTTACTTAAATATTGAATTGAATAATTTGAAATGTTCTTTAGTTTATTATTCTTTTAAGTTTGAAGTTTCAAACTTCACTATTTGAATTGTTTAATAATAATTTTCTTTATATTTGCATTTATTTTAATAATAATTCCTATTACTTTTAATTTGTTAAACGCTTTCCTATTTTATTTTAGATAGAACTTTATGCCTATTATATACTCTAGATATTGAATGTACGATAAGGAATGAACGATAGGTTTTTTTATATTCCTGAAACAGAACATTTAATTTCCACATTAATCGTTAACATGTTTTTTGTAAACTGAACTGACTACACATTCTTATAAAGTGGATAAGTTAGTTAAAAGTGTGGACCAACCCTTACCAGTGAACCTTGAAATAGTTACAACAGTTAGAAAGTGTAGTAACAAGAAAAAAAATCAAACTTAACTTTTCCTTTTAATTGAAAAAGTTTGGTGAATAATTTTAAACTCTGTGGAAAAAAATGAAATAAAGAGAAGCGGATAAATAGTCTGATAAATTATATTTTTAAGACAAGTATGTTTTAAATTTAAAATTCTCAGGCACATCAGAAATGAGAAAAACATGCCCTTAAAAGAAAAAATTCCGTCTATTGTATCAATAATCTATGGGGAAGTGTATAAAGAATAGTTATTCTTCATTCTTTGCAAAAAATTTAAGTTTCACGCAAAGTAAATTGATTGAAGTAATAGTAATGTTACAAGCAGAAAAGATGATATTAAAAGCAAATATATAGGAAGGAAATATGTTTCAAAATGGACTATATGATGCGCGTACTAAATAGACACCGATATATAAATACAGATAAACATGAAAATTACACTATTTGATGTTAATGATGGTTATACTGATAAACTTAAAACTAATATATAATTTTAAGCTTGAAGTTTTAATGATCTGCAAATTAAGTCATTAATACGCACCGTGAAAACTTCCACATGCTCATGTTAAATTACATAATAGTATTAGGGATATGCAGTTTGCACTGTAATATACAAATGTGGTTCCTTGTTACGACACAGCATTGAAGATAAGATAAGATCCAACACGTGTGACAAGGCAAGTCCTCATTATAATCTTTGAATCCCTTTGTTGCCACACGCACCCCATCCACAAACGTCTCGCATGTCTAGAGAGGATCCCGCAGAAATTTCTAAAGATGTCAAGCACAAAAACACGGAAGTTACGCTCGTTCTAATATACACACACACAGAGGGATAATGAATTAACAGATAGATTGGTAAATAAGTAGATAGATAAATATATAAATGGTTGCTTATTTTTTGACATACGAGTACAGTATGCACTGATGTGTTGAAGCATTAAAGTTTCTAAGTACCGTAAAATCTCGATTATAATACGCACCCGAGTATAATACGAATGCTTGATTTTACGCGAAATTTTCGGAAAAAAATTAAAATTCGACTATAATATGCACCCATGACTTTTCAATATTTTATTTAAAAATTGCTCAAATATTTAGCAACATAAATAAAATTTGTAATAAAAAGAAGCGAAAACTTCAAATTCGGTAGCAAAAAAAAAACTTGAATTGTTAATTCAATACAAACAATGCTGTCAAATAATCAATCTTAATAACTTTCACTAGAATACAGCTCATCTATTGTTGTTGCGTCTATGTCATAATTATTGTTTCCGTCTTAATATATATCGCCATCATCATTCTCACTTGAAGATATGAACTGTGAGTTCCTTTTGTTTAAAAGGAATACCTGCTTAGAAAACGGGTGGATGAATCCGGAGTGCAGATGCGCACGCATCCGCTTTGCGACAATGTCATACTGCTGCTGTACGTTCGTTTATCCAATGTTTAAAACTACTTAATTTTTGTACTCGGGTATAACACGCACCCTCATTTTTGCGGACTAAAATGTAAGAAGAAAGTGCATATTATACTCGAGATTTTACGGTATTTGTATTTTGAAAGAATGAATAAATAGATCAATCAATGCACTAGTGGATCAATAGTGTAAGGACTTAGCCTCAAATAACGATTGACAGCCTTTTAGTAAACCAATGGCTTATCGGCTTTCTGGACTAAGATACAGGCTAGGTACAATATGTACAAATTAACATTTAAAGTTTTAAAATTTGTGGGTTTTGGGACATCTCGATGTAAGTCTGGTGATTCAGCAGCATTCAGCTCGGCTCTCGTCTGTCTCTCAGGACCGTGGTTAACAAAGATCTTTCATCTATGGAAGCGAGTCGAACGTCTAACTACCCACTGTCATCCCGCGTTGAGTTTATCTCCTTTTGTGTACATCCGGGGAGGTTCAGTACCGCCTCCTTTGTAACGGCTTTCTGCCGTCCACGTGGCTCAGGCACCCACGCGTCTGGACTGGTCATTGTCGCGGGGATCTATTGTCAGCGAGGGGGGAAGTTCTCAAAAGATTTCATTCTCAGCGGTAATCAAATCGGCAAGTCTTTTGTGACGTTAAGTGAGGAGGTCACCTTCGGCACAGATCAAACACGGTAAATTCCACGTGCGAATAGTCGGAAATCATTGCAATTGTTATATGCATGGATGTATACTTGTTTGTTTGTATTTATGAGCCATGTATATGTAATACCATACCATTTGTTTTACATGTCCATGTATATGTAATACCATACCCTTTTTTATTCTTTATTCAACGTGTTGAATATTTCACAAACCTTTGACTCATATTAAACACAAAGAATTATTAGTTATACTGTTCATACATAAAGGCGAAAAGTTATTAAAAATAATCGTAAAATACAAAGTTTTCCTAATTAAATAAAATGAATAAATGAGATAAAATATAAAGACATAGTGTTCTTTTCAGCGTTAAAATTTAATTAGTTACATTACAAAAGAGTTAGATCTTGAATATAATTGTATTAAGTCAAAAACTAAATAACCAAAGAGAACAAACAATGCACAAATCCTTATTAAATTACGCAATAAAGAGGCAAAGAAGAACATTTAACTGTTACTTAGAATTTGTGGGATGCAATGCACCAGAAAATTTTTACATATTCTAATTCCTCACGTCCTTTTTACATAAGTTCTGATTTTTACAAAAATTTCTTAAAATTAAGAATTTTGTGATTACAGTAATTAATATTAAAGTGATTCTGATTAAACTTAAAAAAATTAATACTATCTCTCAAAGTAATTACGTTCTCCTACCTTACCTTATTATTTTGCCTTAGTTTATTCACACCTGATATTCAACCTAAAGATTATAACAGTTAATCTTGTTACTGTTTTGTAAGATTAAAAAGATGAGATGTATCGTTTCATAAAATGCATCGAAAAGTTAAAAATGTAGGCTTATGGAAGTTTTATTTACATCTAAGATATTAATATATTAAGTCACTTTGAAATGTTGTATAACACAAATGTACTTACACAAATATTTATGTTGGAAATATTTTCGTTTTTATGATTTTGACGCAAGATTTAATTCTATTATAATCTTGTCTTTCCTGTTATAAAACTAACTTCCGCGTTATTTCTATGTGCGCCTGGATGTCGCCTGGTCATCCGGTACAAAAAAGGTCGCTTGGTAAACGGAAACAAATGTATAATATATGCTGGTGTCAGCGTCGGTACTATGGACTTAAAGATTGAGTCATGGATTGAGTGGACGCCATTATTCATTCTCTCTGTTCGTAAATATGTAAATAGTTTCTACTCCTTCAGATTTCGTATAATATGTTTAACTGTTAAATAACGATAATGTGCTTAAAGTGTATATATATATATATATATATATATATATATATGACGAGCGTAAAACTCTTGCTCCCTCTTAACTCGTTCCCTAATAATTATTCTAAATGTATGCAGTCATGATCGTAGGCCTGTGGAATTAAATACAATTAAATTACATCTAAATCCTTTATTTCAAATACTATTAATTAACCTTATTCAATCCGAGCTATTGTTCAATATCTCACCTCGTGACAGGCGCTCCGCTCAATCCGAAATCCGAAAACGCTCTGCCAATTAACCTTTTGTTAAAACTTAGTTGCAAAACTTTCGCGCATGCTCTGTGATGTCTATGGAATGTTCGAGAAGCCCCTCCATCTCTGAAATTACGTAATAGTTTCACTACTCGCAAGCCCGTGCTTGCTCTAAAAATAGATTCGTTCGCTCGACCAATGACGCGAGTCAAGGTTACATCTAATGAAACGGGGAAATTCCCTAAAATCATGGCGCGCTCGTTCTATGCTCTGTGAAAATAGTGGCGTTCGGCACCACGAAATAAATTATCCTGAAGCCCTCTTTAAATTTTAACTTAATTATTTTCTTTTCCTAATAAATTCTCTACATATATACTATACATATATATATATATATATATATATATATATATATATATATATATATATATATATATATATATATATATATATATATATATATATATATATATATATATAGGATCCAAATCTCTTTTATGGAAATTACATCTCGGGCGGACGCCCACTTTTATAGAATGAAGGGCCGCGTATTCACTTGCAACCCCAAGACACTACTGTACTCCGAATAAATCAGTACTCAATAAAGGACAGTCTCACTCCTTAACGCACAACACTATATATTAACATGAAGAACTATTGACAGATGTTGAAGTACGATACATCTACGTTACACGTCAGGCCGCGCCAGGCCTCCACAAAGAAGAATGGGTTACCGTATGTGGTCGTCTGCCACGATAAAGGTTAACTAAGCGGCCGTCGACCACGATGCGGGTTAACTGCCACTTAAGGAGCCAACGTCATGCCCCGTTGAGACTGTCTCTCCCGTCGCAGCCCGTCTGCTGCTTTTCGGCACCTCTTGCCTGGTCGGGAACCAATCTCAGTCTCCCTTCAAACACTTTCTCCCCAGTTCAACTTTCAGAATCCTAGTAGCGCTGTCGTCGCTTAGTGGTGACATATAGCTCATAGCCGGAACCCTGGGATAGACCGTTAAATGTATATATATATATATATATATATATATATATATATATATATATATATATATATATATATATATATATATATATATATATATGTAGGAAGGAGTTAGTACTCCTTCCTTTAGAAGTGAATCATTAGACTTAATTATTTTGAGCATTTAATTAAACTAGACGATGTTTACAAGACAGGACTAACACTTAGTATGAAATTAAAAAAAACAAAGCATCAACACAGCTATTTGACTCAAAACGGCAAGCCTGCGGAGCGACACATCCGCTTCGTAATGTCACTAGTCCATCACTGTGTTTGCGTGCCAAGTCCTTCGCGCCGAAGTAGTAGGAGTGGAAGTTGTAGTAATAGTTCAGTTGTGTTGCCAAACTCATTCTCACACGGCCGTTCTGACTTTCCAGACGTCCGCGGCTGGGTTGTAAACAATAATTCTGAAAAGATTAAAAAAAAAGAGCAGAAAAAGGAAAAATATTTCAAAAAATCAAGCAGTGTTCAACACAGTGGTATTGGTGTTCAGTTTCTGCACCACTGTTTCATTTTGTCCGCTGCAGTTGATGTTATGGTTGGACCATCGTGATGTCCTAACTTTCGAACTTCGTAACGATCGTTGGGGTTGATGTTCGTGATCTCATATGGTCCGAAGAACTTTGGTCGGAGCTTTAATCCGGTTCCAAATTGAGTTCGTTGTATTGCCACTTTGTCACCGATCTTGTATTTACAAGCCGGTTTACGCCGTTTGTTATATTGTCGTATGTTTTCTTCCTGTAAACGGAGGATATTTCGTTTAGCTTCGATACGTAACGCTTCTTTGTCATCAAGAATTCTTTGGTGGTGTTCCTCGTCAAGAAGATTTTTAATCTGTAGATCCTCTTGTTGTTTCATTTTAACACCAATTAAAAGTTGAAAGGGTGTGAATTTTGTACTGCGTGTGGTGGTACTATTTAAGATACGTTGCAATCTTGGGACATATTTAAACCATTTGTCAGGTTCATCGAGAGCTAACTTAGTTAAAACGGGAATAATTGTGCCATGAACACGCTCAACCTGACCGTTGCCACGTGGCACACCTGTTGCTATTGAAATGTGTTCAATTGACTGTTCCTGGCAGTAACTTTGAAATTCTGAAGATGTGAATGCGCTACCTTTGTCAGTAATGATTTTTGAAGGGTTGCCAAATGTAGTTTGTTGCAAGGATAATTTGTCTAAGGCATCTTTCGTAGAGGTGGACTTCACGGGATAGATCCATACAAATTTGGAAAAGGCATCAACTACTGTAAAAAGATACTTATAACATTTTTTTGTCGATGGTAAAGGTCCTAAAAAGTCGCAATGGTAACATTCAAGGGGTGCATCACCTTTTGGAATGGGGTGAAGGTATCCTTCTTGTTTTCCAGATTTTCGCGAGGACAAAATGCAAGGAATACAGTTCGAAATAATTTCTTGAACTAATTTCTTAAGTTGAGGAATGAAAAATTCACGAGAAACAATTAATTCGGTTTTTTGTGAAGCAAAATGACCTTGTGAATGGGCGTGTAGCACTATTTCTTTCTGCATCATTTGTGGTACTACTGAAAGTTCGGCATCCTGATGAAGTTTATAAAGAATTCCGTTTTTAACAAAAAATTCATCAGAAGGTGTAGATTCAAGCATAGATTTAATTTGAGATATAAATTCATCCTGGTCTTGGGCATTTTTCACCTTTTGAGTGATATCATTTGAGGTAATTACAAGAATGGGGTTACGACTTAAAGCATCAACATGTTTCATCTGTCTACCGGGTCGATGACAAACTTCATAATCAAAGTCTTCTAACATCAATGCCCATCGAGCAATTTTAGCTGGTAGGTCTTTTTTGTGCATCGTTTTTTGGAAAGCATCACAATCGGCGATAATTTTAAATTTTGTTCCCAACAAGTAGTTTCGAAATTTTTTTAGCGCTTCAATAACGGCAAGAACTTCCAGTTCATAACTATGATATTTTTCTTGTTGAACTGTAGTTTTACGGCTAAAATAATGAATAGGATGAAACTGTCCATCATCGGATTGTTGCAAGAGCACAGCGCCAAAACCTAAGGAGCTGGCATCAGTGTGGAGTTCTAATGGGTATCCCTGTTGAAAAACATGAAGAACTGGGTTTTGTGAAAGAATGTTTTTAAGTTGTTGAAAAGCTGCTATTTGTTCAGAGTCAAAATTAAATTCTACATTATCCCGAAGGAGGTCACTTAATGGTCTAGCAATCAGCGCATAATTTGGAATGAACTTTCTGAAATAACTTGTTAATCCAAGAAAACTTTGAACTTGTTTAGGGGTTTGAGGTTGTGGGAAATTTTGAACAGTTTGCGTCTTGGTAGGTGAGGGTTTAACTACTCCATTTTCGATAATGTAACCAAGAAATTCTATCTTTCGCTGTAAAAATTGACACTTTTTAAAGTTCAATTCAAGGCCATAGTCTGCAGCTGTTTGGAGAACGAGGCGTAATTTTTGTAGACCTTCAACTTCATTATTAGATGGTATGAGAAGATCGTCCATGTAAACAATAAGAACATTGTCGCGAATGAGATTTCTAAAAACTGTGTAAACATATCGTTGGAAAACACTGGGACTGTTACATAAGCCAAATGGGACACGTAAAAATTCGTATTGTCCTTCATGAGTCACAAAAGAAGTATATTTAGTGCTATTAGGGTCCATAGGTACATGAAAGAAACCATTTTTGAGATCAAGTGAAGTGAACACCCGAGATTTTCCAAGTTTGTCTAAAGCTTCTTCGATGAGCGGTAAGGGAAATTTATCTTTTATCATTTTTCTATTCAATTTGCGGTAATCAACACAAAGTCTATAATCTCCACTTTTTTTCTTACATAGAACAATCGGTGCGGCATAATCGGAGCAACTTTCTTTAATAATTCCATCATTTAACCAATCTTGAATTTGGCTTTCTACAATTTTCTGTTCCGCGAAAGGGAGTCGTCGAGAACGTTGAGCTACAGGGATTTCATCTTGTAATAAAATAGTCATCTTAATTTCAGTGTCTTGAACTTTATGTGATTTGTAGGAAGTAACGATATTTTGAACTTCCTCACGAATTTCAGAATTCAAAATGTGTGAAAGATCAAATGGAAAAGCTTGATCATCAGAAACATTAGCAATATTAACGAAGGTGTTATTTTCAGGAGTTTTGCATAAACGAATACCGTCTTTATCAAATGTAAATTGTGTTTGCTGTAAAAAGTCGATTCCGATAATCACATCAAAAGGAATAAAGTCATCCTCTTGAACATGTATTTTAGCAGGTAAAGTAATGGTTTGAATTTCGATGGAATCCTGAAAGAATCCGATGCTGTGAACTTGGATTTGCCAATTCCTGAAAAGGGAATGTTGGTGGGCTGCAATGGTGGCGAACCAATTCTTCGATAGGTTTTCTCATTGATGAGGGTTGCCTGTGACCCAGTGTCACAGAGTGCTGTCAATTGAATTCCTGCAAGTTGAATGTCAACATGCATGGGATTTTTCGATGAAGTTTCAGGAGAAAGTGCATTTACAGTTTTATCAGAAATAGGTTTTTGAGAATCAGGTTTTGGTTTAGAATTTCGATAACTTTTAGGGCAATTAGCATGAACATGACCAAAACTTTTACATCCGTAGCATTGTTTACCATGTGACTTATTCAAACATTGGTTGCTTTTGTGACCTCTCAAGCCACAGGAAAAACATACTGGCTGTGTATTTGGGCTACGTGTATTATCGACTTTCACATTGAGGTAGGAAGCATCAATTTTTTTCTGATTATTTTGTCTGAAATTTTGTGATCTGTTAAAGATTTGTTCATAAATTTTCAACTTTTCCTTAAATTCAGGGACGGATTTACAACCGTAAAGAATAACTTTATTGTTTGTTGAATCAGGAATTCCGTTTATGACATACTCAAACAGAGAGGAGTCATCGAGAGAACCTTTGTGTGCCAAATCTCTCATAGCTAAGAAATATTCTTGTAGGGTTTCAAACGGTTTCATACGTCGAGATTCCATTAATTTATGTAACTGAATACCGTTAATTTTGTCCGAAAATTCGTCTAATAAATGGTGCTTCAATTGTTCCCAATTTGTAATTCCACGAATAGACCTAATTAAAGTTTGAGCGGGACCAGTTAAACATTTTCTAACAAAAGTAATTTGGTGAATTGGATTGTTTATCTGATATAAACAAAAAAGTTCTTCAACGTCAGATATAAAATTCTCAACACTGTAATTATCACGAGACGAGAAAGGTTTTATTAAATCAACAACGTCTTTCAGACTAAACAACTGGAAAGAGAGATTCGCAGTTTCAACTGAAGGCAATGAATTTTGATCTGATTCACCAACGGAAATGTGTGTATTTTGCTTATTCGAAGATTCTTTTGCGTCAATGGTGGGGGAAAAGGGAGATCTATTTTCCTCTATAACGCTGTTAGTTTGGGATGAACGTGCATCCGGAAGTGAGTCATCATTCACTTCGCATTCCGAAAGATCAGAAAATTCTGCTTTTAATAACGATAAATCACTAAGACTCATAAGAATGGTATTGGCACATTTGTCTGGGTCAGTTGAAAATTCTAAATGAAGTAGATTACAAATAGAAATCAAGTCTTTAAGTGAAAATTCTGTAAGTACTTTCTGTTTCGTTGCTTCCAACACGAATGGCTGTTTAAAACCTGTAAATTTACGTAATCTGGTACGATTTTGTCTGTCGCCGTCTGTACCAAAAATTAAACGATGTAGAACCTTTATTTGATTCGTACTACCAATTTTTAATGATTTTGCAATATTGGGGTAATCGTTGAGAGTAGCCATAAATATATACTAGGTTCAAACAATTATAGTACACAAATATACAAATATTCAAAACCAAAATCAATACTTATAATACGTAGGTACTCAAATTCAAAAGTAAAATTTCAAATCGAAATTTCCTCAAATATCAATTCAATAATAAAATATTGATTCTCAAAATATGCATCAAGGAAATAATATAATATTCTTCAAACTGTATTCAAATTGCAATCATTCAAAATATATGTTATGTTGTGGTTTGTTCAAGGAAACAAGATTCTTCAAGTTAAATGTCGAAATTTTCATCAAATCATCAAATAATTTCATCGAAATAGAATTCTCTTCAAGAAAACAGAAGTGATAAATTCAACGTCAAAGACCATCAAAAATGAATTTAGCATCAATTAAATTCTTGCATCAAAAGAACGTTGAAATATTTTCAGTTTTCTTATAATTATCATCAATAAGATGAGAATTCCATTAATCTTCAAAATTTTCTTGAACAAGCTTCAAAGTATGCATGAAATAATTACAATATGATCAGAATATACTCACAGTTCTGGTTTTCGGTTCTCGTCATCCCATCAGAATATTATCAGAGTCCGTGGCACATCACTTTCGTTTTCGCTGGCGGTATCCAAAACAGAAATCACAGAGAACAGTAATCCGGTAATCATCAAAAGAAAATAGTTTTTCAGTCCAAGCTAGGGGTATTTTTCGAGTCCGAGGGCCGAGCACCCATGTAGGAAGGAGTTAGTACTCCTTCATTTAGAAGTGAATCATTAGACTTAATTATTTTGAACATTTAATTAAACTAGACGATGTTTACAAGACAGGACTAACACTTAGTATGAAATTAAAAAAAACAAAGCATCAACACAGCTATTTGACTCAAAACGGCAAGCCTGCGGAGCGACACATCCGCTTCGTAATGTCACTAGTCCATCACTGCGTTTGCGCCAAGTCCTTCGCGCCGAAGTAGTAGGAGTGGAAGTTGTAGTAATAGTTCAGTTGTGTTGCCAAACTCATTCTCACATATATATATATTTATATATTTATATATATATATATATATATATTTATATATATATATATATATATATATACACTGCTGGCCACTGTAAATGCAACACCCTGAAGGAAACATGCAAATAACATGAAATTCACAACATGCATTAGCGGAGGTGAGATATGCAAATAATTAGAATTTCAAGCAGACGCACATCACGCGCGTCTGTGGCGCCACTTCAAAGCGCTATTTAAGGTGTGGAGATTTCGACGATTTCAAGTTCGGCAATTATGTTTTTCTCGTGGTTTTATCAAAAAACGGTCAATTATGCCTCGTCGAAAACTGCGATCATCTTTTGATCAAGTATCCGAGTTCGACAGAGGAAGGATAGTGGCCTACCGAGATTGTGGATTATCTTTCAGGGAAATCGGTAGTCGTGTTGGACGAAACCAAACAACTGTAATGCGGATATGTGATCGTTGGATGCAGGAGGGTACGACGGACCGGCGTGTTCGATCGCATCCACCTCAGCGCACCACTTCACGTGATGACAGGCAAATTGTGCGCATGGCAGTGACGGATCGCTCAGTCACATCACGAACCATAGCGCAGCACATGCAATCTGTAACGCATCATCCAGTGTCTGCGCGTACCATTCGACACCGTTTACAGCAGAGTGGTCTGTCCGCAAGACGTCCATTGCTTTGTCTACCCTTGACGCAGAACCACAGACGTCTCCGCCGCCAATGGTGCGATGACAGAAGGATGTGGACGGCAAAATAGAATGAAATTGTCTTTACTGACGAGTCACGCTTCTGTCTGCAACACCACGATGGTCGCATTCGAGTCTGGAGACACCGTGAAGAGAGGATGCTGAACAGCTGCGTTATGCACCGCCACACTGGTCCTGCACCGGGTATTATGGTATGGGGCGGTATTGGATATCACTCTCGCACACCTCTAGTACGCATTGCCGGTACTTTAAACAGCCAGCGCTACATCTCCGAGGTGTTGAAGCCATTTGTCCTTCCTTACCTCCAGGACTTGCCCACAGCCATATTTCAACAGGATAATGCGCGACCACACGTGGCACGCATTGTCCAACGGTTCTTCGTCAATAGCCAGATTGAATTGCTTCCCTGGCCGCCTCGCTCTCCGGATCTTTCGCCGATAGAAAACATGTGGTCCATGGTTGCTCTACGATTGACTCAGATTCCATCCCCAGCTGCCACAGCAGATCAACTTTGGCAACGTGTGGAACCTGCTTGGTCTGCTGTACCCCAAGAACTCATCCAAAGTCTCTTTTAATCAATGCCGAGGCTTGTGGCAGCGGTGATCTCCAACAATGGCGGATACTCTGGCTACTGATTTTGGCAGGAACCACACTTCACAGAAGTCTATAAATTTAATCATTTGATACTTGGTCAACATGTTATCTACAAAATAAATTTTGTTGTGATATCTCTTGTCTTTCTTGGTGTTGCAGTTTGGGTGGCCAGCAGTGTATATATATATATATATATATATATATATATATATATATATATATATATATATATATGTATGTATGTATATATATGTATCTATCCCATATGTGGGGTATATATATGAACTATCCCATATGTGGGGGCTCAACCGGGATTACCCGGCACCAGAAAGGTCGCCGCTATTAAATTATGAGATGTCTAACTCCAGAACCAACGCCCAGATTTCCGCCATTTTTGGAATGTAGGAAGAACAGTGAATACTGCCGTGTATTTTAAGCTGATTCGCTCTTTCATCGCCTTCGAGTGGGGACGTTTGCCTTCAAGCTGCCTTCAAGTGGGAGCTGCGAATCGCCGGAATACCTCGGTTGTATGCACAACCATTGACCTCATCGCCATACCAGGTAGGATCTATCCAATTTATTTCAAGTAAAATATTTTCTGCAACTGTGTGATCGAATTGTTACTTCCGAAAATGTGCAAGAATTCCAGAAAAGATGATTTACTGCGAGTTATTTCAGAAATTGGCGAAACACCGCCTGAAAATGCTACGGTTTTAGAATTAAGACAGGTCATCGAAAACAGCCATATTTTTAAAGGAGAAAGTGAATATGTAAGGGATTTGTTAACCGTAGCGGTCGAGGATCGTTTGCAAGAAAAATCACATTTAGCTGAACAGGAACTTGAGAAATTACGCTTCGATCAGGAACTTGAGAAATTACGTTTAGGTCAGGAAAATGAGAAAATTAAATTAGAAAATGAGAAAATCAAGTTAGAAAATGATCGGATTCGAAATGAGAGAGCATTTGAGTTACAGAAGCTAAAAATAGCAAACTCTGAACTTTTGTTCAAGAGCGCGGGAGCACAACAAAATTCAAATTTGAATGGTAATCAACCGTTAGCACCCAGTGATTCCCACCCGCAAATTGAACATTTGATTACAAGTATTCGTACATTGACTGTTTCGATGCCAACGAATCCCGAGAATTTTCAGTTATATTTTCAAATTGTGGAACGTGCATTTCAAACTAAAAAGGTACCACCCGAATTTCAAGCTGAAATTCTTCTAAATTTATTGGGTACAAAAAGTCGCCATGTTTTACTCTATGCTACCGAAGAGGAATTAAAGGATTATGCTAAGATTAAAGCACTAATTTTGCGCGAATTCCAACCGACATCCCAACAATGTTTGAATAACTTCAAAAAAGCTTCGCGCTATAAAAACGAATCACACGTACAATTTGTTTCTCGACTTTCTGCTATTTACGATTATTATCTAAAATTACGCGGGGTAACTGATTTTAAAGGATTGTGTGAATTGATTGTATCTGATAGATTGTTTGCCACATTAGATAAAGAAACTTCCTCACACATTGCCATTAAGCAAGGAGAAATTTTTTATAAACCCATAGAAATGGCAAAGGAAATTGATCTATTTTATGTATCCACAGGGAAAAGTTTTAGTTGGGACGAAACCAAATATTCTCAAGATCGCGAACCTAAATACAAAAATTATCCACCGTAAGAACATCGCACCTCAGACAATCGTACTACAGTTCTAAGTAAAAATGTTCACCATAACAATGATAAATGTTGCTTCATCTGCAATTCGAAATATCATCTCGCAAAATTCTGTGACAAACGTAATGCAAAGCCTTTCAATTCCGTCAGTCTTGTTGAAATCCTGAATCAACCCACTACATCTGAGTTACAGTTCATGGAAGTCGACATTGGAAATCAAACCGTTAAGTGCCTCTTGGATTCAGGAAGCGAACTTGTTGTAATCAATCCCCTCCACGTCAAGAATTTTAATTATATATGCTGCTCTATTAAGTTAGAAAGTGCTTTTGGCAACACCATATGTACAAAATTAGCAGCTTGTGATCTAAAACTTCCAAACGAGAATAAAAAACGAATTATAGTAGCAGTTTCTGAGAAATGTAAATATCCGTGTATTGTTCACGCCAAAATAATTATGCCTACAATTCCAGAAAATCACGATATCGCGGGTGAAAATTTTATTACCTCAAAAGGTGACACAATTGTACAAAAATTCGTCCACACAGAAAGTCATAAATCTCTACAACCGGAGAGTTCATCAAGGTCACGATTCGAACGCTTTCCACTCGAAAAGGGAAACAAAACTCATTTTAGAAGAAAATCAATTAAGCCTACCTGAAAAATCAGAAAATTACCCCTAAAACACCCTTCAATTAACTTTCCCTTCGTTCAATAAAACTTGGAGCAGTGGTTTTAAAAAATACATTTTATATCAAAACAATATTAAGTTCTTATAACAGAAAGTGGGTACCCAAAAATTGCAACCAAAACAATTAAAACATCAAAATATCACCGTAAAATAATATATCACCTTTTAAAATCTTATTTAGGAACATTTAAATTTTAACATGTAAAATACTCAGAGGCACAACATATTAAAAATTGAAGAAAAATCTTTATCATTTTCCCATGGGATTTTTCTCATTTACCTCTAATTACTGAACATCATAAAATTATTTAACATCAATTCAAATATAACTTATTTTTCTTTTAGAGCTCTTTTTACCTTCGACTTATACTACATACAGGAAATTCACAATATCTTTCCATAACATAATCAACAATTCAAATGTATCAAAACATTTCTATAATTTACACTTCATTGCACCAAAATATTCACAATGATAGACTCATTATGTCAATAGAAACAAATTTGGTACTTTGTGTACCACTCATTCACTGTGTACATTTTGTTTAACTTCAAGGTGTGTTTTTGTGTTTGCGTGTGTTTGTGTAGTTTTTTGCACAATTGTGCTAATTTACGGTCAGAGGAGTGCAGGTTCACATGAATTCCCTCAGTCTTAACCAAAACTGAAAATCACTAATAGAACTTTTAGAGTGCAAAAATTATTTGGTGCGTATAGTGCACGAGCCTGAATCTCTAGATTGGGTAGGGCTCAAAAGAGTTCAGTAGTCTCTCACTGACTCCAGAAAAAAGGAAAATGTTGTAATACCCAAGCCAACCAAGAGGAAAAAGGTAATTCGTTCACTCATGAATTCCAATGGGGAAAACACGAGTCAAGAGAAACCTGGATGAAAGGGGGGGGGGGGGGCAAGGTGTGGCCATTCCATGCTCCATCTTTAGTCATTATTTTTAACGTTAGAAATTAGATTATTCTGATGCCACCCCTGTAAATTATCTCACTTATTCCCCTTTATCTAATTAATGCTTAACACACACACACACACACACACACACACACACACACATATATATATATATATATATATATGGGGTGTGCTGGAACTGAGGAACGACGCCTTCATACACACTCACAGGGTTTATTTTCTCACGACACAAGACACTTAAACATATAATATAATGAAATGAGGTTTCTTAGCTCCTACTCGAGCAAAGCGATCTCTCTTCGGCGAGAGCGTACTTCCAACTGCCGCATTTCGTCTTCAAACAGGAAGTGGTGGGAGCGCCCTCTAGCGGCTAAAAGTAACTCGCTCCCACATTCGGCATCCTGACTCCCGTTTTCGGCCTCGAAAACGACAGTCACCATCAAACTACGGATATTGAAAGTCTCTGAAAAATAACAATACAAAGAAAGAAAAAAAAGAAAAGAAAAGGGAGTGTTCAGAATCTGCACACTTAAGTTGGAACCGACGAGGGCTTCATGTGTTCAGATGCTGTGGAGGTGCACCCGGGACCTTCATGTTGTCCTACTTTTTCCATTTCGTACCGATCGTTGCCCTTTTTTTTGTTGTTACTCGGTATGGTCCAAAGAACTTTGGTCTTAGCTTTAGACCGCTTGCAAGCTGCGTGCGTTGTATGGCCACCAGGTCATTAACGTTGTACACCTGCGCCTTTTTTCTTTTTCTATTATACGGTTTTCTGTTCTCTTCCTGTATTCTTAGAATGTTCTTTCTAGCCTCTTCTCTTATATCTTCTCTGTCCTTCATCAGACAGTTCGTTTCTTCTTCTTCGAGAATTTCTACGATCTTCAGATCCTCTCGATTTCTCATTTTTACCCCGGTGAGGAGCTCAAAGGGTGAATTCTTTGTGCTTCTGCACGTCGTGCTATTTAAGATCCGCTTGACATCTGCGACATGCTTGTACCATTTGGTAGGATCTTTAATGGACCATTTGGCTAGGACTGGGATCAAAGTCAAATGAATTTTCTCCACCTGTCCATTTCCCCATGGAATGCCGGTAGTTGTAAATACGTATCGAATTTTCTCTTGCCCACAGTAGTCTTCAAAGTCCTTTGAGGTGATAGCCGCACCTCTATCTGTTATTACCCTCGAAGGATTACCGAAAATCGCTTGTTGCAGTCTCAACTTCTGCAAGTCATCTTGGGTTGATGAAGACTTTACTGGGTAAAGCCAGACGAATTTTGTAAATGCATCAACAACGGACAAGATATGATTATAGCTCTTATTTGTTGACAGTAAAGGTCCAATAAAATCTAAATGAAGAGTGCTCAACGGAATACTCTCTTTGGGTATATGGTTCAGCAAACCTTCGCCCTTCCCTCGTTTTCTGTCACACAATATGCACTCTACACAATTTGCAATGACTTGTTCGATTCGTTTTCTGGGGCTAGGAATATAAAAGTCCATCTTCAGCAGATCTTCCGTTTTAGACACTGCGAAATGTCCCTTGCTATGGATACCACGGAGGATTTCTAGCTCCAACGCTTCAGGAATCACAAGTAGTTCACGGCCATTGTCGTACTTCATAGTACACCGTTTTTTACCGCGTAGTATTCCTTGAGTCCTTGCTCGACTAACGATTTTAACAACTGGAGGCGCTCATCACTATTTTGCTCAGCTGCAATTTTAGGGGTAACTTCTCCTTGAGAACGAGTAATCATCATGGCCGCGTTTCTACTCAGCGCGTCAACGTGCTTCATTTGCTGTCCAGATCTGTGAACGACTTCGTATTCAAACTCTTCAAGAAGTAAAGCCCATCTTGCTGCCTTAGGAGTTAGGTCTTTTTTTAAACATAGTCTTCTGAAAAGCATCACAGTCCGTAAAAACTTTGATTTTGGAGCCCAGAAGATAGTTCCTGCATTTCTTTAGAGCTTCTACTATAGCTAAAACTTCAAGCTCATAACTGCATAGCTTTTCTTGTTGGGGGTCGTTTTTTTGCTCATGAAGTGTATGGGGTGTAATTGTCCATCACCAGATTTTTGGAGTAACACGGCGCCGACGACATGGCTGCTTGCGTCCGTATGCAACTCTAGTGGGGTTGACAAACCAAAAGGAGCTTTAAAAAATTCGTAAATACTAGTATGAGTAATAAAAGCCAAATATTTCGTGCATTGTTCCTGCACGGGAACATGAAATAAACCGTTTTTCAAGTCTAACGTTGAGAAGACCTTTGCTTCACCCAAATGATCTAAAACTTCCTCCACTTGAGCCATTGGAAATGAATCTTTAACTACTTTCTTATTTAACTTCCTGAAATCCACGCATAACCGCGAAGTTCCATTCCGTTTTTTACATAAAACGATAGGCAAAGAATAGTCCGAACAGGAATGTTTAATAATTCCATCCCTTAACCATTCATCTATCTGTTTATCGACAATTTTTTGTTCTGCAAAAGGAATTCTCCTGGATCGTTGAGAAACAGGTATGTCATCTTTTAATACGATATTCATTTTTAAATCTGTGCCACGTGGTTTTTTCTGCTGTGTGCACTCTTTAATCAAACTAGAAATAGTATTACGTAATTCCTTATCAACAACGTGTGTTAAATCCACCTCAGCGTGCTCTGCAGCTGCCGAAATGAAAGACAAAAAGCCTCTCGAGACAGGCTAAGAATTATTGCTGTTTTCCGAAACCACAGTGTCGTCTTCACAGGAGTTATTGAGTAATTGCAAACATTTAGGTGGAAATATCCCCTCCACTATAAGTTCGGAACAGATTACCGCTTCAAGGTCAACCCGCTTGTCACTCTCGCATAAAGGAAACTGAAAATTCGCAGTGTCAGCGTTGATCACGTTACCAAAACAACTTTGGATTTGCAATTCCCCAGTAGAATGTTTATCAGGAAAGAGAGATTTTCTCAAAATAATCAGTTCACTTCCTGAATCTTTCAAACACTTCACTTTTTTCCCATCCACGAATAAATAAATATATTCTAGCTCGTTCTGGGCCGAGCTATCCGATTTACTTTTGAGTCCTGATGCTATATTTTCCCTTTTATTATATGGATTTCCACTTTTTTCGAAACGTTTACGACAATTTCGCGCGAAATGAAATGATTCCCCTCTATCACCACAAACATAACAGATTCTTTCGGGTTTAATAATTCGCTCGACAGGGTTACTCAGTGATTCTTTAAAATTACATTGTGCTTTTTTAGAATAGTTTTTGATAAAGCTGGGCCTTTTGTTTTCTGTGCTATCCACTCGCGTATTATTGACCTCGGCTAAAGACTTTCCTCCAGATGAATAAAATAGATCACATTCTCTCCCTAATTCATTAGGCTTAAAAAAATTTTCACCTTCCCAAATACTAATGTGCTCCCTAGTTTAAAAATCTAGTGTTTCATGCAATTTGTCAGAAACTATAAGATCACACAATTTCTTAAAATCATCAACTTCCCTTAGCTGGCAATAGTAATCGAAAGGTCGCACTTAAATGCGAAGAGAATTGAACGTGCGATTCGTTAGGATTTCTCACCGCATTTTTAAAATTACTTAAACAATCGCGTGGCGTTGGCTGAAATTCTTTTAAAATTAATGCTTTTAATTTATCATAATCAGCAATTTCTTGTTCGGTAGCGTAAGCTAGAACATTATTACCCTTTTCTCCCAATAGGCTAATTAGTATTTCCGATTTCAACTTAACGGGAACGTTTTTGGTACTAAAAGCCTTTTCAAGTGATTTGAAAAACAAATGCAGAGCTTCCGGTTTCTCAGGGACAGCTATTGTTAACGTATTAACACTTCTAATCAAAGTCTCTAAATTATCCGATTCTGGTTCAGAATCTCTAAGCACAGAACAATCTGAAATTTCACTAGTACTAGGTGACTGTAGTTTTAGTCTTTGAAGCTCAATCTCCTTCTCGAGTCGGGCTAATTTTATCTTTTCAAGTTCAATTTGTGACTGCTCTGCAGCGGTTTTAGCTTTTTCATCCTCCACGATCGATTTTATAGTACCGCGCACAAATTCAGGGTCGGTTTTGAAAATGTCAGAACTTTCAATCAAAGTTTTGATTTCTACCACTTTCGCTTCAGCCGGCAACGTCTGGCCAAGCTCTTCCACGACTATCCTGAATTCTTATTTTTTTAAATCACTAAGCATGCTCATAATTTTCATAAAAATTGTACCTTACTTTTGCTTTCAAAGTATCACTGCTAGTCCAACCCGGCGCTTTACTTCTGTTTTCAAAGATGCCGTTAGTCCATCCGGCTCGGGCCCCCAAATTTCCTGTGGGGTGTGCTGGAACTGAGGAACGACGCCTTCATACACACTCACAGGGTTTATTTTCTCACGACACAAGACACTTAAACATTTAATATAATGAAATGAGGTTTCTTAGCTCCTACTCGAGCAAAGCGATCTCTCCTCGGCGAGAGCGTACTTCCAACTGCCGTATTTCGTCTTCAAACAGGAAGTGGTGGGAGGGCCCTCTAGCGGCTAAAAGTAACTCGCTCCTACATATATATATATATATATATATATATATATATATATATATATACAGTTGTACCTCGACTTACGAGTTTAATTCGTTCCATGACGGAGCTCGTAACTCGAAATATTCGGATCTCGAATCAATTTTCCCCATTGAAATGAATGGAAATGCCATTAATTCGTTCCGGGCTCCCCCAAAACACCGCAAATTTGTTACATGTTTTTAAATAAGAAGAATGTGCTTATAAACGACGAACATTGTATAAAAACGCAATACAATAGAATGTACTGCATTAAATTTGTTTTATTAAGTGAAATGTGCAAAATTGACCTTGGAGATCAGACTTGAAGATGCTGATAGAAGAGGAGGAGAAATGCTGAACTGAAAAATTAAATCTTATTCCTTGATATTTTATCTTTTCGCCCCTCTTTTATCACTTTCGCTTTTATTACCAGCTACTCTCTTAAAGTGAACGAGTGAGACACGGAAGCTGGGCGATTGTTGCATCATTCACTGTGGCTGTAATGTCCAGATTATTCTTACTGAGAATCCGAAGAATGTTTTATCAGAATTCGTAGAAGGGAGAGAGCTTGCGATCCTAGGACCAAGGTCATCCCATCCCTTAGACCCCATGGGGAGTTCCAGTATGGAGGAGAAGCTATCTCTCTGCGAGAGAGGTTGGGTGCTGTTCGGTTTCAGAGGGCGACTCAAGTTTGGGCAGAGCAAGCTGCCCCGGGTGGTAATTGTTCAGTGTTAATCTCTCGGTTTAAGACTGGTCATTAATCTCAGAATAATATGTATACAATTGTATAATAATTGTACATAAAGATTGTAAATATTATATGCTTCTTGTGTACGCATTTGATGAGCACGTAACATGGCATTCACTGCTCAAACTAGAGGTGGGATATCTGAAGCTTGCTCGCAATCCGAATTTTATCTCGTGACTCGAAGCAAAATATCTACTGAGAGAATGCTCGTATCTCGAAAAACTCGTAAGTCGAGACACTCATAAGTCGAGGTACCACTGTATATACATTAGGTTAGGTTTTTCGATTCTTGAAATTGCTCCTGAAAATAATTCCCCTGAATGACAAAAATATGAAAGGATTTTCTTCCTAAGTATTTAAAATTTAAAATCGAGTATTTTTCTAAAATGCATATTGCAGGCTTGAGAATTTTGAAAAGACGCTTATTTTAAAAGTATTGATCTCGTTGGCCAGTCTACTGTATGAGTTCTTGCCCTAGAACATAACAAGCGATATGTGGGTAATTACGTTAGGAGTATTTCCGTTTAGATGTGTGTTGGCATTGTTATTTTAAAGACTTTCGTTAAAATTGATTATCGAAACTCAAATTACAACGGGAAAGATGATACTTTTAATTAAACTAGAATACTTTTCTGAAAATGTGATGTAAAGTGTTCAACTGCTCCAAGTGTTATTTTTAAGGAAATTAAATTTATGTTCATTAGATATCTTTAGCTCTTGTTGGCCATGCGATTGGTGAAATAGGTATAGGTTTGAATAATATAATTCTAATTTGTGGCATAACCCTCAATAGCCTATTTACCCTAACTTGAGGTATAGATAATTTTTTTTAAATGAACCTGACTATTAATATGAAACAAAAAAATATAAGCATATATATGATTTTTTAGAGTTTCTTTACATAGTTCATGTTGAATATCATGACTGTCTTAATCCTTCATTAATTTTCTTTCAAAATAATAATGGAAAATGACATATGTAAACCAACTAAAGGCTATATTGATTTAATTATAGAAGGAAATCGCAAATTGAAATGTAATGTTTTATTTTACGAATCTTTTTTATTATTATTATTCTATAGAAGTTGTTTTGAAATTTTTAAAATCCAATAATCATTTATTATAACTGATTGCCAAAAAAGTAGAAAAATAAGATTATAATTTCCCTGAAAATATTGTACTTTATTACCTAATATTAAAATACCATCCTTAAAAGCATTTTCTATATATTCTTTACATTTAACTTTTCAAACTGTGAATGGAAAATAATTCGAATTTATCGCAATAACTTTTACCATTCTCATTGATCATACTCCACAAGACTGAAGACAAGGCGATAAAGTCTGTCAACTACCAGTTGAAAGGTTAATGCTAGAACCACGGAAATAAATTAAGCTATAATAAAATGTTCCAGTTGAAAGTGTAATCCAATACTCGACGCCCAAACTTTTATATAACAGACCTGTCTAAAATTACTTGCAGTCAATCAGGAAACTTTAAGTGCTGAATAAAAGTCATAGACTATATTTACGGCTCACTTAAGCGGGTTTTATTAGGCTATCAGCATGCGCTTTAGTAATGTAATACGGTGATTTTCCAGTTGAATTATATTTAATACTCTATTACGCGGGAACTCAATCTTTATTTCAATCAACCTTGTTTCATAAAGTATGACTAACTTGCATAATTTTACGCAGAGGCGGCCTAAATTAGTTTCTCACAGTTTTTTTTAGTTATATTACTCAGGGGTAAATGAAGAATATATTATTATCTAAAGCTTTTTTATATATTTTAGATTGTATCAGTTAATTATTACTCAATATTACTACAGCATTGGTTTGCATTATTAAATTATTTAAATCTGGTGTAATAATGTATTTTTGACAATTGTCATGTTAAGAAGAGATCATTATTGCATAATGAACCAATTCCCTCTTACCTCTCTCTCTCTCTCTCTGTATATATATATATATACACACACACACACACACATATATATATATGTGTGTGTGTGTGTGTGTGTGTGTGTAATACCATTGACGGGGTGATGCTCAACTGGCCGGTGAACTCGAACTATTCCAGGTATCAGGTAGGAGACCTCAATTCACATTAGGAAGTCCTAGTACTTGTAGTCGTCGGAGCATTAAACAGTAGAAGTGGTCGACGAGTGAAGGCAATCGTAATGTAGAGCAAAATAAAATCCGACGCCAGAAAAAGAGACGCGATTTGACCGTGATACAGTTTTATTTCCTGGAAATGTTGCTAGACATTAACTCGTACATGTCGCATTTCGGGAAGAATCCCGGCGGTGCAACGCCGCAACGTTATTGACGGAGAGCTGCAAACTTAAGTCATGATTGTTTTTCTGGTTCGAACACAAAAGCCTACAGGAAAGGACGCCAGATCTCCCAGGTAGAGGCACACTGAACTTTTAATTGGCTAGAAGTGGACACATGACTCTATCACGCCATATCGGATGATGCTCTCGCCAGGCTTCTAGAACTTTTCGACTTATATAACGATTATATAAGATTTTTACGTACGTGACATTTAAGGGTTAAAATAGATTTACATTGGCTGGATATAGGTCACAATCAGGATTGAGGGACGGTGTTCTATTGCGTTAAGACGAAAGAATTATATATATATATATATATATATATATATATATATATATATATATATATATATATATATATATATATATATATATATATATATATATATATATATATATAGATAGATAGATAGATAGATAGATAAATAGATAGATAGATAGATATTACTCCCTATATGAAAAAGACCCCGAAAAAACCCATTGTCGATACTAGGTCCCGGAATTTTCCAGGAAGGGAAATAGACAGGTGGATGGCCAAAAATGGCCTGGCTTTTCCTTACCCTTCAATTTGAAATCACTATATATTATTACGGTATTTTGAACAACAAGGCCTCCGAAAAAATGGTCCCAGGTTGAATCTGAATATTTTTCTGGGTATGTTAATGCTACCAATTGAGTTACTCTTCCAATTTGTAAATCTCTCATTTTCTAAATACTTTTCCTCACGCCGCAATTACACATTCGCGCTCGCGCCACCCGCAAGTCATTCGCGAGACATTCATCATGTTTCTGCATCCACGCGAGTGACCGTTCTCACATTCGCGCCTCTTGCTGTGAGCAAGACTTCCTGACGCAACTTCCCGTCGCCATTCGCCCTTTCGACCCCACAGTGCCATTCGCCCCGTGCCATTTGACTCGTGCCATTTGGCTCCGAGCCATTTGGCCACAGTGCCATTTGACTCGTGCCAGACGACCGCTCCCGAAGCGAGCCACGATTGGCGAGGAGAAACGACTAGCACACCGTTTACACATTCATCCCCCCTCCCCCCCCCCCTCGATTCGACGCGCCGTAAGCGCGACTGTGTAAATGTGGTGACACGTTTGAACCGTTTTAATACTTTCGTACGTTGTTCGCCTTGTATATCTTTTTTTCATTTTTCTGTTTGTTTTATACTTTTTTCCCGTTGATGAATAATTTTACTTCCTTGATAAATTGCTTTCCGCTTTTTAAAGGTATTTTATCTTTGTCATGTTGTTGTTCACATTTCCCCCTGGCCGGAAGTTCCAGACTAGGTCCATATAGACTTCGGGCTGTGTAGTGCGGCTCCGGTTTATATAGCACCACAAGGGTCGGAATCCGACTTGGCTAGGTGTCACCGCGATTTTTACCCAGTAGCCCCAGTGAAGACATTCAATTGCTTCACCAACTGACCTCATAGAAGGACGTTCCAGTCTACGTATTCAACGTGCCCATATCCGGTCTAGACACAATGGTATTTAACGGCGCCTGTCGAGATTCGATCTCAGCACCCTCAGTGTCGAAATGCGACGCGCTTCCGATAGGCTACCCCGGGCCCTCTTTTATCTTTTGTTCCTACAATCGGAAGCCTTTCTATTTATTACTTGCTAAGGCAGTCGCCAAACGAGAAACAATGTCGCCAGACCTCAAGGCCAGAATTGTAGCAACTAAACTATTACGACAATAAGAGAAATTCTGTATTTTAAAATGTAGGTTGTCTCCAGTTAATTATTGATTAGTGATAGAAGAAAATTTGCATCCATGACAAACCGAAAATTCTTTATTACTTTAAAAAATTATTTTTAAAAAGAAAGCTTTTCTAACCTTCACTCTTCTGTACTCTAATGGCAAAGAAACACTTAAGCCTGATTTAACAAGCAAAAATGATTTTTTTTTTCAACACTCGAGTTTGCATCTAAAGAACTGAATTTACTCTTCGCAATTAGTGAAAATCTCATCACTGAAGTAAACTCAGTACTCGATTTCTGAGTTTCACTTAAACTTACAAAAAGTGGCCTAATTATCGTTTAACTCCTCCAGTGAGAGTACCCCGATATTTATTTCATCTTAAATAACTTAACTGCAAGAAATCTAGAACTGCACGTGGCATCTAGATAAAAATTTTATGTAAGAGAGAAATTTATTATAGTTTTTTTCTCTCTAATTAATTGGATTCGAAACATTTGTTGCTATTCACTTTCGATCGTCAAATTAATGAAGAAAAAAAATATTTTTTATTGTACATCCGGTTTAATGATTTAAATTTCTACACATTACTCTAAAAATAGTGTTATTGCCTCAAATTATTGAAATGAAGGTTTTAGATTGCCCACTCTTCTTTTTTTTTCAATTTACATTTCACCCCTATTTATTTAAGAACTTTCAAGTAAAACAACCCAATTTGTATAGAAATAACTTTCCGATTTAACTAGTCAAAACAATTAAATTAACAGCCTTGGGTAATGAAGGTTGCAGCTAGGAAAGTGTTTTAGGAAAAAAAATTTCAGAGCATTGTTACCCATTCAAAATATTTTCTTAGTTTAAAGTGTCAGTTCTCCAGAATATTCGCCACTTAAATAGATTTTCAAGAAAGTCAGCGAAGCGAGTTTCTAATGTCGGTCGGTAACGTGACCAGAATAAAAGAACAGCGTTCTATTTTCTCTTCTGATACCGTAAATCCTTTCCCTTTATTAAGATATTTTATTCCAGCTTTTAGGTTCCTTTTTTTGCACGGTGAGTTACTTTCATTTTTTAAGCAAGAAAAAAAATTGTGAGATCTAAATTATTTACTTTTCATGAACTTGCGAGAGATATAATTGCAGATGGATTTTTGCTTTAGAAACTAATTTAATGTATGAAAGTATAGAGTGGTTATAGCGATTGAATTCACTGAAAACTACAAAAATACAGTGGTTATCAGACCCGTGCATATAACACCTCTTGGAAATGATTGGAAAGGATTTCACAGATTGTGAAATCGTCTCCAGCAATGGTTTATTTTCTCCTTGGTTTAAATAAACTGTAGCTGTACATTATGTTCATTTATTTTCCTAAAGTTCTATTCCTCTAAATTTTTTTTGCTGTTATGTACAATTATGAGCAGTAAGGTCTTACTTTCGGCAGGTAGTAAAAATCCTAAAATAAATCCAGAGTTTGAGCTTCAGGCATTTGGTTGCCTATGGTGGCTTGAACGAGTAAAGTTGTTAAATGTTATAAAAAATGGGTTTATATTCCGCAGTGAATAGTTCTAATAATTTTTAAAAAATGTTTGGGTAGTTTAGAATTCTATGCGACAAAGAAATACTAAAGATGTAAGTCACAAACTGTAGAACATTTAATATGTATACTAAAGAATTCTTGCCAGAATGCGTCAGTCAGATTTAAAACAATATTATCTGTAGTTTTAAATATCACGAAATCTTATTTTAAATGTTTTAAGCAGACTAAATCATAAAAAGCACTGTTCTTTATTAAATCATTGTTTTATTATTCATCTCTTATATCATTTTATTAAATCCTCCTAATAGAAAATGAGCTTTCTTTAAAAGCCATGGGACTACCAAGCCAATGAAAATATGTAAGACACATTTTTATAAGAGCACCTAAATGCTTACACATGTCTCGCATATTCAATCAGTTATCATGTACCAGGTTTCCCCTTTGTTCGCTCTAGTTTAACCTATTTAACCTTGTTTATTATTGCATTTAAGCACTGTGCTCGTCCACGTTGCACTCATACGTTGAAGGATAATAGAACTCTATTGTAGAATTCTGACTCATATTCGTCAAAATAAAAAATTTGCATCCATTTACAATGTAGTGCTACAGTTGTATTTTTAAAGACGAATTCCTGGTCTCTCATCAGTATGACTCTTCCAAAATGTTTATTCCTATACTATAACATTAAATAACGTAAATCAATAAAATTAATCTAATGTAGGCAATCCTTGTTACTGATTAATTTCATCTGCTATGAAAAATGCACATATTTAACAGTTTGGGAAAATTCTCATTACTTAAAATGAGTATTACGTGATAAATATGATTATTCGAAATTTAAATTTTCATTCCGGAGTTCCAGAGGATGGCATTGCATTAATGTAAGATTAAGTGCTAACTTTAGCGAGCTGAAGACATTCGAGCATCTTTCTAAATAATGAATTCCCGCATTTTTACTGGAAAATATTCTGTTAAAGAACCTAAACAAGATTAGCTATCGCATAATTTACTTGCACCACAAACAGCTAAAAGTGACATATTTGTGCTGTGAATTCATTAAAATTCTGAAGAAGATCCGAGAATGGAAATGGAATATTTTTATTTGTATTCATTAGAGTTAAAATTAATGAGTCAGAACAACGATTAAAATAATTATGTTGCCCACTCTTGGCGTTGGTTCAGGGAAATGTAAAAAAAAAAAAATATTTTCTCGACAAATTTAAAGAGTAAGGATGAATATTGAAATAACTTTTATTTTACTAGTACATTAGATGGATACCCTGCTGGAAAAAAATTGTTCCATGAATTATGTAATTTAGTTTATTCAATTTACATTAACATTAAGGCTGTGTGTACTAACCCTATTGGATTTGCTCACCTTATGTGGTTCTTCCTTTCTTTTTTCTACATCACTAGGCACTCTTCGTGCGAGGGATAACTCTAGAATAACTTCTTTGGCACTCTTCGTGCGAGGGATACTAACATATACAGACTTGGGGCTTCCAAAATAATACACAATCAGTACCGCAACCCGCGGTACTAAGAAACTAAAGGTCGCAATGAATCCGTCAGGCAGAGTATGAATTCACTAAACATACCCGTAAACCTCGGCTCTGAGCTAATTCTCGAAGTCGTGCAGCCACCTCGGCTAAATACCAATACACGCTCTATCCGTATCGCTACTCCAGTCTTGAGCTCTCTCAGTATCGCTATTCCCGTCTTGGGCTTTTTCAGTATTGGGCTCTCTCAGTTTCACTACTCCAGTCTTGGGCTTTTTCAGTATTGGGCTCTCTCAGTTTCACTACTCCAGTCTTGGGCTTTTGCCAACTCAGCGTGTGCCCTTTAAATAGCTCAAACATCTGCGCCGAACTCACTTTGGCTGGCATGTACAGCGCTGCTAGTCGAAATTTGCATCTGAGCAACACGCGAACCCTACAACCTCAATGTTCACCCTGGAGAAAATTCGTCTACAATTTACAGCTACATAAATGCTGATAATCAAATAAATTTGGTATTTTCAGATAGCCTGAACTTTTCTGCACCTTGCAACAGAACTCGTTTCATAAATTTCGTCCACTAAAGGAATTAATGAACGTTTGAAACTCACTATACCAGATTTTTCCCCCGAATACCTTAAATTTTAAAAAATTAGATGCATTTTTTTAAACGAAAAATGCCCCAAGGTGTTAAAATTATTTCTCTATTATGGAGTAGATTTTTTTTTAAATCCTTAAATCTAAGTTTACAATCCTTGGACACATTTTCTCCATAGGTTAACATTGAGGTGAGCGAATCCAATAGGGTTGGTACACGGCAGCCTTAACCCATTTAAGACTGGCGTTGCAAAAATTCAACATTAATTTCTGTATTTTTTAAAGGCATGTTCTAAATTCTGTACGTTTGAAGTAACATTTTTATTTTATTCTCTATACTTAAATTGATCATAATAAATTTTTTGTTTCCACATTTGCCCGCTTTTAGCACTTGCAAAAAATTGTTTTTTTCTGGTGTTTTGAAAGGGTAAAAAATGACTCATTTCAAAAAATAACCTTAGATAGCAGCACATGTTAAATTTCCGATTTGATGCTTGTTCCGAGTTAACTAGAGACTAAAGAACAAAATGGCTTCAACAGGTAAGGCATAATTTTTGTTTTTATGTTTCTCAATTCATATTTTTAAAAATGTTGCCAAAACGCAACATCAGTCCAAAGTGTATTATTTAAGATTTTGATATGCGGCCTAGTTTTTATGCAGTAGATTGGTATTTTTTTCATATCAGATAAGTTTGTCTGATATGAAAATTACCATTAACTCATTTTTTTCAAAAGTGGACTTATACCACTTTCAAAAATAGCAGCTCAATTACACACTACTTATAGTTAATTATAATTTTCTCATTTATTTAATTATGATCCACAGGAATGTTATTTCAGTATATTCGCATAATTTAAAGCTCCAGTTTTATCTTTTTTACCAAATTATGCTTAACGACAATAAACATATGAAAAATGCCGCGATTTTAATGACTTTTAAAGAAAATTGCCATAAATATACATCTACAGCGTACAGGTAGTATAAAGTGCATAGAACCTGATCAGGGGCAGTTCCATTTGAAAAAAAAATGTCAATCTCTTTTGTGCAGGCATCCTGGGCCCTCGATTTAGCCACGGTAAATTCTCCCGGTTAAAATAAATAAATAAATAAAGCTTTTGAGAAATACAATTTCTCCAGTTGTATACTGAGTACATTTCACAAGGTGCACTGCTAGAAACTGTTTCAAGAGGTTAATCTGCTAAAAAAATGTCTAACGGAGTTTAATGTTCTAACACTCATTCTAACATAGGGTTTGGAAGGCTTATAAAAAAACGTATTAACAATACAGCAACAAAGTTGACTTTACTGGAGACTTTACGAAACATTATAAGTTTTGTTTCACAAATGTTCAATATGTGAACCTTTAGTGATGCGGCAGATATCAAGTCTAAAGTCAAATTCTTGTTTCGCTCGCTTTTTCCCGGGATCTGTAATTCCGCACTCGCTTCACGAATTGACTTTTTCGGGCTTCGCACAAACACATCTCGTACAGGAGTAACCTTTTCCGCCGAAGGGCCTGGACGACCAGTTCGTTTTCCATCACACAAGCAACCACTTTCCTGAAATTTCCGAAACCACGCATGAACCACGCATACTGCTATCAGACCTAGTGCCGCCATCTACTAACACATTTGTGAAACAAAACTTGTAATGTTTCTTACTCCAGTAAAGTCAACTTTGTTGCTGTATTGGTAATATGGTTTTTTTATAAGCCTTCCAAACCCCGAAGGAAATTGTGACACACACGGTACATCGCTCAAGTGTCATAATTTTTCCCCAAACGTCTGAAAACACTATTAGGGCCTTAGTGTCGGAGTATACAAAAGGACACAATTTGATGCCCTATGGATGAGATGCAGAATAATCTCGGCTCGAAATCAGTAGTGTTCGCATAACCTTAATGCCGATCTCCAGGAATCCGAACGGTTTAATTACGACAACGTCCTCTGCGCTTCAGCATTTTGGGTTTCAGTTGCGAATGTGTGTTCTGTGGTCTTAGTTGATGCTCTGAGAAAAGTGTTAAATACGTTTTTTTAAGTCAGGGATGATCTCAACTCGACACCGAAAAAAATAAACCACACAGTTCTAGTGCCGATCTTTGCGAAGTGACTCAGTTTAAATTTGGTGACGTCTTTTGTAAAGCAACATTTTCAATATTAACCTTTATTCTGGTCTTTGAAAAGTAAGAAATGCTCCAGACAGAGTCCATGGCCTTTTTCCCACTGTTAGCGTTACACGAATCGAAATATTTTAAACTAATCTCAGACCTGAATAATTTCATGGCTAATGCTATAGAGTTCTAGTTAGGAAAGATTAATTGGACAAAAAATATTAGTTTAGAATTATAATAAGTTAAAAAAAATTTTGATGCGTATACTGCTAACTCTGGCAGATGTAATGTGAACAAGACCAACATTTTTTTTCTGCCTGAAACTATCTCAGCTCTACAGGTACGCGCCTCGTAATAGTACCGATCTTGATGAAGCAGCAGCGATTTCAAAGCGGCGACTTATTCTACTCCGCAGAATTCTGGTCCTGGGACCAGAATGCTGGATTCCTAGGACCAGAGTTGTCTGAGGAAAATTATAATCATTCTTGCTGTTCAGAATGATATGGGCTCGAAACCGTACGTCTCCGCGTCAAGGAAACTTGGTATATGTGCCGTGATCTCATATGTGTCCAGGCGGTTTCAGCTTTGACCGAGGCGGTTTAATTTTGATCTTTTAGCACAGTGGTTGTTAAATTATTTTATGGTCGACACCCCCTTGAATCTGAAAATAAGCTCTCGCAATACTATATTATTACATAAAAAACAAAATCTACGTTTTTAACGGCTCCGTTGCTGTTGTTTGTTCATAATTATCCTTTTAAAATGAGGCTCTTTGTTTTTTTGAAAGAGCCACGTGTAAGTCATCAGATGCATTTAAGCTATTTCTGACTTTTGTTTTGATGTGCAAAAGGGATGAAAAACTCATTTCACAAAAGCAAGTGGTGGCAAATGGTAAAAGTGTCTCTAATACTGCTTTTGCCAATTCTGGATATAGTTCTAACTGCGTACACCAGAACTGTTATAAGTCCAGTTTTTCGAATTCTATTTCAATACGTGCATTAGCTCGTATTCCGATACGCCTTTTAATAAAATGTTGTCGTCCATTGAATTTAGGTCAAACAAAAATAAATTGAGTATCTGTCTATTAATTTTGCTTATAATTCCTGTGGAAAAGTATCCGTCAAATGATTCACTCAACTGGTAATTTTCATTAAAAATTTAGAACCCTCTCTCGCACCCCCGGTTAAGAACCTCTGCTTTAGCAGAAGATAGCCCTCTGGAACTGCCACCTTTTCGCCAAGTTAGGCACTGGCACGGTGCGGTGAAAAACGATTATGAGCTGAAGTCAGGAACAGGAACAAAATTGCTGTCTCTTGATCCTGCGCACCTCACGGAGCTACAGGATCCGAAAAACCATTGAATGGCAAAATAGTGTGACGCAAATTACATAACCGCAGTTAAAATACCGCCGTTCCGCTTCGATTAGCTGGGATCATTCCGGATTTATAAAATTCCTAGTGCTTTTAATACCAATCACGACCTAGGTCTGGAGATCCCGAATTAACCGCTCAAACGCAAAATGCAGTGGCACTCATGACGTCAGCACTTTTTAACTGCCGCCGCTCATCGAAGATCGGCGCAAAGTACACCCAATTTCCTCCCGGAACTTAAAAAATATCTACCGCTTTTCCCGGAGAGCACTAAGAAACCCATGGTATGATTTCACAGTAATATCGAAAAAACTGGAGCGCCAGTGACGTCATCTCATTTGAACCACTGACGCTCGAAGCAGACGTGCACCAGAGAAGGGCCGATTGTTCCGGTTTTGAGTTCAAACCATTCCGAATTACACAATTCTTAATATTCTGTAGATTTTAACTTGAACATGCTCGGACGCCCAGTACACGATCTTATTTTTTATTTGCCCCCTCGGCTAATTGTTCTTTTTCTATCTTGTCTTTCCTGTATTTCTATTCGTTTATTCTAGAAGTTCACTTACGTCACCACGGTTCTCAGTTCAATTGAGGTAGCGACGGAATGTAGAAATGATTAAGTCTGTGCTTCGGCAGTGTCAGGCTAGTTGAGTTGTTAACAAAGCAACAAAACAAAAAGTTGGATTTGGTAGCATGTGGCTGCGGTGCATTTAAATCGACCTGCATTTTAAACGTACGTGAGTGCTTGAATTTCTGCTAAATTCCCTAAAATATTTCAGCTCTCGGCATTTGTCCATAATGCAAGAACTCTAAGAGCGGATACCAAAATGCGTCTGAAAAAGGAATTCAGTATTTTATTAAGAAAACATTATTAAGAATAGAAAATTATCACCACGAAAATACAAAATCCATTTACTTTATAAAATTGATTTTCCCCTGAAAATAAAATTGTAAAGAGTATCATATTTACCCTTAAGTGCAATTTTTAGAAACTTGATAGAAAGAAGAATATTTGTTTTCGAAGTTTTCGACTTAGATAAATGTCTGTTTTTCGATATTTTTTTGTATGATCTCAAACCTCAGAAATATGTTTTCATGTGATAATCTTCAATAAATCAATTAGAATCAAAATACTTTTCAGGTGAATTAAAATTATTATTTCAGTAGAAATAAATATTTGGTGTTTATGTATTACTCCAAACAGCATAATTAATCAATTACGTACACTTCTGTACATTTTGAATTTTTTAAGTCTACACATTAAAAAAATATTTTTAAGAGCAGCTATATTATTTTTATACTGGTACGTAACTTTCAGCAGTTGAATCGTTTTAATAAATGGAATTTTAGCATGATTTTGCAAGGATATCATAAGTCAGCGTGGTCCAACCCGCGGCCCGTCATTTCATTTATGTTGGCCCTTGCCCTTCTTACTGGAAAAATATTTTAATTTAACATTTGGAAAAAAATCGTTTACCCTTCTTACTGCTTTAAGTTTTTAAGACTTAAAATGTAATGACATAAATGTAAGACTAAAATGTAATGCCGTTACTTAAAATTTAAGTAATGCCCATATACCGGCGATATTGAAGCTTCACTCTTCGACCGTTATAATTCGTGGCGTGCCTACTTCGATTTTCACTTTCATTCAGTACTGTTACGAAGGAGCCAGGTGGGAATGGAAAGTTCCCGAAAAGTCTGCCAGCAATCATAATTGTCCTTCCACAGATATGTCCGGCACGAGAAGCGGCCCCGCCTCCAGGCGACGGGTGTTGGACAGTCATTGGCTGAGATAGGTTCGCGATCGTGGATTTTCTGGAAGGTGTCGGTGTCCGCACAAAAAGGGAGCGCAGGGCTGTTCGAAGTGTTTGTTTTTGACAAGAGAGGTTGTTCGAGGAATATAGTACGACGAGAGATTGTTGTCATCGTTGTTTCGAAAGCGCTACCTAAAATGGCGGAACTTAAGAAACGGCGTTTTGAAGATGAGGAACGACAATTTCAGTCAAAGTGGCAAGAAACTTACTTTTTTGTTGAACATAAAGGAAAACCACAGTGCATTATCTGTTCTCAAGTCTTGTGTGTTTCGAAGGAGTATAACGTGAGTAGACACAATACCAGCTTGCATAAATCAAAATAGATCAATACCAGGGAATTGCCAGAAGTTGTGTGTTTAATGATTTGAAGCTGAAACTAACTAGACAGAAGAATATCTTTCAGCAAGCATCAAACACTGCTGGTTTAAAGGCATCTTATGAGGTATGTTTAGAGCTAGCTAAAAGTAAAAAGTCTTTTAGGGATAGTGAGCTCATTAAGAGATGTGCTGTAAAAATGGCATCTTCATTTGGAGATAATAAGATGGCTAAAATTTTGGAACAGTTATCTTGTCTCATTAGACAGTAAGTAGAAGAATTAATGATATGTGTGATGAAGTTTCAGGTTCTCTGAAGGGCATTTTGCAAAAATGTGAATTTTACTCTCTAGCTCTAGATGAGAACACATATATACCTGACACCAGCCAGCTCCTTATCTTTGTCCGAACAATAAAAGAAGAATTTGAAATTCAAGAAGAACTCTTGGAATTAAAATCATTAGAAACCAGCAAAAAAGGTATTGACATATTCAACGCACTGGATCATGTCGTTTCTAAATATGGAGGTTTTGTGAAGTGCTCTGGCATTGCAACAGAGGGAGCTAAAGCCATGGTTGGTTATAAAACTGGGTTAGTAGGACAATGTAAAGAAAAAAGCATAAATGTTTTGTGTTTCGTCTGCATTATCCACCAGAAGGCTCTCTGTGGAAAAATGTTAAGGCTCAGCGAGACAATGAAAACTGTTGTAAATACTGTAAATTTAATAAGGGAAGGTAATAAATCCCATAGACACAGAACATTTATTGCATTCTATGACAATCTGGAAGCTGAGTATGGCGACATTTCATTGTACTGTGAAGTGTGCTGGCTAAGTGTTGGAAATTGCCTGCAACAGTTTTTTTGGGTTGAGGAATGAAATTCTTGTTTTTCTCAGAAATGAAAATATTGGGCATGAATATCAAGAAAAACTGGAAGAAATCCAATTTTTAAACAATCTTACTTTTCTGACAGATTTACCACCCCATCTAAATGAATTAAACCTGAAATTTCAAGGCAGAAAACAAAATATCTTCCAGCTTTATGGACATATTGAGGGCTTCTACAAAAAACTAGATGTAATGCAAATTGCCCTGAACGCAAATAATACGGCACACTTTCCATTTTGTCAGCAGTTGAAAGAAGAAAAAAGTGACATTAATTTTAGCATGTTTAATGAAATAATAATAGATATCAAGAAAGAGTTCAAGGACAGATTTCAGGATTTCGACTTCCTAAAACCAAAACTTGCACTGTTCAACAACCCCATGGATATTAAAGTGAGTGAGGTACCTTGCGATCTTCAAATGGAAATTTGTGATCTTCAGGCAGAACCATTCTATCAGACTAAAAAGTATGTCCCTGAAAAATTCTGGAAATTGATTTCTAAAGAACGTTTTCCTAAACTGTTTAAATTCTCCCTGAAAATGTTATCGCTGTTTGGCAGTACATACGTGTATAGAGAATCTATGCTCACTTCTACCCAGACTTGGGTGTATATAATTTGAAGTGGCACTCTATTTGAATTTTATACAAACGCAGTTTATACATGAAACAATGTTTATTGAATTCGTTGCACATATAATTGGCTTTTACAGCAATAAGCATACGTACTACTTGTGCGGAATGTATAAACACAGCTTTCAAGAACAATATATTTTTATACTCACGAACAGTAAGTCAAACCAGCAGTACTGCCATGTAAACTTCTGGCCCGCTAAGCACTAGCGCAGGATAACACCTTTTCAACCTTAACAACCTCCCCCTTCTTTCATTAATGACGCTGCATGGTATTTATACTAAGCGCGTATGCCGAAATTAGCATATCTAAAGCAGCTTCTTTAATTCACTCAAAAGTTCGATTCTTGTGAATCGAATCTTGTGTATACCTTACACGTGTACGAAAGTGCTTTTTCTGCTCTCAAACAAATTATATCAAAAACGAGAAGTCGAATTAAAAGTGCTTCACTTCAATCGAGCCCGAGACTTTGTCTTACTGAACTTACAGTGGGCATTGATAAACTTGTATCAAGAAAGTAGTGCCAATCATCACATTGATTTCTCGAGTGTAAAATGAAGTGGTATATTAAACTAGTAAATTAAACTTCTTTTAATATAAAGTTTAACAAAAGTTTTTGAATACAATATGTAATTCGTTTTCTTTCTGGAATGTTTCTGGCCCTCACATTCCTATACTAAATTGATTTGATTGGCCTTCGGGTAACTAAAGGTTGGACCAGACTGTCATAAGTTATAAAAACCCATAAGTGCAATTTTTAGATACTAGATAGAAAGCCGAATATTATTTTTCGGCGCTTTCGACTTAAATAAATATCTGTTTACTGTGCATCAAAAACTGATAAATCCAAAATATAAATTTCATGTGATAAACTACAATAAATCAACTGTAATCGAAATACTTTTTGAGGTCAAATCAAATTATTTTTATAGTAGAACTAAATATTTGGAGTTTATATGATCCCAGATATTATAAAAAAAGTCGAGTCTCAATCTATTCCGTGCACTTCAGTATATTTTGGAGAACTTTTTTTTATGCCTACACTTTACAAAGAAAAATATTTTTAACAGCAGATATATTAGTTATACATTGCTACGTTACTGTCAGCGGTTGAATATTTATAATAAATGGCATTTTCACACGATTTTGCGAGGATATCATAAATTATAAAAGGGGAATTTTTAGAAACTAGGTAGAAAGACAAATAATAGTTTTCCAAGTTTTCTAGTTGAAAAGATTTTTTTTTATCAGAAATGTATTTTCATGTGATAAACTACATTAAATTAACTGTGCTCGAAATACTTTTGAGGTCAATTCAAATTAATATTTCAGTACAACTAAATATTTCAAGTTTTTATGATTTCGGACGGCATACTCAATCAATTTCGTGTATATACGTACATTTTGAAGAACTTTATAAAGTCTAACCATAAAAAAAGACTATTTTTAACAGCGGCTATTAGTGAAAAAAATTTTCGTGACTGTCAGTATCTTTATAATGAATGGAATTTTCACACGATTTTGCGAGGATATCATAAATTATACACATTTTTACATAGTACATAAAATCAGAGTTTGATTAAAGTATTTCAAATATAAATATAACATTTTTGTTGCAAGTAAAAATTCAGCAGCTTTATTTTAAGTAGCTGTTTCTTAAGATGTTCGCTGTTTGCCAGTTCGGAGCATCTGTCAGTGAAGACATTTCCACTTTCACTGCCAGAATCCTCGGTTGATTTCAATGGGTCTACCATATAGGTGAACCAACAGCACATCCTAGTGCCACCCCAGTATTAACCAAGCATCCTCAGGGGTGACATTTGGGGGGGGGGGGGTTCGCACTTTCTCCCACCCTCTCTGGCTTCACAGAGGAACTTTCCGGTCTACGGATTTAACGTGCCTGTATTCGGCCAAGCCATAAAGCTTCGCCGGGATCCTTACAGAGCACCCCGGTCTCGAGCCCAAAGCATTACCACTAACTTATCTCGAACCTCTTATTTCTTGAGATCACAACAAATGGAATTTTTTCAGATTTTTTTTTAAGATTTCAGAAATAAATATTTATACTGTTCAGGGGAAATTATGTTAAATTTCAAAACTGCTTTTCTTGAAAATATTTCATAAAAAATATGTTTCAGGGAAGATCACCGAACTTAAGAACAAATATGCACCAGTCGAAAGTTTTTTTTTTCGGAGTCGATAGTTGATTCCGAAGGTTCAAATAGGCAGAATTTTTATGGTTTCGTTTAAGTACATATTCTGAAAGCACCAAACTTTAGAGAACATGTGCTACATCAAAAGTTTGTTACAGAGCCGAGCTTTGAAGCCCAAAGTCCAAATAGAAATATTATTTAAAGTTTTGGGTATGATCATATACTGCAATCAACGAACTTTAGAAAGGATGTGTTGCACAATCCAAAGATTCGTAACTGGTTGGTAGATTAGTACATTGCTTATATATATATTAATAATTATAAATATTTAATCGTCATCAATGGTAAAATCATTAAGAATGAATCTGATTGATAATGACAGATAGATTTATTGAAAAGACATAGCATGCAACAATACATTTACTTTATTTACCTTCTTATAAAATCCATAACTTACACATCTATTACCATCATATTTAAAAGAATCTATTTAAGTAATTATTCCTTTCTTTGTTCCTTACATTCGATTAATTACCAACATTAAGAGATTCAAATTAATGACATCATGATAAATTAGACTTAAGGCTCAGGTTCATTTATAATACTTAATCATATTATTTTCCAATGCTCAGTAATTTTTAATTCGTTAATAATCATGAAGCAACGATATAAATTTTCATTAAATGTGAAAGAAAGACATATTTAAGATACCTTGTTGGGATGACTCAGGAACGACGATTGGGGATACACGTTTCCTCGGGAAATCTTTCATCGCACTAAAGAAGTCACTATCACTCTGGCACATAATGACGGGCACTTCTTGTTCATCTATGAAGGGAAATCTTTCCGCTAGTTCGCAGGGAGTTCACGATCAGGTTCCCGTACCGTACCGCATCAGTAATCCATCGCATCGGTTAACTGCTCGACCGGATTGCGGCTCGTACAGCAGGAGGGACTGGAAATCCTCTATTAGAGCACCGCTTCTCGGAATGGTCCCGCCGCCATCAACGTATTGCCTCCAAGATTCTTCTACAACTCAGCCTATCCAACACATGCGGCTCTTTAACTGCGACTCTGTATATCACGCATAGGAAACCTGGTCCGAGATTTTGGCTCCGCGGGATATTTCCTTCTTCCCATCGCTATTTCTAGGGGACTTCCTTTTTACATCCGCATGCCGTGCGCAATTAATATTCATCGAGTCCTCTAATCTTGCTTGGTCATCGTTCGCATGTCTTACTTCTTATCTTTGAAACCATTCCCTCCCTGCTGCCGTATATACATTCATTGTTCGCTACCGCCTCTCTTCTATCATCAAATCTGTTGCTCCTTAAATCTATATCCGCTCTACTTCCTCTTTCTCTTTAGTACCTTGCCTCTAATTCTCCTCTTCACCTATCGTTATCAAAAATTAAGGAAAAATCACAAAAAGAGGGATAAAACGTTCATAACTAGGCCAGTATGTTTAAAATTTGAATATGTTGTTAAGTACAAGGGGCTGAACAATACTACATTATGCAATATAGTGGCGCTGCAGTCGGAATTTGTCATTAAGCGAGGAGAATAAAAGTGCATGTCTCAGAGTAAGGTGGCAATTGTCGCTGCGAGGCTGAGATTAGACATCTGGTATAGCCAAATTTTAACAATGACCTTGTAAGGCATACATAAGATTCGATTCACAAGAATCGAACTTTTGAGTGAATGAATTAAAGAAGCTGCTTGAGATATGCTAATTTCGGCATACGCGCTTGGTATAAATACAAAGCAGCTTGATTAAATTAAAAGGCTGTTAAGGTTGATAGATAAGCGAGTTAAGGGAGCTACGAGGTAAGCAGATACCAGGTGTTAACCGGCGCTGGTGCTTAGGGGGCCCAAAGTTTATGTGGTAGAACTGCTGTTTTGACTTTCTGGTTTGTGAGTATTGCAAAGTGTATTTTTATTGAATGTTAATATATATTCCGTAGAAGTAGTACGTATGCTCATTGTTGAAAAACAAAATCTATATGTGCAACGAATTCAATAAACATTGTTCCATGTATAAACTGTGTTTGTATCAAATTCATTTAGAGTGCCACTTCAAATTACATACACCCAAGTGCGGGTAGAAGTGAGCTATACTCTACAACCTCCAGGCATCATTTGGCCGAAGAACTGCGATGGCGTGCTATTGGGAGACTAGAGGCAAGACAAAGTCAGACAGAAGTGGCCAGATGGCTAAATGTGAGTCCGTCTGTGGTTCAGAGACTTTGGCAACAATTTCTAACCACGGATTGGGCATCCAGGAGGTTTAGCCAAGGACAGCCATATGCTACGACGAGTGCCGATGACCGATATTTGTCATTGTGCGCACGAAGGAATAGAACCGCAACACCGTCTGAACTCAGATCCTCCCTCAATGAAAGCTCCGGAAGGTTGGTATCAACGTGAACCGTGCTTAGAAGGCTTCACGAAGGTGGGTCTTTTTGCGAAGCGACCAGCCATTTGCGTACCACTCACGTCACGCCGTAGGCGGGAACGTTTGCAGTGGGCACGTCAACATTTCCTCTGGACGCGTAATCAATGGAGGGCTGTTCTCTTTACGGAGGAGTCCAGGTTTAGCCTCCAAAGCGATAGTAGGCGTATTTTGATTTAGAGGGAATCTGAGACTTGTTTTTATCAATCACACATTCGCGAAAGAGATGCATATGGATCAGGCAGTGTCTGTGTTTGGGGCGGTATCTCTTTGGGTGGACGCACAGATCTCCATGTCTTTCCCCGTCGAAATATGAATGCTCACACCTATAGAGATGACATCCTTGATGCTTATGTGCGCCCTTATACCGGGGTAATAGGTGATGCTTTCAAACTACAGAACGATAACGCGATACCGCACAGGGCACTAGTTCAAACCGATGCTCAAGATAAGCATCGTGGACGCTTATCTTGACACTTCCAAGGAAACAATTCAGCGCATGGAGTGGCCTGCTCGATCACCGGACCTGAATCCTATCGAGCATGTTTGGGACGCTTTAGGAAGACGTATAGCTGCTCTCAATCCTCCTCCTAGGACCCTAGCCACGCTTTCAACTGCTTTGCAAGAGCAATGGCTCTCACTTCCTATCGAACTCATAGACCGCATAATTGACAGCATCACACATCGCTGTATGTGCTGTATTGCTTCTCGGGGGGGATCATACGCCATATTAAAGGTACTTTTCCTATACCAAACTGACACATCCGATTTGTTCATTATATACATATCCTAGTTACTATAACACCATAATTTTCTGGCGATTTCTTTTTATGCTATTTTATACCTACCTATGTGTTATATAATGTGTAAAATTTTCATTAAATTCTACGCGTAACTTTTTGAGTAATCGCTATTTTTGTGACATTTCCTGAATTTTTGATAACCAGTGTATATATATATATATATATATATATATATATATATATATATATATATATATATATATATATAGGAGAACCCGGAACAGAAAAGAACGGGGTACGAAGTTCCAGATATGTTTTAAAAATACAAAAGGGTTAATTAATAGAGCTGCAAACTTTTCTATGGATACATTATAATGTAATAATCACAAAAATACAATAATATTGAATGAAAATAAAAGAATAATATTTCTTTTTTCAATTACAGAAAATTACGTCATTTGTCCCGTTCTGTCCCGAGCTCGGGCCAGTTCGAGGTGGTAAGGACAAACAATCATTAAAACATATAAACTAGTGGAAAAGGAGAAAAAATAGTGATTATAATGGATTTAAGTGATTATAAAGGTTTAACTAGAATTTTCATTGATTGTGTTCTTTTCTTAAGCCTATTCACAAAATTCACACAATGGTACAGCCTCACCATATTCGCTATCTATTGCCGCACAGGAATTGTGTACCCATATTTTGCATATGGAACAAGTGACCCAACCTAATATATATATATATATATATATATATATATATATATATATATATATACCAGCTGAAAACTCGTACTTCGATAAGAAGGACATTCAAATTAAATACAGCGGTAAATGTATGCAATTAATGCTAAAAATCTGTATAAACATATTTATAGTAAATACAACAATCAATGTATGGAATTAATGCAAAAAAACGAATTAATATATTTATAAAAAAATCATAACGGATATTTTTATACACAAAATAATCTCGAAGAAAATATTCAAATTAAATCTAATACAACTTACTAAAGAATATAGTGCAGTTAATATAGTACAGTTTGAGGAACATATCTTTTACTGTACTTTAATATTTTTTTGGATAATATCCAATCGTCTGACACATTAGCAAGAAAACAAAAATATTTTTTTGTCTATTTCGCACGTGACGATAAATTAATTTAAAGTACCAGAAAAAGAACTCACGTGATCAGCATTTAATACATTAAATTCTAAAAATTAATCTTTAAAAATTCACCAAAAATCAGGAAATGGAGTTAAAGATTCGAAAAAGATTTCATTTTAAAGGAACTTTTAGGATCTTTATCGCGATATAAAATTTTATAACCCTCAAATTATTATTTTAAATGCAAACTTAAAAAAGGTTACTAAAACGGCTTAAAAATTTAATTTAAAAAAAATCTAAGAAAATTTTTCAAAAATCTTTGTTAGTGCACCCCTACACTATAAGAAGAATCGCCATGCAAAATTTCAGCCCTTTAGGTCCAGCGGTTTGATCTGTGCGTCGTCTGTCAGTCAGTCAGCCAGTCAGTTACAGAACTGTTTTATATATATAGATACACACACACACACATATATATATATATAGATATAGATATATTCATTTCACCACTGAAATTAAAAAATATTGTTTTCAGATAATAAATGTGAAACATATTTTTTTAAAAATGTAAAGCACGGTGGAAAAACTGTTATAATTACTTTTCAGTAATTATTCTTAATGAAATGGGCTTAAAAGCTCTCAGACCTTAACCTCAATGCCGACGGTAAAATAATCTGTCACTTAAGCGAGAAAATGAGGCTAGTCTTATCACTTCTTCTGACATTAAGATACATTTATCGATCTCGGGCCTAAGTTGATAGAAACTTTTTTTTTCATTTTTTCAGCAGTGTAGGTTTATTCACCACCTGTGATCTGATTCGTATGTCGCTAATGCCACTATAAAATGTCCAAAAATAGATGTACTTTATATGGAAAACAATTTTATATAATTAGTTAATGATTAAGCTCTCTAGGGAAAGGTAGGGGCATAAATACTTTCTATTTGCGGTATATCAAGCCGAGATTATTATTTTAAGCAAAAAACGGTAATTTCTGAGAAATCATTATACGCTGATAGAATATTAAAAATACTAATATCTGGAAATACGAACATTGAATTTAATTATAGCATGATAGGACTCAATCAATCTCTCTCTCTCTCTCTCTATATATATATATATATATATATATATATATATATATAATCGAGTATATAAATATATATATATCGAAGTATGAATATTGAATTTTATTGTAGTGCAATAGGACTCACGTAGATGACAATTATTAAAGTAAGCTATATGAAAATAGATTTGAAAACAATAATCATTTTACCATGAACATTCTTTGATAAGTATGGTGTTAAATAGTAACTTATAATTTTTAGATTTTAATGCAAAGTTATTTTAGTATTAGATTGCAATTACATTTCTGCTTATGGCAAGTTCTAATTATTGTAGGATGGGGCGATATATTGCATATTCTCAGATTCACAGGAATGTCTAAAATGTATATTCCTAAAAATAATGATACGCTAATAAAATACAAGAAAAACATATACTACGAATAAAAAAATTCTGCAAAAAATGCAGAGTGATATATTTAACTAAAATATTTATTACAGAAAACTAATCGAAACTTTTTTAAAAAAAAGTTTGCATTCAATAATGCTTTTATTACTATATTTTTTATAGTAATAAAAGTATTATTGATGATTATAAGGAAAGAAACTATTATTTTAAATTTCAGAAAATAATTATTATAATATCAGAGTCCATTTCCATTTTTTATAATCGAAATTTAGATTATTATAAGATTAGTAGTCCTAAATCTGTATTGTTCATTGAGTCTACGTTTATCACTTTTAGTTACTGAAATAAAACTTAAAATTCAGCATTTTCACTCTACGCAACGTAATTAATGTCCCATATATTTACTAATTTGCATGTTATCAATTTTTCAAAACTCCCAATGATGATATTTTAACTTTTTCTGACATTTTGTTTCTGAGTAGAATGTGTAGATTCTGCTAAAGTAATAGGATGCCCCGTTATTCCCTTACATCTAATTTCAGTCGCATGCAATATATAGGACTATTACAAGCTTCAATGACTAGATAATTATAATTTGGAAGATAAATTTATAAAAATATAATTTCATTCCCTATAAGAACCATACAAACACTTTGCGTTACATTTAAGTATATATAAACCTGCATTTAGTAGCCAACTTCAAGATTCGTGTAATTTATTTTTCCACTTTGACAGGAAGCTTTAAACTCGTTTTGAAGACCAATGAGAGCATTTTTGAGTGTTAGCATTACTTATAGCAAATTTAATATCTACAATCAAGCAAGTATTAAAGTAAATTGTAAGAACATTTTTACCACATTTCATAAAAATATAAACTTCTTACGTTCGGCCTTTTCCCATCCCATTATACTCATCATGCCGTTTTCTAGATTAATAACTTCATTAAGTACCTATGTAGGTCCTTATTTATTTGTAAATGTTCGTCTTTGTTATCAGACGTAAATAAATGCCGTGACCTAGCTCAGGAACAGCCGATGAGTCTCCGCTTGTAGACGCCACTTTTCTATCGGTGCCATAGGGAAGGATAAAGCTCTAAAATAAATAGACATAGTTAATCACATCAATGATAACTATGATCTATTTGTCGTGTTAACAACTCGTTGTATATATATATATATATATATATATATATATATATACATGTATGTATGTATGTATATGTGTATGTATGTATATATATATGTATATATATATATATATATATATATATATATATATATATATATATATATATATATATATATGTATATATATATATATATATATATATATATATATATATATATATATATATATATATATATATATATATATATATATATATGTATATGTATGTATATGTATTGTGATGAAGCTCTTTCGATTTGAAAGAAAAATTAAAATTTTTAGAGAGATAAAGTGATCGAAGGCTGTTTTCATCACATTTCGGTTAGAATGCTAGGAAGCCGCCTTTGATTAGAGGACGGAACAGTAGTCTGTACGGATCAGCCAATTTAAAAGCGGCGGTGCGCGATAGGGGGTAGGTGATTCCAGACGCAGATAAGGGGATGGCACCAGGGTTTGACATTAAAGTAAAATACCCCATTGTAAAGGATTTATTGGACCTGTAGACCGCAAAACACGTGGACTGGACTTTGGGTGGTCTCTGTATGACGTAATTAAGGCGTGCATGGGTTATGGGATTATCCAATCCGAGAAATGAAAATGGAGGCTAAGTGGTGAATTTTTGAAAGCTTTCCTGAATGGATTAGGAGTCACGAGAAGGCGTGGACATTGTTATAAAAAACAAATAAATAGAAGACTTAGAGTTTTTTTTTTTTTTCGAAGATTCTCTTCTGCGTGCGGGCCCGGTTGACTTTTCCCGGTGCTTTAGCATTGCAGGGGGATGAAGAGATTGGAATTTCAAAACGTCGGAGACCGGTTGAGCGGTCCGACAGTACGAGAAAGAGGTTTCGTTTTCCGGAGACCGGTTGATCTTTCCTAGTGCCTTAGCATCGAAAGTGATGAAAAGATTGGCAGTTTTAAATATTGGAGATCCGGTCGAGTCTTCTCGGAACTAAGAGTTATTTTTGATCAAGAGAATACAGACGAGGTGACAAAGAGGATGCGATGTAATATTGGAGATCCGGACGATTTCTTCCCGGAGCTGAGAGTGATTTGGAGCAAGAGAATAGAGACGGGGTTATAGAGAGGATGCGCCTTAATGTTGGAGATCTGGTCGAGTCTTCCCGGAATTGAGCGTGACTTTGGATCAAGAGAAGTCGATGTCATCATTTTCCTGATGAGTGCCCCATCATTTTGAAAAGAGTAGAAGAATACCCACGACAGCCTAGAGACGCCGCGCACCCACTACCTAGAAGGAAGGAGCGATACCCCAAGCATAAGCAGAGCTTCGACACCCGAGTCCCAGTGCGACATCATCAAACTGAGTGAGTGAAAATCATTTTGTTTTGTTCAGACCCCACCGAGCTAAATGAAAGATTAGTGCGGGAACAGTGTTTTTGTAAAGATAATTTTGATGAATAGGAGTTCTTGGCTATGAGTCAGTTTAATAATTATATGCTCCCTGAATCTAAAAGGTGTAGATTTAATTAAATACATGTCATTCGATATGAATCGAGGAGAAAATGCTAAAAGATTAGTAAAATGTGTAAACTGTGTGCGAAGATTTGGTAATTCAGTTTTTTTTTGTAAATAGATAAGGTTGTAAATAAATCAATTTTATTTTGTTACATTGGAGTCAGTCATCTTTGTTTTGTGTAGTTGACCTAAAGGAAGGTTTTAGAAGCAAAGTTTATTTGGCCTGTTCGGTTGCAAACCTGTCTAGAGCTTTTGGGTTGTATTCAAGAAAATAAATAAAAAAAACACAACGCACCCAAATACCTATTAATTATAAATAATTTGTACTAACCCAAATAATATACGAATCTCGCCCAAAAAAATAAATAATATTAAGACAGGCAACATGACATGTATATATGTATATGTTTGTATATGTATATATAAAGCCCGAGATATTACGTCTACATCGGGCTTTTGCCAGCCAGTTCGCGATGCGTCCGACAATCAGTGGTGAGTTTGTTAATCGTCCAAGAAAAGTCGACCTTTTATCATTGATTTTAAAGCGAGATTTATTTACTTTGGCAAATCCAAAAAGTTTTTTTTACTGGGGTAATAACAGGAGTTGGAACTGGTAAAATCAACTCCATGATCCAGCTTTGGAAAACTTCTCGCTTGGGCCACTTTGTGTTAGACAATTCGCGAACTGTTCACAGATTGTCGGGCGTATCGTGAACGTTCCATCCAAAGTCAGAAATAGTCATTAATTCTTAATTATTTCGGGCTTTGACCAAATGACCTGCCCAAAGCTAGTACTGGTTAGCCATTTCGTGATATACCCAGACTTCGGACATCGGCCGTAACATATATCTATATCAATCTATTTTTCTATCTACATACATATCTCTCTCTCTCTCTCTCTCTCTCTCTCTATATATATATATATATATATATATATATATATATATATATACATAGTGGTGGCAAAAAATCCTGAACATACTCAATTTTTTTGCCTAATTTTTGTGTTCGACTAAATTGTTGAATATGAAATTATCGTACTATATTAACTGTTGTTATTGATTCTACACACATGAATGTGTAGTTAGTACAGAGTTACACAATATAGCATAACATAATATACGTAGTAGAATAACACTAAAATTTACAAATACGGAACATTTAATATGCATTTTGAAAATTTGCTTGTTACATGTTTGAACATCAATATTTTATGGGCCAGCCGTTTGTTTTATTTACGGCTGTACATCTTTTTGGCATGGAATACACCAATTTCATAAAGAAGTTCTTTCGTGACAACATGGTTGAAGAAAAATATTAAACCTTCTATTAACTGACGTTTGTTTGAAGGTTTTTTCTTTGAAATATCATAACCAATTTCATGTCATAGGTTTTCTATCGGATTTAGATCCGGAGACTGTCCTGGCCAGTTCATCCTATTCACAGTTTTCTCTTCGAACCATTTCTACACTACCTTTTTTTTACATTATTGCCAGAAAAATCCATGTATGATCTCCAAAAAGATCTCCCGCAGTTGGTAGCAATTTATTTTGTAGTATTTCAATGTAATCCTTGGTTCTCACTGTTCCGCTCACGATGTGAAGTCTTCCAACACCACGAGAAGATATGCAGCCCCATATCATCACTTTCGTTGGATTCTTTACTGTGGGCTTCAGACACTGAGGGCTGAATTCCTTATGAGTGCGTCGTCTTACATAGACACTACTTTGGTTAACAGAAATACAAAATTGACTTCGTTATTAAATATTACCTTTTCCCAGACTTTAGTACTCCATAATGAATGATCCCTTGCCCACACCAATCTCCTCTTGAGTTGAAAGACTGTCGGTAATGGTTTTAGGCGAGCTTTGCAGCCTTGTAATTCAATTTCCAGCAGTCTTCCTCTCACAGTTCTTGGCCACACATTAATATTCGATGTCAAAGACCGTTGTTTCAAAATTTTCAATGAATTAAGCTTTCTGTTTGAAAGGAAAATCCTGTGCAATACCCTGTCTTCCGTAAATTTGTTTTTCTCGGTCGTCCAGATCGCTCCCTGTCCGCAATAGAATGTGTTTCATAATATCTTTTCAGCGTTCTCACGACAGTAGAAAGACCACATAGTACTTTAGCAGCAATTTGGGGCATAGAATAACCTTCTTCCTTTAAAAGTATTATTTTATACCTTTTATTATCAGGAATAAATGAAAATTTACCCGTAATTTCAATATTTCCCAAACACGTACTTCAAATTGCAACACACAACTGCTTTCAATTCACATGCTGCACATTCTGCTTTCAACCATACATCACTACCGCTATCTGATTGGTTGGAATAACGGAGCATTTCATTGTTGGAAAAAACAGTCACTCAATATTACAGTGACCCTTTGTTTGTCTTATCACGGATTTTTCAAAATATCGATGAACTATTTACTTTTCATAAATTCTACAAACAGATTTGAAATCAGCATGAAAAAATACATTAGAATCAATAACAATAGTTAAGATAGTACGATAATTTCATAGCGAAACATTAAGTCAATCACAAAAATTAGGCAAAAAAATGAGTGTGTTCAGGACTTTTTCCCACCACTGTATATATATAAGAAATATAAATTCTAATTGTTTGAAATATTACTTCACAAATATATAAAGCAAAGTTTTAGAGTAGTTTTTGATTCGATACTAAATGTAAATGAAATACTTTAAAGAAATCATAATGCTTGAACGTCATTAAATATCATATCTTTTCCTACGCTTTTTGATATATTACGCACCATGAATTATGCATCATGAATTATGCATGTCGTTTCTTGTTAGGAAATATTTTTTTGTCTTTTTAAGAATCTTGTCACAACACATATTTTTAAAGATTTGTAATAAAATGTTAATATGTCTCATTTTGAGAGCTGAAGGCTAATAGGGTAAATTTCTTTATTGAGTGACAAACACACCAGTGAAAAAAAATATAAGTGATTGTCACTTTCTATTGAAAAGTATTTCGATTAAATTTCCACTCAGGTCAAAAGTAAAGATTTTCTTTAGTTTTCTCGTATTTATTTAAAGAAAAATCCAAACAATATTTTCTGTATTTAGACGTTTAGACAGAAATTTCCCTATTTTATATTTAACAAATTCCTTTTTTAAACAACATTGAATATGTAGGTAAATGCTAAAACTGTAAAACAATATAAGCTTAGTTATTTTATTCCACAAATTTTTATTGACAAACTAAACAAATATACTATAAATTATTGGAAATTAAAAAGTAATTATTTTAATCATTTGTTTTATTTTTACAACTATTTAAATTAAATTTTACTAATCTAAGATTTTTAAAAATATCGGTAATTATTCATCAAGGATTTATACTATATTTTATATATATATATATATATATATATATATATATATAATTAAAAAATTATCGAAAACTTTATACACAATTTCAGCCAGTTTAAAACAATTTTTCTGTTTTACATTTGGAAGATTTATATATTGAATGAACAGATACTAACACTAACTAACACACACACACACACACACACACACAAAACATATATATATATATATATATATATATATATACAAGTACTTTTGCATTAATATAAACAGATGTGAGTATGGAAAGTAAAATAATAAAATTTCAGTGATTGACATTGACTTCGATTTTAGGAGGTTTTTCAATTTTTGAGGTGTACCTACTCAGTCTTGTGAGTTACTGTCCAATCTGTAGAACTGATAATCAATGTGTGAAGCTACACATTTTAGGTAATAAATTTTACGAAAAAAACGCCTTGCGATTGGCTTAAGCATGTTTGAACAACCTTCGGCCCACGAGCTACCTTTGTCCCGCCAGCACTAACTTGTGGCCCGCTAAGCCTTTTGTGAAAACGCATATTCTAATAAATCTAATAAATACGAAACCCTATTTTTAGATTTGTAATACTATAGAAGGAATATATAAAGTATGACTATTAATATATATTTAATTTTTTAATTAATAAGTAATTTATTTTTTGTTAGATAACATATTTTCCGTTTTTCTATGTACCCTATTTTCTTACGGCACGCAGCAAATTCTCCATAAAGTAAAATAGTCTTAATCATATTTCCAGTTGTGCAGGCCTCGGCTAAAGTAACTGTAGCCGCTTGGAATGGGTTTTAAACTGTAGGTTCCAGACACATTATGAGTAAAGTAGCAAAAGCGTGACCGTAGTGCTCTGAAATCCAGTCATCCTTTGAGCGGACCCTCTGAACGAAATAAAATATTCCGATTACCTTTACTAAAGTAAACTTTTAAAAAATAAGTTGTTTAAATTGACTGTGCTATATTTTAGTTAAAGTGTAAATTTTGTTTTTGTTTAACAACTGTTCATAATGTAAGAGAAACCCAGAATTGTTCGGAATATTTTATGTTTAAAGCATAAACGAGCGGAAAATATAATATAAACAATAATAAAAGTATAAGCAGTATTAAGAAACCCAAATCGCCTTTTGAAAATTCTGAAGGAATTTAAAAAGCAATTCCTTCGATAGGATTTGTGCTGGCTTTGACTACTTTATTATGTATTTGATGATTAAAAAAAAGGAATTTTCCGTATTGCAACATCATCTCTGTTATCTTACATGTACACACACACACACACACACACATATATATATATATATATATATATATATATATCTGTGTGTGTGTGTGTGTGTGTAAGTAAGTAAGTAACGTAAAAACGCGTTTTCCTAAATTACTTTTAAAGCGTATTCCAAATTCTGTTTTATAATAAAGCACAACCCCTCTACCAAAATGCGATTTAAAAATAACTTAATTGATATTTATATTTCTCTTAAATGCACGTGTTGATCATCACTCAGGCACCTGATAATAAATAAGACTGGTCTTCAAATTCTCACCTACTAACAGAAAGTACTAATGCGCGCTTGAAATCCTGGAAAACCACGCGACTATTACATCATACCTCATATGTTAGGCCATATGATTCTAACCGATTAAAAAATTCCAAGCCCTAGTCTTAAAATAGGGAAATGAACCGAAGACCTTCCCGTGCTCTCTTTTAAATTTGGCCAATGAAGAGGCCATGTCTATTTCTCTCTTCTAAGTTCATCCATTGCAATGTAGTGCGAGTCTTCCCTTTCTTCTCTCGTGGCAAAGTCCGGTAAACCTCTAACGTTTCCTACAATGTGTCCACAACTTTTAAACGAATATCCAGTATTGCAAATCTGTCTTCATGATTCTGAAACCTAATAAAAGTTGTTTCTCGGATTCACGACTGCATTTCTCCTATATATAAATTATTGCTCATTACATAGTAGAACTAGGCTTGTATGACAGATACGGAAAATTCATTCCATGCCGATTCAAGTCTATGCCACACTTCATCAATCGTAAAGGCTGGAGAGCGATTGCAGCCCAGTCTCTCAGCAACCCATGACCAGGTGTTTTCAAATGGTTAGATATCTGGAGAACGTACTGTCCAGGGTAACAGTCGAACACCCTCTTTGTCGAGGTAGGTCAGAACACGACAGACAACATGTGGTCTTGCGTTATCCTGTTGAATGATGACGTCTGAAAGGCCTCGAAGATAGGGCACAGCTATTGGCCTTAAGATCTAAGAAATGTAACGAATTTGACGTTTGTATCAACCCTCCTTCGTGGTGTTGCAATTTTAATGGTCAGCAGTGTAATATAGGAAAAACTGTGTCATTAATTTTACAGAAAATTGCATTCTTCATAAATATATATGATTAGGGAAAAATTAGGTCTGGCGTTTTAAATATATATATTATGTTTCAAAAAAGTGCAAAAATTACTAAACGCACGTTTGTAAAATCAAATATTTTTTTAATAACTTGAAAATATCATTTTTGAAACACACTTTTTGAATTACATTTGATTTTTGGAAAATAATATATTTATTTAAAAAAAATCAGTTTTCCAACAAAATGAAATCAAGTCTTTTTTCATAAAAATATCTTTTGTTTTATACTAAAAACGTAAATTCGGTTTTCTTAATAATCAAAAATTAGAAATATTCGAATGAGAAATGCTTGCGGACGAGTGCTTGATGAAGCAAAGACAATAAAATCAACGGCGATTTCTTGGATTTAATGTGTTACATGTTGAATTGCATACATACGTGCTACCGAACTTGAAACAAATGAGTGAAGTACTTCGTTATATAACAATACATTATTTTACAATTGCATCAGGGCGCAGTGGCCTAGTTGGCAAAGGCAGCGAACCAGTAAACTGAACGTAACTAGTTCTATGCCCATCGTTGGCAAATCCACCACCGTGTACATTAATGGCGATTGGTGCATGAAAAAATCTGTCGTGGCTGCAATGTCCTACAAGTTGTCAAATTTTACCTCTGGAGGTACGGGGTCAAGTGTAACGGACTCAACACTTGACTCGGTTAAAAATTACGAGACCGGTTCATAGCCAAGTCATTCTCCGACCCTTGTGGTGCCCCCGTTCAGCCCTGTAGCATATATATAGGACTTGATCTGATGTTGCTGTCGGTCAAGTGGGATAAGAAACAACAACACAATTGCATCATGATCCGTAGACCGGTTAAAAAGTCCAGCCTGGTCGTATGCGAATCGTGAGCCGCCAGTTGGCCATCCCTCCCATAGATGAAAAAGTACACTTAACTACTCAACTAATTAGCCTAAACCAGTATTAATGAATCGTTGAAATATTTGTCAGTTAGCTGTAAGTGAAGACATTGTTTTTTAATGCATAATTTCTTATTATTTAAAATTGTATGTCATAAATATAATAAGTTGCATTTTATAAAGCAGGTTATTATCCGTGTAAAAATTCTAATTGACGTACATTTCCAAACGTAAGCATTATGAAAAAATTTAATAATAAATATTTTTCTTCATATTTCAATGTACGCAAAATTTTTCGTCTTAAACGAACACAAGTTTCCTTGAAAAGTGAAATTTTAATCCAGCTATGCATTTTATGCAATTCTCAAAAGAAGAAAAAAAAATCAGATTTTTTTTATTATGTTAAATTCATACTTCAAAGATTATCTGCCCTTTGACAGAAGAATATCTGGAAAGGAAGATTTTCGGTTAGAAATTTCTGAAGTTCGTTTCCAGAAAGATTACATTTTTATTGTCGTCTAGCCATATGAAATTCTATCCGGAAAATCCATTAAGCTTTCAGTTTCTTAAAGATTGTGGGATAGGCTTTTTTTGGATTATTGAATAAGAAATCTATCTTTAAAAATGCGATTTATAACGTTAAATTTTACTTCCGTTTTGCTTTACCACATGATCTTTTTTTCTATAATTGAAAGAAAAATTTCTCTAAATATTGCAAGTGCATTTGATTTATATTGCATTATTCAGTCTATAGAAAAATATATATTCAATCGAACAATAGCGAATTCGGGTTTTATGTTAAGGAATTGAATTTCAGTATAGACAGGGAATTAATTCATTTGAATATTGTAACCTTTTTCCTACTTTACGCAATTACGCCTGTTGCTCAGAGATTTTGTCTCCAAATCTTTAGTGTTAACTACACTATTAAGATATGTAAATAGACGGAAATAATTACAGAATGTTTTTTTTTAAACTGAATTCCCTTTGAGGCTATGTATATTCCCATTTTTTACCCTACAAAGCTACCTCAAACTTTTTAATGTAAGAGGTGTGAAAACTGAAATGTGCGTTATTTTTTAAAAATTAAAGCTGGTTTTTATGTTATGAATCAACAAGATAATGACAACTTAACAATTCTTTTCTCTCTTTAAATATTTCTTTAGGCGTTTGCGTACGATTACATCTCATTCATGAAAAAAATATAATTGCATTCATAGCATCTTTTAGAGCTCATCTCTAGAGCTCATCTCTTTTAGAAAAATCTTTTAGAGCTCAGGTTCATTAAATTACGAGTTCATGTTTTTAATAGCAAATATTGTTGTCAAATTTTTATATGAAAGAATGGCTGTTTGACTCTATCACAGAATATATATAAAACCTCTTTTTAACCCTTCGGGCGCGCCCGTGTATAAAATGCAACATTTTCTAATTTTGATTGGTTTGTTTTTTCATGTAAGATTTGAATGTTCTAGGCAGTTTCTATTTATAGCTACACCCTTTCTAATGCAGGTCTGATTTTCCGACCCTTGTATTCCTATCCATTCATCGTAGGTCGTGATTTAACCGTGGTAAACCATCGATTATACTGGATTACAATACGACAAAAGCAGAAATTGATGTAGCCGATCAAATATGCAGCTATTACACGGTATCCTGCATATCACGAAAATGAACAATCTCATTGTTTTTTTAGATTTTTGGCATAAAAGGAATTATTTCGCAAGTTGTCCTTATATCCAATAAGCCGGACAGTTTTGAAATTAGCAGATTGTATCTGCATTATTTGGCCTTTAATTATAAATATATCTTAATATTATCAACATTTTATATCTTGTCATAAAACGCAGAATTATTTTTTTCAATTAAAAAAATGTTTATTACGAAAGGAATAATCAAGGTTGAAAGAGAAGTTGCATTTTGTGCCACGCGCGCCTGTTGATGTTCCAAAAATTGGCGCGCCCGCTGAAGGGCTAATGCTATATTTAAATATTAATTATATTGCGACTAATATGAAAATGTAGTTTTACATAAAATTGCGTTCCTCCATAACTTTAATTTAAAGCACATTACGTGAAAACTCCGAACACATTAAAACAGAGACTAACCGATTGGATTACAGGTAGGCGATCGTGAGCTGCACCCTTAATCACTGAATATAGACTTTTGATAACGAATGCCAAATGGAGACTCGTCATGTGATTACTCGTGATTTACCATTAGAACTCACGCGAAACGTGTCGATTAACAAACACACATTTAACATACATAGGTTATATGAATTCAGATAAAAAGTAGGAAACATGCAGCCAGTAGTAATTTTCATTATGACGTCTCCCTTTCCCTTCACCTACCATATGCGTAATGAGTATGCCACTACCATATGCGTGACTACCATATGCGTGAGTGTCGCTCGCAACAAATGTCGCCAGTATACAACAATTTCTCCCGATCTTCTCATAAGGTTGGCACGTCGCTTGCAGGTATGCATGAAATACATCACTATAAAAATTGTAATAAGTGTAAAATATCTTAACACTAGATAAACGGCTGCCATCATTTTGACGGTTTCGGACATACTCTTGAGTGCTATGTCTGTATTTATGTCCTCAGGCATCTAAAAAATTTATGAGTTTTTCAAATTTTACGTGAAATATGCACACATAGTTACAAAATTATATACGAAAGTAAAGAGGGGGAGAAAATGTGATGTACACTACTAAGACTCAAATCCATTAATTTGATGACAATACGGAAAACGGGTAGAAATCTTTAAAATAATACCGGAAAAAATGTTAGTTACTTTTCGTCTTTTCCCCCTTTTGCAAGTAATAGAAATATTGGCTCTTCGGAAATATCGGTGTTGAAAAATAAAGACTGCCCTAATCATGCATATATTTTTACAGATAAACCATACCAGGTTGTCAACCATGTTGCATACCTGCAAAAATATATCCAAATATATTCTAACTTATATACAGGGTGATTCAAAATGAATATAGCGATTACAAACGGCTATAACTATTTAATCGCAAAAAATTATCGATAAGAATTACACAGAATGTAAAAGGAAGTTCAAAATTTTGTTCATGATGAAAGATGCAATGCGTGAAATCCGTATCTAGCCGTGGCATACGGATTACATCTTTCAGCAAGAGGGAACACCCCTCACATTGGGGTATGGAGGTTCGCACATTTTTAAACAAAGCCTTCCAAAGCGTTGCCTTGAGATGCCGACGATGTGGTCTGCTGTTGGCCACCTAAATCTCCGGAATTGACACCTTGCGATTTCTTTTTATGGGGTTATGGGAAAGACCTCTCGTATGAGCTTCCTTTGTCGACAACATTTCCAGAACTCAAAATGCGCATTTCTAATGCCCTTACGTTGGTAACTCCACATATTCTTCAGAGTGTATGGCGTGAAATGGACTACCGCTTAGATGTTGTCCGTGTGACCAAGGGGAGTAGCATCGAACATTTATAAAGTATGTAAACAAAATTTTGAACTTCCTTTTACATTCTGTGCAATTCTTATCGATAAATTTTTTTCGATTAAATAGTTATAGCCGTTTGTAATCGCTATATTCATTTTGAATAACCTTGTATATTGGTATGAAATAGTTCAAAATTTAAAGTATTTAACCATTTAAAAAATTAAATATTTTAAATTCTTGATTTTATTTTTAACCATCAAAATGACGGCGTTCAGTCTTTTTAGTAAGAAAAAAGTCCCGTGTTTCTAGCATTAATAAGTGTGCTCAAGTGTGAAAAGCACATTTTTATCTCCTACGGCAGGTAGGAGATTTCTTCCTATCACAGCACTTGTTGGTTGTTTACAGCGTAAAACGTGTGGTGAAAGACTGATTAACTCTAAATTTGTTTAACTGATCGAAATACGTCGTATTTAACATATTTAATCGATGATTATCCATTTGAATTTTAAGGTCTTCCCAACATAGTTTTGCACCGTTTCTGCATCAAGCGTATGCGCACGTTGCCAACTGACACTTTTAAAATAGTGAAAAATAAATTTCAGGTAGTCCCTTCTTATGCCAAAATTTTATTGTCCCCTTATGTATGTCAAAATTTTGACGCATTTTGGTACTTTTCTGTTTAACTCTTTACTGCTTGCCCAAACGATACAGACTGGGTTTGGCGAGCTGCCTAAATTATAATTCGCAACGTAGGACCTCGGAAATTTTGCTTTCCAGATTCCGTTATGGAGGAACGTAATCCTACTTTAAAAATCCTAAATCAAGTATAATACACCCAAACGAAAAAAGAGACTAATAGAGATTTATACGTGATTGAAGCTTCCGTTCTCTCGAATGTATCCCGGTAAGCTTTTTTCACTTGGACATCGTTTTTTGTGAAGCGCTTTGACAATTCTACTTTTCCATGAATGCGAAGGAAGAATTGGTAGTAAGTGCAATGGTAAACTCATAGGAACGAAAGGTGAAATATTTTTCTTATCAACCCCCTTTCAGCTATTCATACAATTTTCACCTAAAATAAGTTAGAAGTACACTCATGGACAAAAAAATTAGCCCAGAAAAAAGGAGTAGTCAAAATGAAACGAAATTTTATATACGTAATGACTACTTTGACATAAGTAAATGATAAGAAAATCAAAGAAAAAGGATAATTTATTTCAGAGAAAAAGGCAAAAGAACGGAGGAGTTAATACTCCGTTGGACCCCCTCTAGCGCGAATGCACGATGCGATACGATCGGGCATTGAGTCATACAAGTTCTGTATGATGTCTTGAGACATTTCGTTCCATATTTGCTGTAACCTTGCCTCTAGTTCGTTCAAACTCGTGGGATGCCCAACTCGTCGTCCCAAATGATCCCAGATATGCTCGATTGGAGACAAATCTGGGGATCGGGCAGGCCAAGGAAAGGTAGTAACAGTGCGGAGACAGTCTTGTGACACCCTTGCCGTATGAGGCCGAGCATTGTCTTGTTGAAAAATGGCTCCTGGGAGCCGTTGCATGAGTGGCAACACATGTGGTTGCAGGATTTCATGAACATACCGCTGGGCTATCATGGTGCCACGGAACAATACTAGGGGTGACCGTGTATTGTAGGCAATGGCACCCCATACCATCACACCAGCTGTGGGAGCGATGCGTCGCTGTACAGCAAAGGCAGGATTGAAGCGTTCACCACGGGCTCTCCACTCACTAACACGATTGTCATCACTGCCGAGATTGAATCTGGATTCGTCGCTAAAGACGACCTGGTTCCATTCCGCTGCAGTCCAGTTTCCTCGTGCGCGGCAAAACTCCAAACGGAGGCGTCGATGGGTGGGCTTCAAGGGCAGCACACGTAATGGGCGCCGCGATACCAACTGTACTTCAGCCAGGCGCCTTCGTATGGTTCGAGAAGACACAGAGGCCCCTAGTGAAGGTGCTACCTGTGCCTGGATGGGGGCCGATGAAGCAGTTGGCTGTACGCGTGCATTTCTTACGATGTGGCGGTCTTCTCGACGACTGGTCTGTCGAGGGCGTCCTGAGCCTGGTCTTCGTGTACATGACATCTCTCGGGTCCACTGGTCCCAACACTTCCTCACAACACAGCGGCCTAATTGACGAGCTACTCGCCTAGCTGACCACCCAGCTTCCATCATCCCGACGATTCTCCCCCTCTCAAACTGCGACAACTGCTTATATTGTCTTCGAACATGGCGTAATGACATGTCTATCTCAGCTCTTCCTTTGTAAATGATTCAGCACACTCAAATAAGGTTTGGTTACGTGTTTTATACTGCACAGAGTACGATATTCAACGCCCTTTACCGGCTATACGTAATGCGCAATCACGCTGCATTTCTAATCATTTGCATATCTCCCCGACCTGTACCTTCATTGCAAGTTTCGTTACGATCCCGCAATTATTTCTTGGTGCGCTAATTTTTTTGTCCATGAGTGTATTTTGGAACAATGAGCAACTTAGTGCCCTTTTTTTCCGGTAGATAACACGTAATCGCAGTATATGCCTTCGAGAGGTTTCTGGCACGTAGAAGGCAAACGAGCTCAGGCAAACGAGCTATTCGTATTGCAACTCTCGATATCACAGACACCTGATCGGTTAATTTCCGCTTGGTTAAATTTCTTAGATTACTTTCTGCCTGAATTGAAAGTATGGCACCATCGGACGAAATAAAACGAAAAGAAGCCACACTTTCCTGACGCTAATGATGACCATCACATACGCGTATAGCGGAAAAGAGACGTTGGAGAAATATCCTCCAGATTAGATTCCTGTATTTCTATGCCGTGATTAGTGGCTAAGTATGTTAAATACTATATATTTAGCGTAATCAGAGAGTAGAAATAGTTCGGTAGATCGTTAGTAATCGTTGTATAGGTCTACGTGCAGAATTCTTCATATAGAATACGATTTATCTCCCTATCACGCAATCGTATTTGGAAAAGAGGTTTTCTCTTAGATAAGTATATTAGAAGGGGATTTTGAAGAGACTACCTGAAAATTTTGCTTTTGGTACTGCGCAAGCTTCGTGGAAAGTATAGAAGGAGTCGCAGAAATCGTGAAAATATAGCGTGGCCAGCCTTATATCTGAAGTAAGCTAAAACTAATTTTGCCAATTATACATGCCCCGTCAAACTCCCAATATAAGTCTTAAAAATACAAAATAAATTAATTCCAAAGAAATCATAATTAATCATTTCAGCATTAAATCTCATGAAGCAGTTAAGGTTTAACTTTATTTCTTATACTACGATGAAATTTGCATGTTAGATTTTTTTAAGTAAATTTGCACTTTATATAACAGTAAATAACTTTTATGAGAGGAGTGTGAATTGAAAAACGCATTTCGAAAAAAAAAATTCCGTAAAGATATTGGATTTTGAGACTGTACTTAATTTTGTTTGAAATCAATAAAAAATTCCGTAAGTTACTAAACAATTCGATTTGAAAATTTTATGGTAACTATTCAGAAATATATGGCGTGCATTATGTTCGCTGGACACGAAAATTGATACTTTATTCTCATAGATCAATATGTTTTATTTTATTTCTGATCGCTTTAAATTATCTCAAACATGCATAGATGATGACTAAAATTTGCTATTTCAGAATTCCAAAGTATAGCTTCAATTATTGCACATTTAAACTCTTTAATAGAACATTTTCATTTAATTTTAAAATGAAATATAATGTATCATCATAAAAAATATCCCATTAAAAAACCTTAGAAAAGATGAATCACTAAAACTTCCATTAATCAAGCAAAGTTTTAAGTTGCTTTCACATAAAAGAACAGGAATCCATTAGAACATAAGTATTCCTCAAAATCTTTTTTTTAATTTCAGACAAATTTAGATACTTTCCAAATTTTAGAAGTCTAAAACATAGTATTTAAAGTCTCATCTGTTAAGCGGTAAGCAAACCAGACAGTCAGAGTTAAATCTTAAAATACAATTGAAGTAACAAATTTAGCATTATTGCTGTAATTTAGCCACGTTCATCACCACAAATCATTATAAAAGAAATAAAATAGAGAACATGAGAGAAAGGAAGGCAGAATGTAAGAAATTTATTAAAATGAGTAATACCAATACAATTTAAACTGTATGTGCATTTACAACTCACCCATAAATGTAAAACTGCACGAAATAAGTCCCACACTTCTATAACTTACATATGACAAATAAGTGATATTCTTCATACATAGTATAGCGTACTGTCTAAACTGAGGCGTTGGAAGATGGCTTTGCCAAAGTTAAAATAGTGTGTAACTGAGGCTTTCTAAACTGGCGTGGTATCCGAGTGGTCTTAAAATAACAAGCCAGGATTAACAATAAACTTGATGAATTTTAATAACAACAGAGCGTAACAAGGAAGAGGTTGGTTTGAGCAGTCTACAAAATAACCAGACTGGTACAGAGATTATATTAACGGCGTCTGCGAGGACTAGTTTAGTCTCGGAGAGCAGAGATTCGTGCGGCCTCTCTTCCAGATGTTCAGTGGGACTTTCCTCAAAACTCTCAAAGTTATCCGACTATATCTTTGCGGTGACTCCTTTTTCGGCGTCTCATCAAATTCCTAGAAATGTGTCCCTTTCAAGAGCGGGGGCCCTGGGATTAGTCAGGACGAGAGTCTTGCTTACCGACGAACGTCTCGGCAATCTTTATGACTGCTGTGGTGTCAGAAACACCGAGATATTGCCACGGCAGATATGTTTACGAGTGTCGCTCCCGCATTTTATCAGGAATCGGAACGCTGGTGTCTTAACCTTCCAGGCTAAGAATTTTGGTGGGAAACGCTGGTATCGCCTTTTAATCCACTCGGAACCTGCACACGTGTTCAGAAATCGGCGGGAACCCGAAATGGGATATTTCGATGAACACGCAGCTGGTCCGTGCACACTGTGGGGTATGAGAAGGCACCCCCATACTTGCGTGGCGTCAGAATAGCAATGGTTATAAGCCGTGTATACAATAGGATAGGCAATACATATCAAACTTTAAAGAATATATATATTTAAGAATTAATAATAGAAACTTTGTTGTTCTTGTTTCTAATCCTCTGGCATGCTATTTAAATTCAGATGAGATCCATGATGTCGACTCGGACAAAATCAAGGACGAGAAGAGGGTTTGTGATGAGATGTTCTTTGGTAAGGCCCAACACTCCAAAATGTGGTCTGGGGAGGCCTGCAACATAATACAATTGGATAATACCTTTCTACCCCGTCAAACAAAAGGCTCCTGAGATGTCCACTAGCAAGCTTAAAGGGGGAAGTTTGGGAGCTTCTATCGCAGTTTTGGAAAAGTGGAGTGCTAGGACGACTTTCTTTTACCATACTTAATATAATCTTTAATTCTATTATCCAAACAAAGTTTTAATTTGGTTTCGCATAAAAGAACATGAATCTTTTAGGTCATAAATGTTTTAGAAATCTTTCGATTTTTGATTTCCAACAAATATATTTTCTTTCATATTCTAGAAGTCACAGACATTTCGTCTCATCTATTAGGCGGTAAGAAAACCAGAGTGTTTTTAAAATACATTTGAAATACCAAAGTAAACACTGCTGCCCTACTTTAACCACGGTCATCACCACAAATCATTACAAAAATCAAATAAACTGGAAAAGATGACATAAAAGAAAAACCAGAAGAAAAAAAGAGGTCCTAAAATGAGTATTACCAAAATAATTTTAACGATCCAGCTTTTCTGTGACCTACATATGACAATTTCGGGCTATCCTTTGTACATAACAATGATAATAAGCCACGTAAATAATGGGATGGGAAATAAATATATTAAGCAGTTTAAAAATGCCCATGCAGCATTTTGTTACTGAAATGACTAAGCTATTTTATTTGAAGCACATATATTTTTTCCCATTGTATTTATGTACATATATTTTATCCATATAGTGCATACAATGTCAGTGTGATTTATCAAAATATGACTGGTCTTAGATATTTAGACATTTTATCAAACGAGAGTTTGATGTCTGGCATATATTCCAAATATGTTGACGATTATTTATTGATGCATATATCTTTCTTCTGTATACGCATTGATATGACATCTTGCATGCATACCCGTTCCTATATAAATGTTTTTAGGATATAATGTAAATATTTTTCTCATCTGTGGGCTATCACGTCTTTAGAGCTAAATATAAATAAGAATATATATAGGGTAGACCGGGGCTTGTTGACCCATTTTTCTTCAATGTTTAAAAAAAAATTAATTAAAATTTTTACTTTTTTCTCAGTTTGTACAATCAGCACATCTTAAAACATAACCACATATGAGAAAAATTGAAAAATATTAATTAATAGTTTCTATATGAAGCTCAGCATGACATCAAGTAACTGGGCCAAACTTCCCCATCGAACTTGGCAGGTTGTTCCTCTAAGTTGATTTAATTTTCAGATTACTAACGGGAATGAAATAACACATAAAATATTGAATTTAATTTTAATATGGTATATAAATGCTGCCTCCATAGATCTTTCTCATGATCACAATGAATGCAAACAAAATATCGTGTCCCCAGTGACATATGATTCATGCGTTCAACGATTGCACCTGGTACATTGAATCCACTCTTCTCCTGATTTATTGACAATTTCATTGACTTTTATAGGCTTACTAGTGAACGTTTCGTTGCAATTTTGGAACAATTTGTCGCCACACAGAAAGCGTTGGACGAAAGACCTGGCACCGAGTGGTTTATGGAAGATGGGGCCCGACCACATCGACCGAACACGTGTTTCGTTTTCTTGAGGAATACTTCGGGAAGAGTCATTGCGCTGAATTATCCAAATTTTACTGGCGTAGGCATGGATTGGCCTCTATATTCGCCGGACCTGAATCCTTGTGACTATTTTTTGTGGGGCACATTAAAAGATACTGTCTACAGGAACCAACCCACCACGCTATGCTGGACGAGCTTCAATCGACAATCTGTGTGGCAACTGAATCGATTTCTGTTGAGCCACTACAGGGTGTGATGGCAAATTTTATTGTTCCTTTGCACAACCTCCGTACAGCGAATGGTGGACATTTTGAAAACATTGTGATGTAATGATTGCAAAGACTACGAGTTTATTTATGGATGCTGATACGAGTTGTAGAGTGCCATGTGTTAGTAGCTTTTGTAACTATTTCAAAAATATATAAATAAAAATATATAATTGTATATAAAATTCTTAACAGCTTTCACGATAAACATACCGTTTGTTGCATCCTTCTACAGATCTTTGTTTTCAAGATTTTTAATTTTGAAATCAGGGACTCCTTCGCTGGACACACTGTATTTATATAGTGGTCATGGAGTGAAGGCGTTCTTCATCAATAGCCCCTATGACTGGGAACTTTGCCTCAAGTCCATGGTCAAAATACACAAAAAGGTGTTTACTGGTGATGCTGTGAAAAACGACACGCGACACAAACCAGAAAGTGAAGGTCGTAATAAAATTAGTACACGCTTAGAGTCTCTATCTCTTTCAGAATCTTCACAGAAACTGTTTGCCACTTCTAGTCAATCGCTTTTCTTAGAAGCAATTAGTAACGCTTTTGAGTGACCTCTGTTGAGAATTTTCGCAGATTTAGCAAGATTTAACCTTCTCTGTTTGGAGCAAAAGAAGCTGATAAGTAAAACATAAAATATACATACATTTATAATAAACCACTAAAAGCTGAAAAGGAAAAATGTCAAATTGTCTTTTGGAAAGTAAAGCTGAGAAGTAAAAATGTCAATTTGTCGAATGTTTGTTAACCAAAATCAATTTAAATACTAAACACAGTATAAATAACATAGAAAAATAAGCATGTGAAATGTTATACACCCAAATAATTTTTAAAAACTCCAATATAAAAATATATAAATTTTTAATTAACTCCTCAGAATTCATCTAGATTTAACCTTTCATCTTTGGAGCAAAAGAAGCTGAAAAGTAAAACATAAAATATATACATTTATAATAAATCACTAAAAGCTGAAAAGGAAAAAATGTCAAATTGTCTCTTGGAAAGTTAAGAGTTTTAAAAAGTAAAGCTGAAAAGTAAAAATGTCATTTTGTCGAATGTTTGTTAAGCAAAATTGATTAAAAAAGTAAACACAGCATAAATAACATTAAAAAAAAAACATGTGAAATGTTATACACATCTCAGAATTTTAGTAGATTCAGACTTTCATTTTTCAAGTTTAAATTAAAAATGTCAAATTGTCTAATGTTTGTTAACAAAAAGTAATTTAAAAACTAAACACAGTATAAATAACATAGATTTAATAACAGTATAAATATCATAAAATATATACATTTATAATAAATCACTAAAAGCTTAAAAGTAAAAATGTCTAATTGTCCATATAAATACCTCCATAAATGCAGGATTCTGTAGCCAAAAAAATATATAAATAAAGTATTAAAGTATTTGTTAAAGGCACTGACTGATGAAAAAATTAACAGAAATCTGCAGTTTGGTCTACACGCACCATAAATGCAAGATTCTGTAGCAATAATAGAAACATCCTGTCCTTATTAAACTCCATATAAATCTCTGTTCAATTAAACTGATCCAAATATTATCTGAAATACCTTCATAAACTATGTTTCTCGTATCTTGATTCGGGGTTCAATATGAATGTTTGTTAACCAAAGTCAACTTAAAAACTAAACACAGTATAAATAACATAGGAAAAAAACATGTGAAATGTTATACACATCTCAGAATTTAGATAGATTCAGCCTTTCATCATTAACAGCTGAAAAGTAAAATTGTCAAATTGTCTTTTGCCTTGTGAACTCTGCATGAAAAATTGAATACAGTATAAATAACATAGTATAAAAAAGGGATGGGAAATGTCATACACATCAATACTAAAAAACAACGAATAAATTTTGGTTCGAATTTGACTCTTAGTGTGCTTCACTCTTGAAAATAGTTGTTCTCAGATGTACGTGCTTCCAAACGTTGATGACCAGAATAACGCTTAACTATGCAGTGAAGGATATTTATATCTGGGCAGGTATGATTTATGAGTACAACAAAGAGACTCGATTGAATTTCTCTTTAAGTTAGATGTCAGATTGCAACTCTATGCATTCCATTTGACAATTTGCTAGCATTATATCTATATCGACTGTAAATAGAATAGAAAACATGCAAAAACAAAAATTTTTATTTTCCCCGAAGTCCTGAAATCAATTTTAAATTCTTGTACTAAATCGGAAAGTAGGGCTGCGTATTTTGTAACATTTTTAGAATTGTGCTTGGTCAGCGTCTCGAAACGCAAAAAATTTTTAACATTTCATTTGGCTTGCCATAATTTCAACTTCATGGATACTGCACTGAAGTAAAATCCATGAAGTGACGGGTGTTTGAGTCATTTAAATGGGCATTCAGATCTATCAAAATCTGCTAAATCTGCAAGCCATTTATCATAAAGTTCTGGCACAGATTACTTTTCAATGTCATAAACAATTTGATATCATCAAGTAGGCTATAAAACCTTTTTAATATTTTCTCCACTGAGCTACCTTATTTCTTAAAAGTATTGCCATATTCAGCATCCAAGCTTTTAAGAAATTCCTGAAACTGGCTATGAATCAATCCCCAAGCCTTCATAAAATTCACCATTTTGAAGATGATTTGTATAACATGGTCCATTTTTTTCCTTTTCTGCATCACTTTTTATATCAAGGCAGGCTATTAATTTTTTTTTCTCTTTGAGCTCTCTCTCACTAACACTCTGGGCCTCACTAACACTTGTTTTGGGCCGCATGCAGCCCGCGGGCTGGACACCCCTGTATTAAAATATAGGTAAAAGACCCTGACAAACGTAAAAATTAATAAAAAATCTGCAATTAGGGTTCCACACACCATAAATGCATGATTCTGTAGCAATAAACATCTCCATAATTAATATCTGCATAATAAATGTCTGCATAAATGCAAGATTTTGTAGCAAAAATATTAAAGTATAGCTAGAAGGCATTGACAAACAAAAAAATTAATAGAAATCTGCAATTAAGAGTTCCATGCGCCATAAATGCAAGATCAGTTGTTTTCAAACAACTAAAATAACCAAACATGTTATTTTTCACACATTCATTATGTTGAAAGGGTCAAAATATAGAGATGAAGCTAAACGTTGCATGTATTATTTTTGCATTTTAAAATTTTCTCTTAGATTGTAGGCCATTTTGAAGACAACTGTCATATGTATCATGTGTGAGAAGAAAATTAAAATATTAGCATTAGGATTTTGTAGAGAGTGATAGGCGTTTTATCTAAATTTCAGATTAATATTCTACGTTCAGAGTCAATTTTTCAAAAAAAGTAATTTTTTACAGATTTTTTTGGTCTTTTATGGTAAAATAGCACTACTTTATTTGAATATTCTTTCTTTTTATGCTTCTGTCCACAACTCTTTGCAATATTTCTGTAATATAATTGCAGTTTTTCTATTTTGGGCTGTTTTTATAAGGAAAGGAATGACGAATCAGGGAAAATTTTCATAATAGAACATAAAATTGCATGTATTATTTTTGCATTTTAAAATTTTCTCTTAGATTGTAGGCCATTTTGAAGATAACTGTCATATGTATCATGTGTGAGAAGGAAATTAAAATATTAGAATTAGGATTTTGTGGAGAGTGATAGGCGTTTTAGCTAAATTTCAGATTAATATTCTACGTTCGGAGTCAATTTTTTTAAAAAAATAATTTTTTAAAGATTTTTTTGGTCTTTTATGGTAAAATAGCACTTAAAAATTAATAAAAGGAACAAAAACCTACCTGTAAATAGCATACTTTTTTTTATAAATTGGTCAATTTGAAGTAATTTTTATTGAAATTTAGCTAAAATGCATATAACTCTGAACAAAATTATATTGCTACTATTTTAATTTCTTTCTCACACATGATACATATGACAGTAATCTTTGCCTGCGGCTTGTCCACTTATTATAGTCGCTTCTATAAAGTTCTTCATCAATTTCTTTATACATAATCTTGAAGGTGGATCCAAATTCCTGAGAAGCATAATAGGTGCACCAATCTTTAATTCCAATATATGTGGCGGTAATCCAGATGGCCACAGAGAGTTCAAAAATGTGTGTTTCTCAGAATTATGTTTTTTTAGCACAAATCTCTACGGTTATCATGATATCTCACATAATAATGTATATAATTTGATAAAATTTTCAGAAAATGTTTTAGATGCTATTGTTAATGAAATGAGACCCAATAATTGGTGTATAATAAATAGTTTTTTATTTGGGGCTGTTTTTATAAGGAAAGGAATGACGAATCGGGGAAAATTTTCATATTGGAACATAAAATTGCGTGTATTATTTTTGCATTTTAAAATTTCTCTTAAGATTGTAGGTCATTTTGAATATAACTGTAATATGTATCATGTGTGAGAAGGAAATTAAAATAGTAGCATTAAGATTTCTATGCAGTTATAGGCATTTTAGCTAAATTTCAATAAAAATTACTTCAAATTGACCAATTTATAGAAAAAGTATGCTATTTACAGGTAAGTTTTTGTTCCTTTTTTTAAATTTATGTGCTATTTTACCATAAAACACCAAAAAAACCTTTAAAAAATCATTTTTTAAAACAAACAAATGGAATTGCTAAACACAAACATAGTTAACCGTAAATAAATCGCAAAACTGTGCTTAAGTTTAGACTGATTCTTTTTAGTTAAGATATACTAATTTTTATGCTTTTAAAAGTACATCGTGAATTATAAAATTAAGAACAATATAAAATACAGTAACGGATTATTGCTTCTTTTAGGAAGCAGCAAAACAATGTTTCGAATTCCAACTTGTGTAACTACTGCCACTCGCTGCTACTGTCGTCTGATGAGCAAAAAAAATTAAATAATTCAATATTATTCTGATTTTTCACGAAAGTGGAAAAAATACCACGCCCACTTTAGAGTCACTTGAAATAATTAAACACACACAAATATATAAATTACACAAAAGTTTTTTTTTTAATTCTGTAATGTGTCTAAATCTCCACTATGGAAATATATCGGAGAATTCCATCATTTTAATAAGAAATTTCTAAAATGAAAATAGCAACAAATAACGTCTGTTTATAATCTGAAGACGATGTTAATTTCACTGAAATGTTTTAAAATATAAATTTTAGATAAGAAATATTTAAGGCATTTACTACGCATTACATCGTTTCAATAAGAAATGTCTGAAATGAAAATGGCAACAGAGAACGTTTGTTTACAAAACAACGCGGCGAAAATAAACGACGATCGTTAATCGAAATGTCTTAAAGTATAAAATCTGACTTGAAAGATTATTATTTTCATTTATTATTCTGGTTTAATATATAACTTGAAACTTTTTGATTTTATTTATTTTTATCTTTTCGCTCACTGTTTGCCAGATAACCATAACGTGGACGCCATATTCAGAGGGGTGATTCCACAAAGTGTAACAGCTTACATTTAGTTTCAAAATTGTTGGTTTTTTATTAATTAAAAATCAACGGTAATTAATTTCAATTTTTGAAGTTCTTCAGACCCTAGGCTGTTTTTAAAGACGCCTGTATGTAAAATTTCACGATCGTTGCTCCTAAACTGTTGATTTCTATACAATTACAGAGAGACAAACATTCATTTTTATATATTAGATGAATGTAGAAAACAAACTCTTGGACTGTGGGGCATCTTGGGCCACTGGGCTAACATGCCCCGGATTAAATGAGCCAACTTGCCCGATACTGCTTAGCTAGTAACGCAATCTATCGGATAGTTTGAAAAATATCGTAGATGGGCCAACGTACCCATACAACATGCTCCGGTCTATCCTATATATATACTATATATCTGCAATATTAACGGTTCTGGGGTGTTAACGGAACGGTGAACTTCAGACCTGTAAATTCGTAGTATTCCGGATGCGGGGTTTAGGCGTGGCTGAGTTCTTGGGGAAGATTTAAGACAAATAATCCAGTCAAGTAGCACAGGCATCACGGTTGCTGATTAATATAGTCCTTTTATTTTATAGAATTTCCTTATTGCTGGACATTATTTATATCGTTGAGTTATGATACACATTTCCATCGCAGATGAACATACATCATCCAAAATCTGTCCGGGAATTACAGATATACGGGAAAATCCCACAGCGCAATTGTCTGCGACTACATTAGACGGGTGCGAAAATGCAAAAAGCGCGAACGAAACTAAATCTCTCGCCCAAGTATGAGTAAATTGAACTTCGGATTGGTCAAAACATGACAGCTGACTCACGTCAGATGGGGTGATCTCCTTTTGGAATTTTCTGGAAGTTTCGATAAGTTCTTGTCTGCACGTGGATTTAGGGGGAAATATAATAGATTATTTCGGGTGTTCCTAGGTAAAATTTCGCCACTGAAGAAGCATACCACTGAAGAAGTGAATTTTCAACTTCAGATTCTTTTCCAATACGTTTTCGTTTTTGATTAAGAATTGTGTTGCATTTCCAATCGTTCAAGAATTTTTCTTTATTTTTAAAAAATTTCGAAACTTGAGCTTGGGATATCTCAAACTTTTTTCAGAGTTCTAATTGCGTACACAACATTACTTTTGCATTAACTTTTTCTTTTTCTTTTAAAGTAAGATCTTTTCGTCTCGAAGACATTGTAGTAAAGCACAAGAAGGATGGCTGATTTCACGGAAGCGAAGAGACACTGATTTCACGAAAGCGGACTGTCAAAATAATCGCCGTAGAAAATGTACAGTTAAATGTTCAAGGCTAGAGACCCCACAGGTTAAATGTTGCGTTTCTCCGAAGATATTCGTTACAGCTGGTAATCCCCGTCTCCTTCAAGATAAGGACCTATTAATATTTCACATAAAAATTATTCCTAAAAATTGGCTACAAATTATTCCTAAAAATTGGCTAAAAATTATTCCTTTAAGCGGGATAGCTTCAAAACATGATATTCCATTAACCGGGAAATTTAAAACAGAAAGAAATTACTAAAGTTTCGTACATTGAAAATATTTTACATTAAATGGGATATTATTTTGACCGATAGTCCATTAAGCGGGTTCGAGTGTATTTATATATATATATATATACACTGCTGGCCACTGTAAATGCAACACCCTGAAGGAAACATGCAAATAACATGAAATTTACAACATGCATTAGCGGAGGTGAGATATGCAAATGATTAGAATTTCAGCGCAGACGCACATCACGTGAGCCTGTGGCGCCACTTCAAAGCGCTATTTAAGGCTTGGAGATTTTGACGATTTCAAGTTTGGCAATTGTGCTTTTCTTCTGGTTTTTTTAAAAAAAAACGATCAATTATGCCTCGTCGAAAACAGCGATCATCTTTTGATCAAGTATCCGAGTTCGACAGAGGAAGGATAGTGGCCTACCGAGATTGTGGATTATCTTTCAGGGAAATCGATAGTCGTGTTGGACGAAACCAAACAACTGTAATGCGGATATGTGATCGTTGGATGCAGGAGGGTACGACGGACCGGCGTGTTCGATCGCATCCACCTCAGCGCACCACTTCACGTGATGACAGGCAAATTGTGCGCATGGCAGTGACGGATCGCTCAGTCACATCACGAACCATAGCACAGCACATGCAGTCTGTAACGCATCATCGAGTGTCTGCGCGTACCATTCGACGCCGTTTACAGCAGAGTGGTCTGTCCGCAAGACGTCCATTGCTTTGTCTACCCTTGACGCAGAACCACAGACGTCTCCGCCGCCAATGGTGCGATGACAGAAGGATGTGGACGGCAGAATGGAATGAAATTGTCTTTACTGGCGAGTCACGCTTCTGTCTGCAACACCACGATGGTCGCATTCGAGTCTGGAGACACCGTGAAGAGAGGATGCTGAACAGCTGCGTTATGCACCGCCATACTGGTCCTGCACCGGGTATTACGTTATGGGGCGGTATTGGATATCACTCTCGCACACCTCTAGTACGCATTGCCGGTACTTTAAACAGCCAGCGCTACATCTCCGAGGTGCTGGAGCCAGTTGTCCTTCCTTACCTTCAGGGCTTGCCCACAGCCATATTTCAACAGGATAATGTGTGACCACACTTGGCACGCATTGTCCAACGGTTCTTCGTCAATCGCCAGATTGAATTGCTTCCCTGGCCGCCGCGCTCTCCGGATCTTTCGCCGATAGAAAACATGTGGTCCATGGTTGCTCTACGATTGATCCAGATTCTATCCCCAGCTGCCACAGCAGATCAACTTTGGCAACGTGTGGAAGCAGCTTGGTCTGCTGTACCCCAAGAACTCATCCAAAGTCTCTTTGAATCAATGCCGAGGCGTGTGGCATCGGTGATCTCCAACAATGGCGGCTACTCTTGCTACTGATTTTGGCAGCAACCACACTTCACAGAAGTCTATAAATTTAATCATTTGATACTTGGTCAACATGTTATCTACAAAATAAATTTTGTTGTGATATCTCTCGTCTTTCTTGGTGTTGCAATTTGGGTCTCCAGCATTGTATATATATATATTCATATTCACAAAAGGTCGTTCGCACTTTATGGAAAAGATTTTGTAATTTATTTTTGTCGATTGCATTTTAAGATAAAAATTTGGCAAGTTTAAAATAATCGTATGCTATTGTTTTGTTTTGATTGGAATGTAAAATAAAAGATTTATTTAGAAAATGGCTCTTAAAATTGACAGATAGCTCGAAGGTTAAGAAACTGTGCTTTCCGAGGAGAAATATTCGTCTCAACAAATTATGAAGCGGTGTAAAAATCACGGTTATGGTATCTCAAAAAAAGGTATTTATAATATAATAAATTTGAATGGAAAAAGTCTAACTGAAAGTAAAAATGAAAACATGACAGCGAAACCTCATCCTAACATTGTTCGAACGCAGGTAAATATCAAGAAAGTAATGTCTCTGATCCTAAAAGAAAATCCGCCGACTCAAAGAACATTTGCATCGAAACTAGGAATGTCTTCCGGCACTGTAAGTAAAATTATTCATTAAGATTTGAAGTTGAAAAAGAGGTTTAAATCTAAAGTTCATCTGCTTTTTGCCAAAGCATATTGCTGAAAGAAAAACAAACAGTAGGAAATTATATGAAAACCACCTAGCTGCTGAAAAATGAAAATTTGTGGTAACACTCGATAAGGCATGGGTGTATTTCAGTGACTGTAATAAAAAAAAACAATTTTCTATTGCTCAACTGACGGGGATGACCGTATGAAATAGCCTCGTAAGTGTACAGAAAAGTTCCCAAAGGGATTCATGATAGTTGCAGGATTTTATTACAACGGCAAATTAAAAATCAAAAATGTCTCAAGTAAAGCCAAAATTAATTCACTCTATTATCAGCAGAATATTTTAGAACCAATTTTTGAAGAAACAATTTCATTATTTCATGGAAAGGACATTGATAAAATTCAGCTTCATATGCGCAAAAGCTCTAGTCACACCCTTAAATCAACTGCCGCTTATTTAGCGAAGAAAGAATCAGAAACAGGAATAAAGTGTATCCCATTTAATGAAATACCTGTAAAATCACCTGACGCTTCTCCAAGGGACTTTTGTGCTTTCAGTTTATTAAAGCGAGCCTTACGAAAACGGCATCCAAGAACACTGAATGGACTTTGGAAAACGGTTCAAGAGGAATGGTGTAACATTGACATGACAGTGCTAAGAAAAAGTTTACTTTGATGGGAAAATTCGAGCTAGAGCTATTGTCAAGATTCATGGCTATCAGATATGAAGCAAATCGCCGCAAAAAATATGGTATTTATACGTAAAACGTAATTATCAAAATCGTTTCCATAAAGTGCGAACGACCTTCTGTATATATATGTATATATATATATATATATATATATATATATATACACACACTCTGTCACAAAAAAATATATGCACACAGCAGAAATCAAGCTACTGTCACGAAAGTTGACAGGAATGTAGTCTGGTAAAAGATACGCAAATGATTAAAATTTCGATGCCAATGAGTCAAGGGTAAACGTGCTATGCACATATTAGATGCGCAGCTAGGAGAGTTTAAAAGCATGATTGCTCGTACCATAGGGTTATTCAAGCAAATCTGTTGACTAGAATGGACGGTATTGCCACTATAAATGTCTCTGAGACGTAATCGGTAACAGTACGAACAATTGTCGAAATTGAGAGGAAGAGTATACTAGGTCTCAGACAAGCAGGTTGGTCGAACAGGCGAATCGGCCGAGACCTCGGACTGACCGATATGGTAGTTGCTCGGTGTTGGCAACAATGTATCACGGAAGGGATAGTCTACCGTAGCGGAGGGACAGGGTGTCCCAGGAACACAAATGCGCGCTAGGATCGTCCGCACCAACAACGTCGTTAGAATCGGTTCGACGCCATTTACTACCTTCCAGACATAAGGTGGTATCAAAGGAAATCGTTCAGAGATGACTTGCCGACGCAGGTATAAGGGGCCTACGTCCATTAAGACGCCTACCCCACATCATTGGCCGTTTCGATTGGATTTTTGCCGACCTCGGGCAATCTGGAGTGTGAACGACTGGAGGCGTGTGATCTTCAGCGATGAATCCCTATTCAGTCTCAATGCTGATGACCAGCGCATACGCGTATGGAGGCGGCCAGGCCTCCACACGCGTATACGGCGATTACACAAGGTTTGACAGTGTGGAGAGCAATTTCCTGGGACACACGATCATCTCTAGTCGTCCTTCAACGCACTTTGACGGCAAGCAGTTATTTGGACGAGATTTTGGCGCCAGTTGCACTGCCTATGCAATCAAGTCGCCCAGGTGCCATTTATCAGCAAGACAACGCTCGTCCACATACTGTGCGACTCTCCCAACAAAGTCTTCAAGGGTACGTACTTCCATGGCCTGCCAGGTCACCAGACCTCTCGCCAATAGAGCACTTCTGGGACGTGCTTGGAAGGCAACTGCAGCCGTCCCGGAATAATGGTGAATTAACTGCCCAGTTGCAAAGATTATGGCATGATCTTTCGCAGGAAGTCAAAGGTGACCTCATTGATTCAATGCCACGCCGTGTTTCGGCTTGCATAGCTGCCAGAGGTGGATTTACTACTTACTGATTTGTAACCTTCTTCATGCCATATCTTTTTAATAAAACGGTCTGTTCTTCTGAATTTGTAATCATTTGCTTATCTCCTAATAGACTACATGCATGTTAAGTTTCGTGATAGTAGCTTGTTTCTTTTTGGGTGCATATATTTTTTTGTGATAGAGTATATATATATATATATATATATATGTGTGTGTGTGTGTGTGTGTGTGTGTGTGTGTGTGTGTGTGTGTATGTGTGTGTGTGTTGTGGACCTGTAGGCTCTAACCGACGAAAGCACTTTATGCGTACGTAAAAAATGTTAATATTGTAAACTTTAGGGCATTAAGCTGGCGTAACGCCTAAGAAAATGCGCATCAAAAGATAAACATGTAGAAGTAAAAAACATGGAAATCCATTCATCGGAATATTTTCATCAGGAACTATTTCAGGTTATATGGAAAAAAGAGCAATATATTTCTTTACTGATATCCTTAAATCCTATAAAATAATCTTTAAGCAAGATAATGGAGTAGGAAGGAATAAATTGAAAAATGATAGTTGCAGATCTAGATGAATGGCCCAAATGTAATTCATGTTAAAATTGATTTTTAAAGAGAGGGAGGACAAATGTAATATAAAACCACTTAACAGAAAAGGTTATTTTTTGTTATTTTTAAAAGCTGTTTCAATAATGTATATCCATACATACGGCGATTGAAAAAGATTATAGGTGAAGCTCTCAGACCTGTTTACAAGAAAGTTTCGCCTTGCTATGGGGACACAGAAACGATTCTTTCCCACGTTTTGAACATTTCATTTTTCATTTACGACAGCTTAGCTGGTATGGAATGGAACCAGGATCTCCAGCTGTCCGTACAGGTGACGATTTTTTTTAACATCATGCCAGGATCTTGCTTAACTGACTTCACAGTATTTCCATTGACATTTTAATTAGCTTTTCTTTCTCTACAAATTTTTTTCAGCCTGAGAAGGAAAGATTAAATACAAATAAATATTTAAAAACCTAGAAAGATTAAAAATTGTCACACTTTGTTTAAAGAACTTCGGTGCTTTGTTACACTCCTCCATCAATCATCATTACAATCCATTTTGACAGATTCAAAAAGAATATATTAAAGTAAAAAACAGTGACATTAAAATATTGCTTTCAATTTTTTTTCTTGATTTAAATTCCTACGAATCGAGTTTTCATTGAAATTTCGACTCGTTCCGGTGGGAAAAACTCCACGGGACCAATGAAAAGCAATCTTGGACGTCACTGCCTAAAACTCCGTTGATCTATGAGTGTCCCGTGACATTCACGTTGACAAGAAAGGGCGAATGATGCCTTTGTTAGTAAATAGAATACAAAAAAGTTGAAACGGAAAAAAATACATTACTGGGAAGAAAAATGACTTTTCACACTTTCTTGCCGTCCTTGTCTGAAAGTCAAAAAAACTTTTTCGAAAAGTGAATTAGGTAAAATAATATTACAGGCTGCAGCTTCAATTACTTGAAATGGTAATTTTTAACTAATTATGGCATATAAATATAAATAAATACACACACACACACACACACACACACACACACATATATATATATATATATATATATATATATATATATATATATATATATATATATATATATATATATACATATATACATATATATATATATATTTATATATATATATATATATTTATATATATATATATATATATACATATATATATATATTTATATATATATATATATATTTATATATATATATATATATATATATTTATATATATATATATATATATATATATATATATATATTTATATATATATATATATATATACATATATATATATATATTTATATATATATATATATATATATATATATATTTATATATATATATATATATATATATATATATATATATATATATATATATATATATATATATATATATATATATATATATATATATATATATAAGAGCTCGTCTGTTTGTTTGTTTGTCCGGTATAGAATCCTAGACAGATTCACCCACCGGGACCAAATTCTGAACAGTTAATGTTTAGGACCAGAGAAAATTAACGCAGAAAGAACGAAATTTGCCGCTCAATTAGTTTTTAATTTAATTTTTTAATGATTTTTTGAGCCCCTAAGAGATGCACGTACAACTTAAATGTGGATACAGCCCCTTCATCACAACACTTTATTCACTAAGAAGAGTATTTCTGCACGCTAAAAGCTGGTCGCTGCGTTATCAATCAAATTCCAATGCGCGGGGAAGAAGAGGCTTGGTACAAAAACCTGTGGCCCTGCCTCACAAGATACACACTCCTACGGTTTTTGGCCTTGGGAAAATTAAAAACCGATTTACAATTTGCTTTTTATACGGTTTTTGGTCGGTCGACAATAAAAAAATGAATCATCAAAGTAAGGGAAATAGGCTTCATGCGAAATCCTGCCATACTTTGATTAAATAAAGGGGATAAAGCATCTTGCATTTTACCTCTTGGGTGATGCGGAAAAAACTGCGTTTTTAAGGGGAAAATGAATAATAAAGGCAAATGTAAATTATAAAATTTATTTCTTATTAAACAGTGGATCAAACAAATCTAATTAAATCTAATTAAACAGTATCTAACAAATATGATTAAACAGTAAACTTATTCAATCCAAACGTGCGAGTCATGCAACACTGTGTTATTAATTCTCAATAAAATCCGACGTATAGGATGAAAGTTTCTTTCTTCTTACTTTTTGTATATGATTTCAGTAGAAACGCGCAAAGCGCATTCTGTCTGGCTAGATGAACATGAAGAGCGGAGGTTCAGCCCAGTATTTTTTTGATGGAATGCATGAAAATTTTTTTATCTAAATATGTACCGGGCAACGCCGGGCAATAATGCTAGTAGACATATATATATATATATATATATACACTCATGGACAAAAAAATTAGCGCACCAAGATGGAGTAGTCAAAATGAAATGAAATTTTACATACGTAATGACTACTTTGATATAAGTAAATGATAAGAAAATCAAAGAAAAAGGATAATTTATTTCAGAGAAAAGGGCAAAAGAACGGAGGAGTTAATACTCCGTTGGACCCCCTCTAGCGCGAATGCACGATGCGATACGATCGGGCATTGAGTCATACAAGTTCTGTATGATGTCTTGAGACATTTCGTTCCATATTTGCTGTAACCTTGCCTCTAGTTCGTTCAAACTCGTGGGATGCCCAACTCGTCGTCCCAAATGATCCCAGATATGCTCGATTGGAGACAAATCTGGGGATCGGGCAGGCCAAGGAAGGGTAGTAACAGTGCGGAGACAGTCTTGTGACACCCTTGCCGTATGAGGCCGAGCATTGTCTTGTTGAAAAATGGCTCCTGAGAGCCGTTGCATGGGTGGCAACACATGTGGTTGCAGGATTTCATGAACATACCGCTGGGCTGTCATGGTGCCACGGAACAATACTAGGGGTGACCGTGTATTGTAGGCAATGGTACCCCATACCATCACACCAGCTGTGGGAGCGATGTGTCGCTGTACAGCAAAGGGAGGATTGAAGCGTTCACCACGGGCTCTCCACAAACGAACACGATTGTCATCACTGCCGAGATTGAATCTGGATTCGTCGCTAAAGACGACCTGGTTCCATTCCGCTGCAGTCCAGTTTCCTCGTGCGCGGCAAAACTCCAAACGGAGGCGTCGATGGGTGGGCGTCAAGGGCAGCACACATAATGGGCGCCGCCATACCAACTGTCCTTCTGCCAGGCGCCTTCGTATGGTTCGAGAAGACACAGATGCTCCTAGTGAAGGTGCTACCTGTGCCTGGATGGCGGCCGATGAAGCAGTTGGCTCTACGCGTGCATTTCTTACGATGTGGCGGTCTTCTCGACGACTGGTCTGTCGAGGGCGTCCTGAGCCTGGTCTTCGTGTACATGACATCTCTCGGGTCCACTGGTCCCAACACCTCCTCACAACACAATCAGAGCGGCCTAATTGACGAGCTACTCGCCTAGCTGACCACCCAGCTTCCATCATCCCGACGATTCTCCCCCTCTCAAACTGCGAAAACTGCTTATATTGTCTTCGAACATGGCGTAATGGCATGTCTATCTCAGCTCTTCCTTTGTAAATGATTCAGCACACTCAAACAAGCTTTGGTTACATGTTTTATACTCCACAGAGTACGATGTTCAACGCCCTCTACCGGCTATACGTAACGCGCAATCACGCTGCATTTCTAATCATTTGCATATCTCCCCGACATCTACCTTCATTGCAAGTTTCGTTACGATCCCGCAATTATTTCTTGGTGCGCTAATTTTTTTGTCCATGAGTGTATATATATATATGCCAGAATTACTTACAAATTGCCAAAAAACTTTTTTCCGAAAGCGAAACACATAGAATAATGTTAAACGATTTAGCTTTAATAAATACTTAAAATTGTATCTTTTGACCAATTCTGGTTAATTCAGTTTTTAAATGCTTAGGTACGTCTAATATTTTTTACTTAAGCAACAAAAAAGTATCCTTTTACCGTCATTTCTAATTAGTTTAACTTAAGTGTGTAAATTTAAGATACGTAGTTTCATAATTTACGAAAATTCTTTCGTTTAAAAAGTTATGCCTTGTCTCAAATGTTGTCAGAGTATAAAATTTTCATAGACATACCATCCCTTTCTTGGAACTGTATGAATGTTTTAGTAAGACAAATTAATAAGATTCATGCAAAGTAATAAGATATATTATTACTTTGTAGTATTAATTCTAGTAAGTTAATATACATCTTAAGAGCCAAGTCGTAAACACAGGGATTTTTATTCTCTTTCCCATTTTTCTATTTCGTTTCCGCCCAAATGATTCGAACAAATATTTTTAATTTTACTTCCACATATCTGCGAGTCGTTTTAATATCGGAAGTTTTATTGTGCTCTTAAATTTATTTTTTCATTATATAGAAATATTTAGTTAATATCTCATTTTTGTCCCAAATAAACACTACAGTTTTTGAGTTTTCGCTATATATCAGCTGCATTAATTTTATTTGATACTGAACATTTATTACGTTTAAGCAGACACAAAGGAGGTTTTTTTGTGCGTGTTTTCGAGCGTGGAAGGTAATTTTGTCTAAGGACATTGACCCATCCACATCACACATTTATTGACTACGTTATTATGGAAGAAACACTACTTCCTTTGAGGAGACAGCACAGGAACATGCCTTGTCGGGAATCGAACCCGATCCCACTTCGTGGAAGGTAAAGTGCTAAAATCTATACGATGTGTATGGCTATGTTTTAGTTTCTTATAGAGCAATTTACATTTAACAGAAATAGTTCTTAACTTCAAATTTTGAGTACGGGCCTGACTTGATTATTATACATACACACACACACACATATATATATATATATATATATATATATATATATATATATATATATATATATATATATATATATATATATATATATATATATATATATATATATATATATATATATATATATATATATATATATATATATATATATGTAATAAATTTTAACCAACTATAATCGCCTGTAATCAGAGTTCTTTCATGCTATGGTTACCTTTCCGTCCTTTGCCAATACTAACCTACATCTCCAGTTTATGGCAACCCGTTAGCAGCTACTTCTACGCTCGCCAGATGAAAGTTGGACGTCGCGCTGTAAGGTCATGTTATTGCTGGAATAAAGTTATATCTCCTTGTATTCGAATCATATTGTTTTCGGCCACGATGCTTATTTCAGGAGATGACCATTCGGGTCATCACACACACACACACAGATATATATATATATATATATATATATATATATATATATATATATATATATATATATATATATATATATATATATATGTGTGTGTGTGTGTGTGTGTGTGTGTGTGTATGTGTGTGTGAGTGTGTGGCTTTGTACAAGAAGTGTATAAATCAGTTTTCTCCAAGATGAATTTATTTGCTTATGTCTCTTTCAAAATTATTATTTTCAATGTAAGAAGTACCCAAGTCTGTCCAATTCTTTAAATGTGTTTTCTAAACCATTGTACAGACTTAGACTGACTTAGACTGATTTAAAAACTGACTTAGGTACGTCTTGTGCCAAGCCACAAATATATATACATTAAAATATATATATATATATATATATATATATATATATATATATATATATATATATATATATATATATTATTTTAGCTATTTACACTGAAGATTTACACAGACAAAAACTCAAGCATTAAAACGCGAAGAAAAACAGCTATTTTAGTACTTTAAAACAATTCTGGTTGCGTACCAGACGGCGTTCCTCTCAGTCAGATCATCAATGTTATTGGTAAAGTCCAACAGGCGACACAGACTACATCGATTCAGTGAGTTTGTCTTGTGTCACTGTTGTCTAGTCAAACTGAAGGCCAATCATGGACCTTGAAAACGTGTTTTATTCATGAAAGAAGTGCCATAAAATGTCCGTTATGCTTTGCGGAAAATCCTTAATGAAATAGATTAATTTGAGGTGAGGCGAAAGTCCTCGCTTTATTTTTTAAGAGTGTGAAGTATAGTTATCATGGGACGTAAATATTAGTTACGTCTACGTGGTACCACAAACTCAAACACTTGATCAGCAAAACTATTTAAATGGGTAAAACAATGTATGACAAAATTGGTTGGGCGATGCACACATACAACACATATTAATTTTAAATATGATGGCATTGATAAGTATTGTTCTTAAAGACCTTTCATTACCTAACAGAGATTACACCATAAAAATATATCCATTTTTAAATTTATTTACAATGTAGATTTAATGGAGCAACTAGAACTTTAATCATGGCAAGAGTAATTAAAATTTTTTAAATACGTTTGTTTAAAACATAAAAAAACAGGTTTCGCTTTTTAATAATTATACACTTAATCACTTTTATTATTCTAAAATGAATGCTTTACTGCATTTTATCAGAGACACATATTCTTTTTATAAGTAAAGCACTGGTCATTTATCCCTTTCTTGTTCTAAATAATCAGATTTTTATTCAGATCTCTCAGCTCCGAAAAAAGATTTCAGTGAAAAACATATTCGATTGTCATTGACTCCGACAGAGTTGAACTGTAATTGATATATGACTTTCATGTAGACTGGAAAAGGTTTTATCAGTAAACAATGAAGAAAAAGTTGAAACAAAAATTAAAATGAGGGGGAGAAGAAAAATAATTTCAAATTAATTTTTGGTTTCGTTGTATTGGTCAGTGAGTAAGATATAAAAGAAGAGAGAGCAAAAAGATTAAGAAGAAACAACATTTAAAAGTATAACAGTAAAGATAATCAGAGAGTCAATTATGAAGTCTTCTTTCCAAAACTTTAAGGGGGTAGGGTCAGGAACTAGATTCCCTATGTCAGTAATGTTAAAATTACTCATTTTTAAGGAAAATTTAAATAAATTCTATTGAATATAATTTTCTAATTTTTTACGTATATTGCTGGGCATGTATTAAATAATTTAAACCAGAGCTTTTATAATTTAAATACCTTTTTATTTTTTTTTAAATATATAACTTCTACTGTCTGTATTTTTTTCAGAAACACCAAAATTACTTCGAGTTTTATGTTACTGAATTACTCTAAATTAATATTTATAAAAATCCCTTCGTTAAAATATGTAATATTATGCATTTATTAAATATGCAAAGTTTTAAAATAATCACACCAATAGTTTTTGAATTAACTGGTAAAAAAACACTGTTTTGAGAATATCAACATTTAGTGAAACATCCATTTGTGGTTAGTGCATGCCAGATCCATAGCTTGAATCATCTGGGTCAACAGAAAAACTGTCTTCAAATTTACATTTTTTCTGTCTTCTATTTATTCTGTCTTCTTTGGTTTGCTGTGAAACATCATATTGAGATTTTATTAATATCGTCCGATCAGCTGTTTACATTTCTCGAGAAGTATAATAACCTGGAGATATACCTAACTTTGAAAGTACTTTGCATTTCGTAATATTTCCGTCAATATAGGATGCAATTGCTTCAAATACACCTGTTTTTAAAGTTTCTAACTGCACAAAAATATTCTTTGGGATCCGTGACCAGAGTATATTATTTACACTCTCATTGCTGTTTTGTGTTTTCCCATGCAGACATTTGGCAAGTAGATCAGGATCTGCTAAGTCTCTATAAATGTTTTTAATGTAATCCAATACTACTATTGGTAAAGTGGTTGTTTTGGTTTGAGCATGGGATATTAAAAATATAGCTAATGCATCTATGAATGCAGCGAGTGGTTTGCTTTGATTGGTGAGGGTGTGACGACAGGCGTTTTGACAGATGGTAATAGTTCTTTAAAAAAATATTAAAAATACTTCTATTGCAGCTAGAACAAATATGTAAATGTAATTAGAAGCACAAGAGTACATACTTTTTAAAAATGCAAAAATTGAAAAATGCATCTTTTGTCGAAAATCGTGACCCTACCCCCTTAAATAAAGATAAATTATGTTTTATTTCTTTACATATTCTTAGGGCTTATAATGTGTTATCATAACGGACACCCAAAGGAAAAAATGTTTAACAGAAATTAAAATAAATTTCGAAAAATATGTATTGCTACAAATTTTACGAGTCTCTGGTAATCTAGCCAAATATGAGAGTTATCGCCAAATTGGCAATAGATTTGGTGACCTATTTTGGTTGCCAGATTTGGCGATAAGGCGCAAAGGGTCGCCAATTTGCCGTCTAGATCTTTCTAGAAATTTCTAGTGATATCTAGCTCACTGACCGATGGGGCGCTTTGGAAGTCAATAAATATATCTGACATTGGCATTGGAACTAAGTGTTCAATTTCTACTGAGAACTGAATGTGTTGGTACTGCGTTAGGTGTGTATTGTATTGAAGACTCTGTATCCTGGCTTGTGTTTTTAGAGTCTTCTGCTGTGTAGAAGACAGTTGTTACGTGTTTTCTGTTTTAATTTATGTATTCGCCTGAAGAATTTACAGAATAATAAGTTTTATTTCGTATGCAGCTTCTGAAGAGATTTATTAAATCTTAACGAACCCAGGAAAACGGAACAGTATTCAGACCTAATTTTCTAAATTTCTGTCAATTCCTTTTAGACTGTTCATATATATAGAAATCTAGGTTTAATACAATCCATATCTTTACTTGAATCCAAAAAAGAAGTTTAAAGGATATGGAACACATGAAGTAGGAAAATGATAATCCATATTTGCAGACTGATTAATGAAATTAAAAATCTCTTCTAGTAAGATTGAAGTTCTGTTTGTCTGCATGTTTGCTCTTTATACATTCCTGAACCCTCCAAGTGATTGTCATTTAATTTTCAATACCTACTATGTAGAACCTTGTAAAATAAGTAAAATACTTAAATACTCAGTGAACCTCTCCCTTGTGTCCACACAACTAACGTTTTACTGTCGGCTCTAAATATTATACAGCATTACTTTCTGATCTCCATTAGCTGGCTTGGATTCTAAAGGGAAATACAATGGCTGAGTCCCTGTATATATTTTATTATACAGTGTATTACTCCATTGTAGGTTATTGTTTTTATAATTCGTTATTCCACAATTTCTGGTCTTGTTATTATAAGAATCCCAAGGAATGCCTCATAGTTAGACCAGTTTTCAATTAAAAAAACTTAATGCAACTATTTTTGAAAAAATCTCTTGAACCATGTCGAAATATTTTAAGCTCTGTTATATATGTTGGTGTTTTTATTAGTTCAGCGGTCAGGAAACTGACTTTCGTAGTAAATTTGCTCGGCACTCGAGAAAAATATAGCGCCACGGAATTCTATGATAACGTGTAATATTTATTTATATGCATAAATTTAAAGTTGTTTGACAAGCCGTAATTGTGATATTATTTAAATTTCTTGAATATTATAAATTAAAACATGTGGGTTTAGAAATCTTTTCATAATGTTTAAGTTTGAAAATTTCCTACCGTTAATTAAACAGTAAAATTTTAGCGAGAAAAATTGTGCACGTAATTTTCAATATTTATATTACATTTTTACGATAAATGTTTAAAATATCTTAACCTGGAAATAGTTCATATATTTTCAGGTGATTTCTATTCGCATGAATAAGATTATAGAAATATGAACTGGTGCATTCTCTTCGCATGAATAAGATTATAGAAATATGAGTAGTGGGATATTTATGAGATACTGTTGGGAAGATAATATGATTTTTACAGCACCATAAACGTCTATGTTGTAGTTGTGAGAAGCCCTAGAAATTCCAGTAATTAGACCTTTGTCAAATTAAAGAATTCAATATGTTGCAAAACCTCAAAACTTTCAATACCTGTCATGAAATAAAAATTGGTATCTCTCAAATGTTCAGCGTTCACATTTCATTAATAATAGTCTGTCCCATATGGCGGCATGAAACAAATATGTAGGGCCAATAGGTTTTCTGTTGCTATCTATATAATTTCTCTCGACACGTATGCATTAAATTTAAGAATATTAAGTAAAGTGGCACTCAAAAGTGGCTCTGGTAGGGAGCTTTAATTTCCTCTTATTTAAGAGGAAATTAAAGCTCCATGTTTAAAGAGAATTAATAATATTTTATTCTAGTTATAAGTTCTTTGGGGCCAATAGGTCCTGTATCAGGCTAAGGTACTAGATGTGATTGTAAATCACCAATTCGAAGAACAATTTTCATAGATATGATGTAAAATTCTAGAATTATGGAAAATTCTAGAAGGTGCATATCATTGAAACTTTAGTTTAGTCAATGAAACTAACAAAAGCATCTGAGGAGGAGATAAAATTAATCAACGAGCAAGCGTCACTAGAATAAAAAAAAATTTAAAAATCTGGACAAAGATGTAAGATTAAATAAACAAATAAAAGCGCCGAAAAAATGGAAAAAAATGTACTTAATTTAAAAAAACCAAAACCATTCTTGAATATAAAATGATTATAAAGAAAGAATTATTTATATCAAAGTAGCTGTTACTTGTAAATAGCGTGAATTAATTAGAGAATTTTCCTCTTCGTTTTACCTCTTAAAAGCAATTTTTGTTAATCAATTAATTTCCAACCGTCTAGCTTTATTTGTTTATTCCGTTCTATCTTTGCTTCCCTCTAAATACGCTTCCTCGTTGATAAATTTTGTAGCTCCTCCCTCTTTTAGTTAACTACGCGTATAGCAGATTTCGCGAGTTGGGGGTCCTTCTAGAAAAACATTTACATTGGCACATCGTATCCAATACAAAATAAATGATTCTCAAACGCGATGAAGGATTATATTTATTTGTCCGAAACTACTTGCCTCCTCCAAATGTTACTATGGACTTAAAAAAATTTTATTCCCATCTTATTCACAGATTTTTCAAATGTACTCCTACCATCTCTTCTTTTTGTTGTAGTTTCGTATTCTACAGGATGATTCCAAATTCATGGTGCAAACTTTAAGGGTTGTTACAGGATATTGTTCCGTTTTCCTGGGTTCGATTGGATTGAATAAAATCTCTTCAGAAAGTGCACACAAAATAAAATTTATTATTCTGTAAATTCTTCAGGCGCATACACATAATCAACAGAAAACACGTAACAACTGTCTTCTATACAGCAGAAAAACTCCAAAAAACACAAGTCAGGATAACAGTCTGCGATACAATACACGCCTAACGCACTTTCAATACATTCAATTTTCAGCAGAAAAGAACAGTGAGTTCCAATGTCAATGTCAGGTATATTTATAGACTTCCAAAGCGCCCCCTATCGGTCGACCAGGTAGAAAGTTCAGGAACCTTCTCGAAAGGTCCAGAAGATTGGCAACCATTTGGCGACTAAAATAAGTCACTAAATCCATCGCCAATTTGGCGATGACTCTCTTATTTGGCTAGATTACCATAGACTCGTAAAATTCGTAACAATGCTATAACAATTATTTATTGTATAGGAATGTATGGATGCAAATGACGCGTTGAGGAATAAACATAGGAAAGAGACATGAAAGGAAAGAAAATTTGTTTATTGACAGCATCGTTGACATGTGCTATGTTCACAATAAGTGTTCAAAATTGCACCCACCAACTGCAATACATATTTGGCAGCATCGATGGAGCGATTGGCGTACAGTTTCAAAGATACCATATATTTCCCGCACACGTGCAGCAGCTGTAACGGGACCAGTCTTAAATAAATAAGCAATTTATAGTATAGACTGCAAGAGGGCGTTTCTAGCACTTCGTATGACCAGTAAAAAAGTCTTAGAAAAGCACCAGAACCACTGATGACTATCTAGCTGGAATGTGTGTGAGAAGTGAATATGTCCCCATGCTTTTCATGCCTAATCACTGCAATTGCAGACTGTATACACAGTTCCAGACACATAGGTAAAAGATAATAAATTTGTATTAGTCAGGTATTTGGCTTCTAGTCTTTTATCGGTAGCACCATGGCGATCATGAATGCTGATTTTAGCGTTAGAAGCAACGGACATTCGAGCGACAAGATCCTCAACAGAGTCAACTTATGTCGCATAAACGGAACTCTTCAGATGTCCCCATAAGAAGTAATCGAGACTCAATAAATCAGGAGATCGGGGTGGCTAAGGGACATATCTTGCAAACCCAATCTATCGCGCCCAAAAGTGGCATCCAGGTAATTGCGCACAACAGCGCTGAAATGGGCAGGCACCCCATCATGCTGGAGCCACAGTCGGTCTAGCATTCGTCTACGGGGAAAGCGCTCCTGATACATTCGTAGCGCAGCTCTGCCGTTACCATTTGTACGGCCGTACATGAGATACACGCCTGCTTTTTCGGCATACGTAAAGTCTCCCATCACGGACGACAGCCCAATTGAGAATGGCGTTTTCCCGGAGATGCATAATGTTGATGGGCGGCAAGCCACCTATTGCTCTATACCGGAAAGGAACCAACCAATCACTCCACTTTTCATTTCTTTCAAGCCTCTTTCTTGTGTTTGGACCTCAACGTGTCACTTGCGCCCATACATTCCTATATAATAAATGATTGTTACAGTGTGCTGTACCAACCCTTAAAGTTTGTACCATGAATCTGGAATCACCCAGTGTAACGAAATTTCACGGCATTAAAAGTAATTTTAGTATAATTTATAAGGATATTGATAATGAAGCTAATGGATCCATTCAAACACGCTATAGACACTTATCTATAATACACAATTTCGTCATATTCTCATTTTTTATTGCCAATAGTGCATTCGAATTCAGCAGGGGAAAGTATAGACGGAATACTTTTATCAAAACCTACCTCAAAATTAGCAAATATTGATTACGATACAATCGATAAAATCGATACAATATGCATTGTAAAATCGATAAAATCGATATAATATGTATTGTAAAAGTGTAATTGTATCTTGAAATCATTATTCAAGCGAAGATATTCGGATACAGTTTTATTTTACTATATCAGCTTCACCCCTCCCCCCGTTCTGTACTGAAAACAATTTATTAAATGTGATCACTGAGCCTCCTACCGCAATTCCTATTTTCTAAACATAAATAAAGTCAAAAAATAATTATAAAGATCAATTTTAGCTGTGAAAATGTAAGCTTGAATCTTAAAAACCACTTTATTATGCCTTTTTTAAAGAATGTAACGTGATTATTTTCCTTCAGTTTCATCTCACTAAAATGTCGAAAGATGAATGTCCTTTGCCTCTGATTTTCAGATTGTAGTTTCCTTTTAAATTTGAAAATGACGTTTTTTTGTTATTTTATTTTTTCAAAAAAAAAAGCGTCAAAAGGGCGTTTGAAGAGCGGAACTGCCATTTCATCCGACAGGAATGATATATAAGAGAACTCTGATGTCCATACCGACAGGAAAGAGGATGAGACGGATGCCTTTCTTGCATTATAGAGATAAAATGATGAAACAAAAATTGCTTTTTAATGAAGAGGAAAGAAAAATGTTAAACAATTTTGTATATTTCGAATAACATTTGACTGTTAAAATGTTTTAGCCCGAAGAATTGTACGAAATGTAGTATAATTGCAATGAAATATCTCACCTGTATTCAAACACATGTAAATGATTTAAAATTCAATTGTATGATATGTTTGCTTATCGTTTGAAAAACTTTATGTACATTATATTTCAAATGTATAACGAGCCTTTATATATATATATATATATATATATATATATATATATATATATATATATATATATATATATATATATATATATAATATACATATATGTATTTGTGTGTGTGTGTATGTACCTAGATTTATTATGTCTCATATTTTAAGAGGTGGCTTTTGCAGTGTGAAGCTGTTAAATTCATAAATTTTTAACATTGGAGGATGTGTGTATATATCCAAGCCTGACTGTGATTCATTATTTTATTAAAAAATTTACATATTTAATTATTTTTATATTTTATATCGGAGATTTAAGTTTGTGAATTCTTGAACAGAATCAAAACTTAACAGGACTAAATTTCATTTATCGACATAAGAGAAGACAAGCATGTTTCCTGAACAGTAATTATTTACATGAAAGTAAACGATATTCAGTTCACAACAATGGCTCGAAATTTACTGAAGAATATTTTAATAAAAATAAACCGATTAAAGAATCATATACTTCCAAATTATAAGAATCTCTAACCTGCAAGGCACCTGAATCTGAGTTTTACGTTTACAGTGCGCTCATTAGAATGACAGAGCCATCGTGTTCGCTGAAAACAATGCAATTGGATATGCGGAATGGGTCTTAAAACTTTTAGAGACTGCCATAGTTTCAATTAATTCCGCTCACACTAATAAGACGTGTCAATTGTAATTGTGTTCCCACTTTAGGTAGATAAAGAAAGCTGCTGATACTTGATTTTGAATTCTACATAATAGAACGAAATTATCAAATTATTAAAGTTTTTTTTCTTTCTGTAAGTTCTTGCATTAGAACATTGAAGAGTACGACGATAATTTAAAATAATAATTAATTTATTAAAATAATATGTGGGCTTTTATTTATGAAAATAATTGGAATATAATAACTTTTTCTCCCTTTAATAATAATTTTAATAATTTTATTTAATAACTTTCTTTAGTCTATGTATATAAAACAGTTCCGTAAGTGACTGACTGACAGATTGACATATAACGCACACACCAAACCGCTGGACATAAAGGGCTGAAATGTTGCATGGCTATTCTACTTATAGTGTAGAGTTGCACTAAGAGAGATTTTTGAAAAATTCTTCTTATATCTTTTTAAATTAAAGTTTTAAGCCTTTTTGTAGCATTCTTTAAAGTTTTAAATAATTTAAAATAATAATCTGAGGGTTATAAAATTTATATCACGAGAAAAATCATAAAAATCCCTTTAAAATGAAATCTTTTTCGAATCTTTACCTCCAATTTCTGATTTTTTGGCGAACTTTTAAAGATTAATATTTAGAATTTAATTTATAAAATGCCGATCACGTGATTTCTTTTTCTGGTATTTTAAATTAATTTATCGTCACGTGCATAATAACGAAATACACAAAAAAAATACATTTGTTTTCTTGCTAATGCGTCAGACGATTGGACATTACCCAAAAAAATATTAACATATAGTAAAAGATATGTTCCTCAAACTGTACTATATTAAATATACTATATGATCTATTAGATTTAATTTGAATATTTTCTGCTACATTATTTTGTCTATAAAAATATCCGTTGCAATTTTTTTATAAATATATTTTTTTGTTATTTTTACATCAATTGCATACATTGATCGTTGTATTTATTATAAATATGTATATACATATTTTTGCCATTAATTGCATAGATTGACTGTTGTATTTATTTTGAATGTATTCCGCGGCGAAGTGCAGGTTAACAGCTAGTAATCATATAAATTTGAAATTTCATCTCTATCTGTTATCAATAAGAATCTGAAATATACAGAAAAACATTTTTTCGTTGTACAATTATGAGAAATCTAATTTTTCCAGAGTCTGACTCAAGCAAGTTTTAGACTACATTTTTTAAGCGACAATAAATAACGAGTAATTGCTTGCGACTTTCCAGACGGATTCTCTTAATCATGTTGATTAAGTCTTCTGTCTTTACAACCCTGGAGAAATCAGTTTGATTTGTAGCTTTGCGCATAAAATTAGTTTTTCCTAATTGGACGTGAAATGGGACTGTAATCAACTTACGTAATAGACACAAGAAATGATAGAAGAAGAGCATAGCAGGAAAAGAAAAAACAAGTTTTTATGGCGATCATATTACTTTTATCAGTTTAAACATAGTTTTAGGGGATCATAGTAAATTTTCCAAGCGTATAAATGTGAGAAATATAGCAAAGAATAATTTATTCGTTATAATTTTTACCTCAGGATTAAATTGTGATTTTTTAAATAATTCCGTCGAGCTTGAAGCAAACATTCTAAATGTTAATGGAGGAAAGAAAGCAATTTGCACAAATATTTTCATTGATTAGAATGAAGAACGAAAATCGGACCAATTGTAGGAAACAAAATCAGAAGCACATTTATGATGTTAAATCATTATCCTTAATCTAATCATAACTGTCAAAAAAGAATTAGTGAAATCTGCAATATTATAATTTTTGATACAAACCTGGAGCAGTTTTGCAATGTTTTCTGAATTAGATATAATTATTAGCTATACATGATTTATCAGATTTTTCAAATTTTTTTAAGTAACTACTGTGATAAAAAAAATCTTGAAGTTTGTACTCGGGAATCTATGCCTGCACCCCATAAATATGTATTTCTGGCATAGTGTATTAGTCATGAATTTTTCATACTTTCAAGGATTTGCAACAAGGCCCAAGAAACACCCCAAAATCTAAAAATCAACTATTAAAATTATTCCATATTTTTTAGTGAAAATAGTTAAAGGTGTATGGTAGATATTGATTTTGAAGTAGCTGAACAAGTTCTATCTTTTTAAATATTTTTCCCCGAAACAAGAAAAAAAATCCCTGAAGCGAACACGTTGAGCTTCATTCAATGCTGAAAAATTTGAAGAACATAGTTGACAATTTTTAAACAATGACTAAAAAACGGGTCAGTTATCGGCCAATTGTAGAACTCGTCCTATCTACGGGGAAGTATCCTCTGTTAGCATGTATATATCGATATAATTATTCAAATTCTTGATTTTTATGGAGAAATAGCTGTAAAGTGTTAATTCATATATGTCTGCATCACGACTATCATTCAGTGTTTTATTATTTTATAATACTAGAGTCTATGATTATAGCTATATTGGCATAATATCTATAGTGGCAAAATATTAATATTTCGTCCCCATGTGTAGAATTTGAGTCATTGTATTTATAGAATATATATATATATATATATATATATATATATATATATATATATATATATATATATATATATATATATATGATGTTACGGTATGACGTCACTCTTGTTTGCCATCTCGTAGCTTGTTAAACATATAGGAACAAGAACCGTAGTTTTTTTAAAAAGGTTCAGAATTCAACATTTTATTAATCTTAAAAGGAACTTCTTAACAACAAACTGAACAAATACTAAGCTAAACTTCCTTATCTGAACGTTCAGTTTTATTTTTAATGTAAAGTACAGTCATAAATTTTTACTCCTCAATGAAATGTATTGGTGACATTTTCGCATAAATAAACCTCTGTCAAATAACATACAAGGGAAAATCATGTTGACGTTCCATCTTACTTTGAATACAAGACAATTTCTTGTTCAAAACTTTATTCTGCATTCCCAAATACCGAGGCGAGCGACAAAGACGTGCGCCCCCTCTACGCTTCCATCAATGTCATGGCATCAATGCTGTCAAGAGGAATATTTCGATGCTCCGTTCGCCTGCCATTTAAACTTCTCCCCAGAACAAGAACCCCCCCCCCCTCCCCCGCTCTCTCTAGATCGGGCTCGCACTACTCGAAATGTGATGAGTGCCATATTACTCTATGGATAGCTGATGGGGGCCGCAAAAAAATAGGGAAGATGGGATAGTTAAAAAATATTTTACATAATAAAAATTAAATTACTGATTCTATTAAAAATAAAATAAATAATAATAATGTTCTTTGTTTATTTGTTTCTTTAGTCTATATATATATAAAACAGTTTCGTGACTGACTGAGTGAGTGACAGATAACGCACATGCCAAACCACTAGACCTAAAGGGCTGAAATTTTGCATGGCAAATCTTCTTATAGTGTAAGGGTGCACTAAGAAAGATGTTTGAAAAATTCTTCTTAGATTTTTTAAAATAAAATTTTCAAGCTTTTTTGTAACTTTTTAAAGTTTTATCATAAATAATAATCTGACGGTTATAAAATTTATATCACAAGAAGGATCATAAAAATTCCTTTAAAATGAAATCTTTTTCGAATCTTTACCTCCATTTTCTGCTTTTTGGTGAATTTTTAAAGATTCATTTTTAGAATTTAATTTATTAAATGCTGATCACGTGGTTTCTTTTCTTTTTGTGATACTTTAAATAAATTTTACGTCACGTTCATAACGACGAACTAAATTGACCAAAAATATTAAAATACGGCAAACGATAAAATTTAACCACTAGACTAATTAAGATGGAAGTTTTTTAAGGATTTATTTAAAATTTGTATGTTTTATGGATATTACGCTATATTATATATAATGGATGTATTCGTGTTCCAGCATAACTCTAAAGCAATTTCAACCAAACTTGGTACACATATATCTTACAATCTGGGAAATAATATTACCCCTAGGACCACTTGGCCTGGGGGTGGGAAGGGGGTGACATGTAAAAGTAATCGAAAACGACTGATATTAGTGTCGAATCCATAGTTTTCAGGGTGACTGAGATTAATAGTGACACCCTCGAAATAGTGACACCCTCGATGAATAGTGACCCCTGCGGGCCGTATGTTGTGCAGATCTGCTCTATACGAAACGGAAATCTCAATGCACCCAGCAGCTAGGTATTTCTGAATCGGGTTTCGGTACTCAAGTATTTTTTTTCCAGAACCTAGTACCCGGATATTACCCGGTTTTGAATAATACGTGAACATGAACCACGAAACATGTACCCTAAATATTAGTGAAAAAAATTTTTTGTTCATAATGTAAATAATTTTATTTTATTGCGTAAGATAAAAACGGCATTTTTTACTTTATTTCAATTTAGGTTGATTTAAGAAAATTTGTTGTAAAGCCTGAAACTGCATAATTCAGGTTTGCCTTTTTTTTCTCCGTGAAGATTTTGTTTTTGTTTTAAATTGGCCACTAGATTAGAAATTCGTTGAAGACATGAATGCATAATTTTATATAATATAGCATAAAATATTATATTGCTGTCTAAAATATTATTTAAAATAAATCAATAGAAACAAATGACTTTATGGCATATTTTTTGTCAGCAATAGAGGTTGACTTCTGAGAAGGTAGAATATGATCTAATAGTTAATACTAAATGAGTCAGAGGTAGCCAAGTGGTAGCGTGTTGGCTTTCGGTACTGAGTGTGCTCGAATCCAGTCCCGACAAGCACCATTAATTATATTCGTGTTTAGACCGGATATGGGCGCGTTAATTCCGTGGGCCGGAAAGACCTTCTTTGTGGTCAGTGGGTGAGGAAGGTAGATTCCCCCAGATGTCACTCCTGGGGCCGCACGGTCAAAATTGAACTGACACCTAGCTGAGTCGGACTCTAAATCTTGTGGTGCTATTAAAAACCGGATCCGCACCCCTCAGCCCACAAGTCTATATGGAACAGGTCTGGAATATATTCCGTCCAAGGGACATAAAAACAACAATAACAACACTAAAGATCTGGATCATTATTTCCCAAACTTTTTTTATTCACGACCCCCTACATTAGCTTCCACCACTTCTCCCTCTGTATATTTTCATTGAAAAGCCTTTTAAGATTCAATGGGAAAAAAAAACCCATAAATGTATTTATAGTAACTTTATTCTTACTAAAATGTTTAATTGAACAAAAATAAAATTTATAAGACATGGAGAACATTAAGAAATAATCAGCCCTCAATCAAACATGTGTAAAAGCAAGACCAGAACAGAACCTGGAGAAAAATAATGCACCTACCGTATGGATTCAAATGTATAATACAATTTTGTAAAATAACTCTTACCAAAATAATAATGAATTGTTCCGTTGGGGAAGCTACAATATTAGTGTCAAAAGTAACAACACAAACTCATAAAAGCAAAACTGACGTTTAGAATGAATGTACGTGTACGTAGTAAGTAATCGCAATTTTCATTGATCACTCGATTAAGGCGGTAGATTTCTAACGATCGGAATTGGTAGTTTGAATGGGACTTTTTCCTTTATAAACATCACAGCCCCACGGTTCAGTAAATTAAATATTGACATCCATAGTAAATAAATATTGACATCCTTAGTAAATTAAAATGGACATCCTTAGTAAATTAAAATGGACATCCTTAGTAAATAAATATTGACAACCATAGTAAATAAATATTGACATCCATAGTAAATAAATGTAGACATATTTTTGGTGAAATTTATTTTGGCTGAATATTTATTTGAATTGATTAAAACCGTGGCAACACCCCTGCACAGGTGACCCCTGCACAGGTTGAGAAACCCAGATCTATATAGTAATAAATCGTGAAGTAAGTCTAAAACGGTTTAATGTCGAATTTTAAACCTGAGGTTTACTTCTTTCAAATACCCAGTTTTACAACCAATGTTCCTGGGATTTCGGTACCCGGTTCTCGGTTACCTGGTTCAACAATCCTTACCTGCGACTAAACGTCCTAATGGAATTTACCGCATAATTTATAAGAATTTATACTAGTAAAAACAAAATCAATCATTAAAAGTAACTTCCCCATATGTGAAAAATAATATCATTTATGCATGGAACAGAAGCGAATGTATTTGAGACAGAGTTGAGAATTGAGATTTACGTCTTTGTTAACGCACGTGTCATAGCAGATTAAGCACGAGACATAAAATTTAATAATAGGAGTACATGAAACAATTTCCTCTGTAATACTATTACTTAATTTTCATTGAGTAGAAACACAGAGCTCCTAGAATCAGATATATATATATATGTAGGATTTGATTATCGCTCTTAACCACGCCCCTCAGCAGGAGTTCCCGTACTCCGAGAGGTTACTCTAGAGTATAAAATGTTTGACGCGAAGAGTGGCAACAGGTGGAACGACAACATATAAGTAAGATGACGGTGGGTGTGTAGGGAGAGGAGAGACGAAGTTTGACGTGAAGACGCCATTGACGTTCGGTTGTGCTTTTACTTACTTACGACGTATTGATCTTTCAATAAATCTGTTTTACAAGGAAGGTGTTTTTATTCATCACGATCGACAGAGCACACAAGTGTTGTCAGAAGTGAGATTGTGGCATAGAGCTTACTGTGTTTTGGATTACGACGCTAGGAATAATTTGAAAAAAAAGTGGTGAGTAAATCTTGTTCTTGTCCTGTTTGCTTGATTTTGCATGTGAAAATGAAGTTTGGTGATATTGAGGATATACGCAATGCACTGAAGAATTTGAAAACAAATAAAACTAAACTGTTGCATAAATTCATATTCGACGTTGAGGGAGACAGGAAAAATAGAGAGCGACTTAGAAATTTTTCCGGTTTTGAATTCAAGTTGAATGATTCTGAATTTAAATCTAAATTAAAGAAAGTTAACGATACATTTTCTTTGAACGAACTTATCATAATTTGTGATATTTTGAATATTCCATCTCATGGTGCTCAAACTGAAATCAGCGAATGTATTTTAAAATTGTTGTGTGATGTTACTTATTTGGCTGAAAGCATTCAAAATTCAGAAGAATCCGAATCAGAAAGTGAAATTGAAGAAATACAAGGTGATTATTCAGCGCTGTGTGGAAATACTCATGCCGGTAAATCTGTTCATTCTGATAGCGTTTTTAACTCAGATGAATCAGCAAAATTAAAATTTTATGATGTTGATAGTCGAAACAATATGAGATTATCAATCAATTTTAGTGATATCGAAAGTGTTGTACCTAAATTTAATGCTGAATCTCATGAAAATATTGTTAATTGGGTAGAAAATTTTGAAAATGTTGCTGAGGTATTTAACTTATCTGACATTCATAAGTTTATTTTTGCCAAAAGATCTCTTGGTGGTAACGCGCTTTTGTTTGTCCAGAGTGAACTAGTTAACTCATGCAATAAGTTAAAAGATTTGTTAATTAACGAGTTCGGCACTGCCTGCAGTTCTGCACAACTCCATGAAACATTGGCTAAAAGAAATATGAAAGATAATGAAACAGTCCAGCAATATTTTTTAATTATGAAATCTATTTGTAGTCGCGGTAGTGTTGATGACAAATCCCTAATGCATTACGTAATTAATGGCATTCCTGATACCGTTCAAAATAAAACAATATTATATGGTTGTCACACAATTAACGAATTCAAAGAAAAACTTAAAATTTATGAAACTATAAAGAATGATATTGCAAGAGTTAAGTGTAATTTTGATAATACAAAAAGTAAATACAGTTTGGATAAAGTAAAACCGAGATCAGAAAATTTTGTTGATCGGAAACGCCCTATTAACAGTTATGACCGTAATGATAAAGTTTGCTTTAATTGTGGATGCAAGGGGCACTTGTCTAGATCTTGTATTCACAAAACTATGAAGTGTTTCAGGTGCCAGAAATTCGGACACGTTTCAAAAGACTGTAATTTATCAACATTTGTGACTGCGAATAGTCTAAAACCCAAAAATCTGATGCTTAAAATAATGATAATGGAGAATGAAATTACGGCAATTTTTGATACTGGTAGTGATGTAAATTTAATTACTTTAGATTGTTATAAACATATTGGTAGTCCTGAACTTGTGAAAAATATTTTGACATTAAATGGATTGGGAAATAGTTCAGTATATACTATTGGTTCATTTTCTACAAATGTTAATATTCAAAGTAATGAGTATAAATTGACATTTCATGTAGTCAGAGACCATACTGTTTGCTCTCATCGAGTTTTATTAGGACGAGAAATACTCAAGTTTTCTGAAGTTTTAATGAAAGAAAATGATATACTGGTCGAGCAATTAAGTAATAAAATTAATCTTGAAGTTTTACCAGTAAAAATTGAATCTAATGCAGACATTCTTGAAATAGGCGATATGCATTTAAAGGATGATATTCAAAGCTTAATCTCTGATTACAAACCTAAAAACATTAAAAAGTGCAGTATCGAAGCTAAGTTCGTACTAACAGACGATATTCCAGTTTACCAAACACCACGACGTTTGGCTTTACCTGAAAATAATGAAGTTAAAAGACAAATAGATGAATGGCTTGCGGAGGGCATTATTCAACAAAGTACATCAGAATTCGCTAGTGCCATAGTTCAGGTTAGAAAAAAAGACGGTAGTATAAGGATTTGTGTAGACTACAGAAAACTAAATAGTAAAGTTGTTAAGGATAGATTTCCTATGCCATGCATCAAGGATCAGATTGATAAACTTTCGGGGGCTAAGTTTTTCTCAACTATTGATTTAAAAAACGATTTTTTACATGTGCCTGTTCATAGACATAGTGTAAAATATACAGATTTTGTGACCCCAACTGGTCATTATGAATTTCTCAAGATGCCGTTTGGATTTTGCAACTCACCAGTAATTTTTGTTCGTTTCATAAATCACATTTTCCAAGACTTAATATCCGATAGTATTGTGTTGATATATATTGATGATTTAATTGTTCCATCGCAGGCGTGTTACCAAGCTTTAGAACATTTCAAAATAGTAATCAAACGCTGTGAAGAATATGGTTTGAAAATTAATTGGAAAAAATGTAAATTTTTAATGCATGCTATCGAATACTTAGGGTATACGATAAAAGATAATACAGTGATGCCATCACCTAATAAAACCAAAGCAGTGGTTAATTTCCCACAACCACGTAATGTTAAACATATTAGATCTTTTTTAGGACTGACGGGTTATTTTCGCAAGTTCATTAAGGATTATGCGCTTAAAGCAAAACCGCTGAGTGATTTAATAAAAACGAATTGTGACTTTATTTTTGGTCCTGAGCAGTTAACTTCATTTAAATTGTTAAAAACAAAGTTAGCGGAAACTCCTGTTCTTAAGTTATACGACCCATATGCCGAAACAGAATTACACACTATGTCTACCACTTCAAAAGAAGTCATTCCTAAACTGGAGCTTCAAAAGAAAATTTTTGGGAATCCCCATCGAATTGTATCGGATAAGGGATCAGCTTTTACTTCTGACGAATTTCAGTCGTATTGCCAAACCGAAAAAGGCCAACATTTTATAATAACCACGGGTTTGCCTAGAGCAAACGAACAAATTGAGCGTTTGAATAGGACTATCATTCCAGTTTTGACCAGATTATCCTTGCATGATCCAACAAAGTGGTACCAACACGTCGATAAGTTACAAACTGTTTTGAATTCTACATACCAAAGAAGTATTGGTACAACGCCCTTTGAACTGTTATTTGGAGTGGAAATGAGCAATCCTGAGTGGCTTAAATTAAGAAAGTTACTTGAAGAATTTTTAGCTCAATTTCAAGAAAATCGTAATGACTTAAGAGAATCTGCAAAACAGCAAATTTTGAGGGTTCAGGAAGAAAACAAGAAATCTTATAGCAAGCACCGACTTAAGTCTGCTCGGTATGAAGTGGATGATTACCTTGCCATTAAAAGAACTCAAGCCTGTCCTGGTCGGAAATTAAGAGGTCAATTTTTAGGTCCCTATAGAGTGACAAAGGTGAAGCCCAATGACACCGACGATGTGCATCGTGTTGGACAACATGAAGGTCACATAACGACTAGCTCATGTGCTGAATTTTTTAAAACCATGGGCATCCCCTACCCAACCTACTTGATTTCATTTATGTGCACTAACTATTATTTTTTTTGTTTCTTTGTATGTGATGTCGTCGTCCATTGCCCTGTGACTGTTGCTGCATCTACTTTTGGCCGGCTTGTGGTCAAGCCACTGCCAGGATAGCCGAGTTGTAGGATTTGATTATCGCTCTTAACCACGCCCCTCAGCAGGAGTTCCCGTACTCCGAGAGGTTACTCCAGAGTATAAAATGTTTGACGCGAAGAGTGGCAACAGGTGGAACGACAACATATAAGTAAGATGACGGTGGGTGTGTAGGGAGAGGAGAGACGAAGTTTGACGTGAAGACGCCATTGACGTTCGGTTGTGCTTTTACTTACTTACGACGTATTGATCTTTCAATAAATCTGTTTTACAAGGAAGGTGTTTTTATTCATCACGATCGACAGAGCCCACATATATATATATATATATATATATATATATAGGATGGCAAGATGTCTAGGGGAATGATAATGCAAATTTTTGCACAAACAAATACTATTTATTATTCTTGGGACATGACAATTACACGGGACATTTACTAGACAGTTATAGGGACATTAAGAAATAAAATAACCGCTCTCTTCACCATTCAACACAGATCAATTCGATGCGTGGGCAGTCTCGCAGAGATGACCTAACTCGTCACTCCCTACGACCGCTCTCCTGTTTTTCTCTTCACGCACGTTTTACCTTGCCGCGCAAACCTCAGCGACATCTAGTAGCCATTCTGCACAACGTAGCTATTCCGCAATCTTCTGGTACGGTCTGCCTCATTCCTATAGCGCTCGTCTATCCTGATTAGCAGTGTCCTCACTGCTGCAACAGCCTAGGATCTAAAATACACGAACTAAAAAAACAAAAACACATAGATTAGTATACAGTTTACAAACATTAAATTCTGGCCAAAACATTTATATAAGTCAACATTTGGTCCGCTGATGAAGATGTAACATTTGGTCCTTCATGATCTCCAATTTTGGCGACATCGTAGCGATCATGGTATTTAACTTTAGTAACACGGTAGGGTCCAAAATATTTCGGTCGGAGTTTCAGCTTGCTTCCAAACTGAGTTCTCATAATTGCCACCAGTTCTCCTTGCTTGTACTGATAAGCTTCCTTGCGTTTTCTTTTGTAAGTCTTACGATTCTCCTCTTGAATTTTTAAAATATTCTGCTTAGCGTCTTTCCTAATGCTATCACGATGTTGATTAAATTGGTTTTGACTTTCTTCCACAAGCATATTTCTTATAATGGCATCCTCGGGATTTTTCATTTTGGTTCCTATGAGTAATTCAAACGGTGAGTACTTAGTACTACGTGACGTACTGCAGTTTAACACTCTTTGCAATGAGTCCACATGTTTAAACCACTTCGAGGGATCATTTAAGGACATCTTTGTTAATACCGGGATAAGGGTTCTATGTATTCTTTCCACTTGACCATTTGCTCTTGGTACTCCCGCAGTTATTTGTACATGATGGATATTCTCTTTAGTGCAGTATTCTTCGAATTCGTTGGATCTAAAAGCTCCTCCTCGATCACTGATTATGGTCGAAGGATTCCCGAAGGTTTTCTGCTGTAGCTGTAGTCTTTCGATGGCTTCTTCCGCTATGGTACTTTTAGTTGGATATAGCCATGTGAATTTTGTAAATGCATCTACGACCGTGAAAATGTGATTGTAATTCTTATTGGTTGTTGGCAGTGGTCCAATGAAATCCACATGATATGTTGATAATGGCGAATCTTCCTTAGGAATAGGATGTAACAGTCCTTCTCCTTTCCCAGTCTTCTTATTTACCACTATGCATTCAACACAGTTTCTTATCACATTCTCAACACACTTTCTCATGTTTGGGAAATAAAAATTGCGTTTCACCAAGTATTCAGTTTTTACAGCAGCAAAATGTCCAAACGAATGTGCATGCTTCACAACGTCCACTTGCATCATTTCAGGTACTACCAGTAACTCTTCATCATTATCAATCTTATACAAGACATTATTGTTCAAGATAAATTCGGAGATTTTGCCTGCCTGTAACAGTTTCTTGATGGTTTTGATATATTCGTCACTTTCTTGAGCATTAACAATTTTGTAAGTCAACTCATCACTATTCACAAGCATAACGGGGAATCTGCTCAATGCATCAACGTGTTGCATTTGTTTTCCAGGGCGATGTATTACTTCATATTGGAACTCTTGCATGAATAATGACCATTTGGCAACTTTTGGTGTAAGTTCCTTTTTATCTAGGGTTTTTGCAAATGCCGCACAATCAGTGAAAATTTTGAATTTGGTTCCCAATAAATAATTTCGAAATATTTTTAAAGCCTGGATAATCGCAAGTACCTCAAGTTCATAGCTACACAATTTTTCTTCCTGGATGGAGGTTTTTTTGCTCATATACTGAATTGGATAATAGCGCCCATCATCACTCTGCTGGAAAAGTATTGCTCCTAACCCAAGTTTACTTGCGTCCGTGTGTAATTCCAATTTCTGCCCTTCTCTGTAAAGGTGTAACAGGGGTTCATTAGACAGCGCGTCCTTAAGTTTTTGAAAGGCTATTTTCTGTTCAAAGCCAAATTCGAAAGGTTTTGAGGCTCGTAATAAATCACTAAGTGGTCTTGCTATAATGGCATATGAAGGTATGTACTTTCTAAAATATCCTGTCAATCCCAGGAAACTCTGCACTTCTTTGGCATTTTTGGGTTCAGCAAAACAACGAACTGCTGCAGTTTTCTCTAACGATGGTCGAATGGTACCATTTTCAATGATGTGGCCTAAAAAATTGATTTTCCTCTGCAAAAATCGGCACTTCTTAAGGTTCAGCTCGAGACCATACTTAGAAGCTGTTTCTAACACCCGACTTAATTTTTTATGCGCTTCTTTTTCATTGATAGCTGGGATTATGATATCGTCTAAATAAATAACTAAAGTCCCGTCTCTCAATAGGTCTCTAAACACGTAATTGATGTATCTTTGGAAGTAATTGCTGCTAATGGACAAACCAAACAGTACTCTTAGGAATTCATACTGGCCTGACTCTGTTACAAACGCAGTGTATTTTCTACTTGCCTCATCCACTTCTACATGGAATAAAGCATTTTTCAAATCAAGAGTCGTGAACACCCTTCCGCTTTCTAGCTTATCTAATACTTCCTCAATAACAGGTAGCGGATATCTGTCTCTAACTATTCGCTTATTCAGAGCTCTGTAGTCAATGCACAAACGCATCGTATCATCCTTCTTTCTACACACCACAACAGGCGAAGAAAAATCAGAGCAACTCCCCCTAATTATCCCTTGCTCTAACCAATCATTTATTTGTTTTTCGACTTCTCTCTTTTCAGGAAGCGACAACCTGCGTGATCTTTGACAAATGGGTCTTTCATCGGTCAGAATTATTTTCATTTTCAAAGCAGTAGTTTCTGTTTTGTTTGGCTCATAATTTTGAACAAGCGCGTGAATTTCGTTTCTCAATTTACAGTCAGTAATGTGTGACAGGTCAAAAGGGCAATCATCATACGATTCGGATACTCTCACTAAGAACGAAGCTGATGGGTCGTTGTTTACATTCGCGCTCTCTAAATGTTTTCTAGTTTTCACTCTTGTCTCGCTCGTAGGCGCCACCGCCTCCTCTGGTTTCAGTAACATGTCGTAAATTTTCGCTGGCAAAATAACTTCCGCAACAATTTCAGAGCTCGCAGCCAAGACCTCTCGTGCTTTCCCCCCCTCGCGTAGCGAAATGCGAAATTTGTAAACATTGGCCGTCCGGCATTCACCGAATACACTTGTCAAAACAATCTGAGAATGAATTGGCTTTGCAGCCGAAACAAAATTCTTGTTTACTATTTTCGAACTCGCACCACTGTCTACCGTGGCGACTAAGAGTTTTCCGTCTATAAACACGTCGACATACTGGAGCTCACTGAATAAATAGTCATTTTGAGTTGGGATAGAAGTTGAAACTTGATTGATGCCGTATTTTTGGTCACTTTTGTTTTCTGCATTCGACAATTTCTTTGTAGAGTTTCTAGCAAAATGCGGCCCCCCACAAACATAACAAGATATAGGTTCTCTACTAGAAAATTTTTGATTTTGTCTCTGAAACTGCCTCGGGGAATGGTTTCCATATTCAAATTTTGTACGATCTTTGTTAGCGTCACTTTCATTCCTAGAACGAACACTCGAATAGTTCCGCGTTTCATGCAAAGTTTTATTTTTAGAAACGAAAAAACATTACAAGTCTTTCCAAGCTGTTCAGGCGTCAGCCACGAATCGGCCTGTGTGATTTTAATGTGAGAAGCTGTTTCTTGATCTAGTGTGTCTAAAAATTTATCGCTCACCATTAGGTCAAAAAGTTTTTTAAAATCAGAAACATTACGGATTTTGAGATAATATTGGAACATTGCACTTAAGCGTGTTGCAAACTGAACATGCGTCTCATTCACCTGCCTTCTAGATCTTCTAAAATTAAGTAGACACTCTTGAGACGTGGGTTGGAATTCTTTCATGATTAAAGATTTAACTAACTCATAGTTATTCATTTCATCATCTTTAACGTATAGTAAAATGCTATGGGCCTTCTCTCCGAGAATATTTATAAGAATTTCGGATTTCAATTTCTCTGGGACATCCTTAACTTTAAACGCTCGTTCCAATGATTGGAAAAAAGGCTAAAATTTTCCGCTTTTGTCGGCAACTGTATTGTTAGCGTTTTTACACTTTTAATCAAATTTTCAAGATCACAAACCTCAGTATTTGATACATCTTGAGCTACTTCTGCTTTCGATTTGCAAAGTTCTACCTCTCGTTCTATACGTTGGAGCTTTAATTTTTCTAATTCTAGTTTTGAGTTGGTTAGCTGCAGTTCAAGCTCAGCTTTTGGCTGCCGATCCTCAATTATTCGGTTAAGAAGATTCATTACAAATTCTGGGTCATCTTGGAATGCTTTAGATTTCTCAATTTTATTTTTTAACTCTATAATCGTTTCTTTTGCAGTGCACTGCTCACCAATCTCAGTAAGAACATTCACTATGTCCTCTTTGCGCGTATTCTTGTTATAATTAACAGTACGAGACATTTTTCATAAATCTTTTTCTCAGCAATAGAGTTATAAAAAGAAGATATCCTACCTTTTCTCGCAGGACTCTTGCATCAGTAATTAACTTCACAGTGTATCCCAAAATGTAACACAATAAATCCAAAAAGTATATCACTATAAATCCACGGATTGTTCTTTCATATCACAGTCACTTATATAAATTAACCACAGTCACTAATTGTCCTCAAAGTCCATCCCGGTCGAGCCCCCAAGTTTATAGGATGGCAAGATGTCTAGGGGAATGATAATGCAAATTTTTGCACAAACAAATACTATTTATTATTCTTGGGACATGACAATTACACGGGACATTTACTAGACAGTTATAGGGACATTAAGAAATAAAATAACCGCTCTCTTCACCATTCAACACAGATCAAATCGATGCGTGGGCAGTCTTGCGGAGATGACCTAACTCGTCACTCCCTACGACCGCTCTCCTGTTTTTCTCTTCACGCACGTTTTACCTTGCCGCGCAAACCTCAGCGACATCTAGTAGCCATTCTGCACAACGTAGCTATTCCGCAATCTTCTGGTACGGTCTGCCTCATTCCTATATATATATATATATATATATATATATATATATATATATATATATATATATATATATATATATACATATACAGGGCTAGATTTGAGGCGGAACGCGCCGGAACAGCGTTCCGGTACCTCTCTTTATCAATAATTTGGAATCCCCCCCCCCCCCCACCCGGAAGGCTACCGTTCCGGCACCTCTATTCCTAGAAATCTAGCACTGTATATATATATATATATGTATATATATATATATATATATATATATATATATATATATATATATATATATATATATATATATATATATATGGATTTGTGTATGTGAAATTTTTCAGCTTTTTTTTGTTCAATTTTAATTAAGTTATCATGTACATTTTTAATTTAGAGTAAAAATTCTGAAAATATTTTGCCTTAGGAAAAATAACTATACAAAGGATATTTCTTACTTTAAAAGTTGATTAAAACTTCGACATGTATAAAACATTTTATAATTAAAAATTCTTATAAACCCTGAGGATGAATTATTTGATTTTTTTTTTCAATTCGCAAAAGTCAAAAGAATATGAATATAGTTCTATTAGTCACGTAGACATATCGGAATATAAACAAGCTTTAGATTCAGGATTTTAGCACTTCTTAAAGTTTAATTTAAAACTGTACAAGTATTTTTTATATGTTTAATGATCTTTATTTTTTAAAAAATCTCACGAGAAGAAAAAAATTTTAAAGGAATAGTAAAACCCCTTAAGGCTTTCGGGAATAGAATTTTTCTTAACTTACAGTCACTTTTAGTGGCATGTTTCATCAAATACGTCTTTATTCAAAAGTCTTTATCCATGTAAAAATACTTGAACATTCTTAATTTTCTTTCAAAAATGTTAAATTTAAAATTTTGAGTGGCTCCTTTTGAAATATGCTCTATTTACAACATTTCCTCCTTTTTATGCAGAGGTAATCTTTCCAAAATAACTGGTGTTTGGGATTTATTTATAAAATTATTATATGTTTATTAGAATAAAATAAATAATAACTTGTCAAATTTAATTTAATAAATAAAATTTTTATTATCTATTTATTAAATTTTATTTATAAAATTATTACCCATTAAAAAAGCAAGAAAAAAAACTTTGGAAGTAATTTCGCCAGACGTACCGACTAACTAAACTTCTGAAGTGCTGCCTTTCTGCCATGGATTTATTTATAAAATTGTTATTTTTTTATTTGAATAAAATAAATAATAACTTGGAAAATTAAATTTAATACATAAAATGTTTATTATTTATTCATTAAATTTTATTCATAAAATTTTTACCCACTATAAAAAGACAGAAAAAAAATTTTAGAGGCGGTTTTAGCAGACGGACAGACGGAACACTGGTAAGGTTTGAAAATAATTAGTCTTAATGCTTTATTTATAAAATGTTTACTCAATGATTTGAATTCAGTTAATATTTACTTGGTAAATTAGATTAAGTAAATAAAATTTGTATTACTTATTCATTAAATTTTATTTATAAAAATTTTACCCACTATAAACAGCTAAAAATAATCTTTGAAGCAATTTTGACAGACTGACTGATTGCGGGAAGTTCATTCATTCTGCCATATGTAAATCTCAGTTTTTAGCAGACGTGCAAAACTTCAAAACGTATGAAACACTTCAGGAGGAATAACAGACTATAACAGCTGAATTTCTTTGGTAAACAAAGTTTTATTTTCAACTCGGAGAGTTTACTGAAATCTAAAAGTGAAGACAGAGTGACAGAAACGGGATTGATATTCAGCGTTTCCTTTAAAGCATTGCGAGTAGTTCGCGGCTAAATGCCGTTGAGGAAATATTATTTAGGGACTTAAGGGATTTAAGGAAAATATTATCAGAATTTCAACTGTATATAAAAATTCTGAAGACGGATTTAGGAAAACAGAGCAAAGGAACACTGTACAAAATTTCAAAAATTGTACTGTGTTGTCAGGAAAATGAAATCTATCTCTTCAATTCCAAATTATAAAGAAAAACTTCCATTCCGAAATAACTGCAAATACAAATCTGCAGCACAATACACATCGATGGGGCAACAATAAAACGTTGTATCTGCAAATTTGATCATCATAAAAATATGCTGTTTGTGCTTTCTTATTCTGAAAGTCCTTTTGTCTGTTTACTGTCAAGAAATAAAACGATGGGAGCTTAATATGTTCAGGTGACGGAATTCACTAAAGGTCATGTATTCGTGTGAAATGATGGACGGCCTACATCATTTCTGAAAGGAACGCAAAACGCAATAGAAATTTTAATGCTGCGTAGAATTCGACGCATTGACAGAGGAAGCATTCACGCAAACTATGTTACAATATTTCATACTAAAATGTAGTGCAATTCTGTATAAGCATGAAATCGCTGTTTCTGTCAAATATTCATCACCTTTGTTGTGCAGACGACCTCAGGACGACAAAATAACAAAAATATTCAACGGCGTAAAACATGTTACCTAACTCTCCTATTTATATGTAATACGCATTTTGCAATTAAATCCACTAGATCATTATTTTTTTATTACTCTTTTTGTTCTTTTCAGAATTTTTACCACACTTCACGACACCACCAGTGTAACGATAGCATGAGTAACGGTAACAGATACACACATACACACACACACACACACACACACACACACACACACATATATATATATATTTATATGTGTGTGTGTATAAGCAACATGTTTGTATGTATGTATGTATATATAATAGCATGTATTAGAATACAGCAATGGTAGATGTCTTAATGATTTTAAAAGACGCAAGGCTTTCGAAGTAAACATCTGCTAGTTATTACTTCTACCATTCCCTTAATCTTATATATTCCTACATGCTATGCCTTTAAACATACGTACACACACACATATATATAAATAAATAAATAAATAAATATTATATATATATATATATATATATATATATATATATATATATATATATATATATATATGTGTGTGTGTGTGTGTGTGTGTGTGTGTGGTGTGTACGTATGTTTAAAGGCAGCATATAGGCATATATAAGATATATATAAGGATTGGTAGAAGTAATAACTACAGATCCTTACTTCAAAAGCCTTGCGTCTTCTAAAATGATTAAAACATCTACCATTGGTGTAATCTTATACATACACACACACACACACACACATATATATATATATATATATATATATATATATATATATACTAGCTTTATTGCCCGGCGTTGCCCGGGTAGATATATATATATAAAATTTTTCATGTATTTCATCAAAAAAATATGTGGGTGCACACCCACTCTTCATGTTCATCTGACCAGACAGAATGCGCTTAGCGCGTTTCTACTGAAATGATATATAAACAATAAGGAAGAAAGGTTTTGGTTTGGTTTAGAGCGCTACAGTCAACTTTTGCTACACGAGGGATAATTATACCGGGACCTACTGCTTAAAGCCTATTCCGATCGGCCACAAAAGTCCATGCCAAGAGTGGGATTCGAACCCACAGACTCTGCGGACCTTCGTCTGATTTTATTGAGAATTAATAACACCGGGATTAGCAGGTTTGGATTGAATAAGTTTACTATTTAATTGAATTTGTTAGATACTGTTAAATTAGATTTAATTAGATTTGTTTCATCCTCTGTTTAATTAGAAATACGTTTTATAATTTACATTTGCCTTTATTATTTATTTTTTCCTTAAAAATGCATTTTTTCCACATCACCGAAGAGGTAAAGTGCAAGATGCGTTAAGAATCCAGGGCCAAATATCATTCCCAACCCTCTTCGTCCCACGCATTGGAATTTGACGCCCCACCGTCACCCCTAGAAGCTGTTTCTGATGAATGGGCAGTATCCACGGGTGGTACGCACACCTCTAAGGGGAACAAAAAATCATTAAAAAATTAATTTTAAAAAAACTAATTGAGCCCCAAATTTCGTTTTTGCTGCGTTAAGTTTCTCGGGTTCTAAACATTAACTGGGCCGAATTTGGTCCCGGTGGGTGAAACAGTCTATGATTCTATAGCGGACAAACAAACAGACGAATTATTTTATATATATATATATATATATATATATATATATATATATATATATATATATATATATATATATATATAGTGATTTACGCTCATAAGAATCACGTTTGTTATTACTGTTTTTGATTCTTATAGCCGAAATTTAGGTTTTTGGTCAGGCACACACACATCTATATATACATGTATTAGATAATTTACCATAAAATACGCTTTAATATACGCTAATTTTCTTTTATTAAAATTATTGTTTATAATTTTAAATATTCAACTTAATTTCTTGACCTATAAGTCGATACACATGATTATAATAAGAGAAGAAAAAAATCCAATAATTGTTACAACATACCTGCTTAACAGTTTAACATTTCAACTACCGTAAGGGTGCAAAAAAAAAGTTTTCTATGGTAGTTTGACGTAATGAAGTTTTCATGAGTCTTTTTAAACCTCTTTTAATACCAATAGTCTCAGACGAAGATTCACCTTCTAGCTTACGTTTCATGGTTTGATAACGTGCTGAATCTACTAACGTCACGTTTGCCTAAGACAAGTGATATTGGACACTTCGCCGAAGATTTATATGTTTCAGGGTCCAGAAAGCCGCAACCAGGATGCGGAGGTGGGAAAAAAAGAGTCCCTGTCTTTGTTTGTCAGTGGAGAAAAGTGAAATCGAACCTGGACGGTTAGAGATACCCTTGGGTCAAGCTAATAGGACAGTGTTGTGCTAAAGCGTTTAAAGAGAAACTATTATGCTATGTCTAAGAATTATGTTATGTCTAAGAATTATGTTATGTCTAACAAAGAAAGGGATACATTTTACGACTGTATTCCATCCCATCTTATCACTCTTTCTTTAAAAAAATAAAGAAAGAACTTCATGCCTTTTGAGTATTTAAGTGGCTTTTTTTGAAAAATGAAAGGAAAGCGAAGAGTGTCAGCTGATTCTTAAAACCGGTGGATTAGTTCTTTAAAGCGAAAATTTTAACATGGAAATAATACATTTGTTCTTGTTCTTGCGATATTGATTCTTATAACCACTGATAGCTATAAGCGGTGGTTACTGTATATATATATATATATATATATATATATATATATATATATATATATATATATATATATATATATATTATATATAGTATTTTATGGAATATGATAGAGAGAGATATAGATATAGATTTTAAAAGTATGCTTGAGTGCTTATTTTCCTACTAGTTGGTTGCACATATAAAATTAAATTAGTCGACACAACGAAAATTTCTTCATTACTAAATAATAGATAATATTTTAAAAACGTAGCCATGTTATCTCTTAACTCTCCAGTGAACAAATATCATCCATTTGGTAAGATAAACAAGAAAAATGAATTGAGAGATTTTAAATAGGTTTAATATCGCAAATTTGAAGTACTTCAACGTAACAGAAACAATGAAAGCCTTTTTTTAAAATCTTGATAACCGTGGCTTAGTCAAGAAATATGCTTGCACAGACTCAAAAAAATAGCGAAAATATTCAACAAAAGGAAGATTTTACAATCTAGAAGAAAAAAAGGATAGTAATTGACCTATGACATATGGAATTTAGATAGACAGGATAAGTTTGTTTTTCTTTCTCCGTGAAGTTTACCCTTTTAAATTGCAAAAGTTTTGATAAACTTGCAAATATTCAACTCACTCTAAAATGCATTTTGCTATTTTGTCTGGCTTAAACTTTATGATAATTCTCAACATTTTATTGTCCTGTGGTCCCTTTTGAACTGTCTTGTCCCTTTCGTGTTGAATCTACGGATTCAATGCTGAAGTTGGGATAGAAGATTGTAGTTGTGCAGATAAGGTTTGTATGTGACGAACTTCTTCCTCGGAGCCATAAAATTAAACTAATAAACTAAGCTTTTGTAAACGAAAGTGTTTATTACGTTTCACTCGGAATTTTTGCTTGCCTTTTGCTTATCGCATTTATAGGGCCTGTTTACAGTGAATCCGGAGCATTATGTTGCGTTACGCCTTCGGCTCCGAGACCTTTGACATGACCTGTTATTGGTTTGACGTATACAATGTTCAAATGAATTGTGCTCCGTGATTGGTTAAAATTTTCAACGTTGAGGCTACGTAACGCTTCGGATTCAGTGTGAACAAACCTATAGTCATTATTCTGAATCAACTGGTGTCTTACAACTAAAGATGCAAACCCTCATTCATGATATTGCACTTTAATTTTTTGCATTTTTGGGAGTACATTTTTTTATACGTTTTGCCTACCTGACTTTTTAAAGTTCTTTCATGATAAACGTTTACTTTTATTTATCTTTTTATTTAATACAGCTTTTACAAATTCAGATAACGGGATGATGGACTTTCAAATTACCAAAACTCGAACAAAAATTGGAATGTTTTTTGGTGTATTAATATTTTTAAAATATGTAAATATTGGAATAAAAGGCATTTAAAATACAGTCGAACCCCGTTATAACGAACTTCAAGGGACCAAAGGTTTTTTTCGCTTTATCCGGTTGTTCGCTGTATCTGAACCGTTAATGAAAATGCTAGAATCCACAAAATGTATAACTCATTAGTTGCAATGTGAATTCAATAATGATGTATTAAAAATGATAAAATCTATTAAAAATGATCATTAATGAATTAAATCGAATAAAATCGATTACATGAAACTGACACAATACTAATTAAATCACGTACGATAGGAAAACGGCGGGACCAAAATTTTTGTTCGCTATATCCGTGAGTTCGTTATATACCGGGTTCGCTATAACGGACTTTGACTATATGTAGTGAAAAGTAAAATGAAAACTTGGTGGCTTTAAAAAAGAAAGTTTTAAAGGTAGGTGAAAAAACATCTTTTGAATGGCATTTTCTTAAAATGAGTAATTTCCAGATTTGCAAGACTTTAAAATGCTCCGTACGTCATAATTTTCGAAGAAATTTTATAAAATTTATAATAAAGATTCCTTTAATACATTAAAATAAAGTTATGTGTTTCAGGTTTCGACATCATTCAGATTATGACAGTTGAACTTAAGTGTAGAAAAGAACAAAAATTTCTCGAAAATTCAGAGTACAAGCAGAAAAATATTTCCTAAAAATTAACTATTCGACAAAAGCGCAAAGTAATACATAACTCTGTTCAAAATGTATTTATAAGCAATATAAATGCAAAATTATGGGGGGAAGTTAAAAATTGGATCACAAGGAACATTTAAAAAAATAATAATGATTTAAATTTTTAAAAGATAAATTTTTTTAATATTTATAAAATTTTATAAGGTTTTTGATTTAGTTATGTTTCATTTATTTATACTTGAATGAATTTATATTCAAAATTTCATATCTCTGAGGTAAAAATTTCAAAAATCACTTTGTAATATCCACCATCTCCTTAATTCGTGTTTCTAAAAAAACTTCTACTATATACTGAATGTAAAAACTTTTGCTTTTCAAAGTACAGTCGAACCCCGTTATAGCGAACCCGGGATATAATGAACTCACGGATATAAAGAGCGAAAATTTGGTTCCGACGTTTCCTATTTTAAGTAATTTAATTAGTATTGTGTCAGTTTAATGTAATCGATTTTAGACAATTTAATTCATTAATGATTATTTTTAATAGATTTTATCATTTTTTTAAATGCATCATTATTGAATATGCATTGCAACTAATGCGATATATATTTTGTGAACTCTAGTATTTTTCTTAACGGTTCGGAAATAGAGAACCATCGGATAAAGCGAACAACACTTTTGGTCCCTTGAAGTTCGTTATAACGGGATTCGACTGTATTATAAACAGAAACTATGTGCATTTAACTTTTTAAAATTGTGTATTTTTTATTAAAACTAAGGGCTTCGCCCCTAAGCTCGCTACGCTTGCTCCTCTGTTATGGCTAATAGCGAGATACATAAGGGTGATTCTCGGGCAATGTAACAGCTTCCATCCATTTACTGTTGTCACCCTTAATGCGAAGGGCGTTTCATCACTGTTTAATTATCAGCTTAAAAATTCAATTAAAAATCGAAAATTTAAGATATAGATTTCAAATGCGGATTATATGAATAAGAAAGCTTTAAGCTTTCAGATGATGTACATATATTTCTTTGTAAGATAAAAACTCGAGGAGCATCAATATTACGTCCACATAGAGAGCGATATTTCTTGAAAAACTGTTTCATTTTTTGATGAAAATGTTAGTCTGTTTTAAAATATTTTTAAACAAATGAGGTCTAGTTCGAAAGAGAAGTGTCTGTAGTCTTAGATTGTAAAAAGATCAAAATTCTACGATCATTTTTTGGCGAGTCATCGTAATCTAAAGATGAAAAAGTGAATATTTTCCCACAAAACATAAGATAAAAAAAACTTACAGTCCAACGAAGATGAGACATGTCTTACTTTGGTCCCCCTATTTTTCTGCATCCATTGGTATCGCTCTCGACCCCATACCCATAAACGGTTTCGGAGGCGATAGCGTGACAAGCTTTTGACAGCGGCAGCGGGAGTTACTTTTTTTTAGAATAGAGAGATAATTGATACATTATTTTATAAACTTGTAAAATATAAAACAAAGATCTAAATTTGTTATTAACAAAGAGCATAAAATTAGCATTTATATAAAAATAAATTCCTCCTTCCTCTATAAAACAAAACAAATAAGGATCCAGATACAACAAAAATGCTTCCCTACTTGCTCAAAAATTTATGATATGCAATTCTTTCCATATTTCAGCAGCCAATGTGAGAAGTGAAAATGAGATGTACATCGCGAATACATATCTCAGATCTCTAAGCTGAAGAACCCCTATAGATCTCCATTTCTCTAAAGATATCTGTCTAAGTATTTATAACTTTTGTAGCGCGAGCGGGAATGAGGTAGACAGAAAATCTTCCACTTTTATGGGAAGAATATTTATTTTCTGAAAGGAAATGCCATTCCCCCAAAATGGTTACAGATTCAGTTGTTGCTATAAAATGTTATTAGGTTTTCGTTCAATTTGTGGTGCTCACATAAAGTATATTGATGAAATATGTATCAGAAGTAGACACAGATACAATGAAAACACGCTGTATTATATTTTTAAAGAGAACACAGATTGTTGAATAAACCACCAAAATTTCACAGAAATCAATGGACTATTATTTTTTTGCCTTACATGATAGTTGTATTTGTATTCATTTAATAAAATATTTTATTCATATTAAAGTTCTAGTATTTTGGGAATAGAAATTTCAAGCAAATTTTGGATTCCCAGAATATTTTTATATCCTGTGTTTGTCATAGTGTATCCGTAGTTTGATGTTCCGTTCGTGGTATTCATGTAAAATTAGTATATTGCTGAAATACCGTAAAATAGACTACAATACACACACGTGTATAATACGCATGCTTGATTTTGTGCGAAAATTTCGGAAAAAATTAAAATTCGACTATAATACGCACCCATAGCGTTTCAGTACTTCATTTAAAAATTGCACAAATATTTAGTTAGATAAATAAAATTTGTAATAAAAATAAACGAAAATGATAAATTCGGTAAAAAAAACTGAAATTTTTAATTAAAAACAAACAATACTGTGAAATTTTCAATCTTAATCACTTTCATTGGAATACAGCTCATCTATTGTTTTCCGTTTATTCAATGTTTAAAACCACGTTTTTTGTTTTTGTACACGAGTATAATACGCATCCTCATTTTTGCGGACTAAAATGTGTCAAAAAAGTCAGCATTATACTCAAGATTTTACGGTATGCAAGAAAATTTCAGGAATACTTTAAAAAACAATTCACAATACAGTGGTACCTCGACTTAGAAGTTTAATTCGTTCCATGACGGAGCTCGTAACTCGAAATACTCGTATCTTGAATCAATTTTCCCCATTAAAATGAATGGAAATGCCATTAATTCGTTCCGGGCTCCCCCAAAACACCGCAATTTTCTGTTACATGTTTTTAAATAAGAAAAATGTGCTTATAAACGACGAACATTGTATAAAAACACAATACAATAGAATGTACTGCAATAAATTTGTTTTATTAAGTGTAATGCACAACATTTACCTTAGAGATCAGATTTGAAGATGCTGATGGAAGAGGAGAAGAACTGAAAATTTAAATCTTCTTCGTTGATCTTTGACCTTTTCGCCCCGCTTACCTCACTTTCGCTTTTATAACCAGCTACTCTCTTAGAGTGAACGAGTGAGACACGGAAGGTGGGCGATTGTTGCATCTTTCACTGTGGCTGTAATGTCCAGATTATTCTTGCTGATAATCCTTAGAACGTTTTCTCAGAATCTGTAGAAGGGGGAGAGCTTGCGATCCTAGGACCAAGGTCATCTCATCTCTTAGACCCCAATGGGAAGTTCCAGTGTGAGGGATTGAAGCTATCGCTATGCGAGAGTGGTTGGGTGCTGTTCGGTTTCAGAAGACGACTCAAGTTTAGGCAGAGCAATCTACCCCGGGTGGTAATTGTTGAGTGTGTGTTAATCTCTCGGTTTAAAACTGGATAGTAGTCTCAGAATAATATGTATGCAATTGTATAATAATTGTACATAAAAGTTGCAAATAATATATGCGTCTTGTGTTATCATTTGATGAGCACGTAACACAGCATTCGCTGCTCAAACTAGCGGTGGGATATCTGAAGCTTACTCGTAACCCGAATTTTACCTCGTAACCCGAAGCAAAAAATCTACCGAGAGAATGCTCGTATCTCGAAAAACTCGTAAGTCGAGACACTCGTAAGTCGAGGTACCACTGTATTTGTGTAGTGTCTTTGCTTTCAAAGATGATAGCGTAACATATTCATTTAATCCCGAAAGGGCGCTGCTTTGTATACCTAATGTAGCCCTATATTTTGAGAGATAGCACCGAACACTCGGAGAGTCCGACTCGAAGTGTTTCCCACGGGTCCGCAGTAATGTAACGTGTGAAAATTAATTTAGTTAAAGGATATTTGTAAGACCCAACTTTAGTGTATTTTGGTGTGTTCTACTACTAGTTTAGTTTTGTCAGATAGATTGTGAAATAACTATAGAAATTTCACTGAAATGAACAGTCTATCAATCAATTTTTACCTTAAGCAATAATCGCATTCCCAAATAGTGGTAAAATGCTATTGTTCTCCTTCAGTTTGTGCTGTTTATTTTGAGGAATTTTCTGACAAAAATACCCAAGGATACGATGCAAAAAACAATACATATAATTTCTATGTCACTGTTTTTGAAGATTTGTAAATGATTGAGGAAAGTATGGAAGAAACCTTGAGATTCTTTCACAAACAAACCACGATAATTTTTGTTGTTGTTGTTGTTGTTGTTGTTGTTGTTGTTTCTAATACCACCATTTATGGAAGTTCCGTACTAGGTCCATATAGACTCGGGCGGAAGAATGCGGCTCCGGTTCATATAGCACCACAAGGTTCGGAGTCTGTCTTAGGTAGCTGTCACCTCAAATTTGACCGATCAACCCCAAGGGCGAAATCTGGGGGCATCCTACCCTCTTCCACCCTGTCTGACATCATAAAGGGACTTTCCAGTCTGCGGATTTAACGTGCCCATATCTGGCCTAGACACGAAGATATATAATGGAGCGTACTGGGATTCGATCCGAGAACCCTCAGTACTGAAAGCCAGCACGCTACCGCAAGGTTACCTGGAGCCCATCAGAATTTTTAGTAAAATAGAGGTAATACCTTTTTTTTGCACGCTAGTATCGTTACTCTTGTGAACGGACTGACGTAAATTATTTATTCCGTCTACGTTCTCCTGTTTAAAGTATTAAAAATTTTATGACAATTTAAAACCCAATGAATGTTTGTTTGCAAATGACGTAGCTGCTATAAAATAGGTCTTCCGTCATTCTTTGGTTCACATTTTATATAGTGATGGAATGTGATATTACGTGACAAAAATATTCACGGTTACAAGGGGAAAAAGCAGCGCACGATATATGTGTTACGTCCCTGCTTAAAAAAATGATATTTTGTTGGATATACCGCAACAATTTCTCTGTATTCAACATGCATTTATTCTTGCCTCATTTGTTAGCAAAATGTTTATTTCACTTTGAAGTCCTTCTCGTATTTCGTGAAAATTGACTTTTAAAACAGTTTAGTGAAAATATGTTGTATAGACCAGATAGAAAGACCAGGAATTGAATGCAGATTTCCTAACCTTGGGTCTTGTTTTCGGAAAAATCTCGATGATATCTTGGCTGCAAATGGAAAACCCCGGTGATAACAAGAACTTGATTTTTTAAAATTCTATTCCTCTTATATTACTATACCTGTTGTGAGGTCTACGACACAGGATGCATGTTTGTACATTGTTTACTAAATTATAAACAAAACTGCATTTTTTTTCAGCATGATATTTCGTCATACGTTTGGCAAACAGTTCGGACACCTAAACTGTAGAGACGTCATGCTCAGAGACGGAATATGGCTTTTCTTATCAAAGCTCACATACTATTCCGCTTAAGTGAATTCGAAGAACCATGAATTTTGATCGGAATCATTATTTATTTTATTTTATTTTTATTTATTTATTTATATAAATTTTTTTATTTTTTATTTTATTTATTTTTTTATTTTTTTTTTATTTTTTTATTTATTTATTTTCGTAATAAGAACAACAATAAGATAAACTGTTAACACTTTTTTTCCACAGCTGTGAAGACTTTGGAACCGAACATGGAACTTAAGCTTACCGAACAATCATGCTGACCTATAGCATTATCAAAGCTTGTCTTATCTTCATTACTGAACCTCATACCTCCTTCTCTCTCTGGCGCAACTGTTTGGGGGAAATTTTGAAATTTTTACTGATTGTTGAATACATATCATAAAAACTCAATAAGATGCAATTGTATTTTATAATGTATAAAAAATAATTAAAATCAAAATATAGTTTTTTTTGGTTGTACGATAGGAATATTAGCTTTGTGTTAAAAAAAATCTACATCCGATAAATTGATGATTAAATGGGACAGTATCAGAGGATCCCTTTACAATACTTTTAGAACTAACAGGAACGCACAACGTCTTTAAATACACAGTATAAACAAAGAGAGGGCTACATATTTAGAACTACTCACCATACCCCATTATCAGAGTGAGGAGCAACAGGTGTTAGTTTCATGTAGAACAACTACCAGAAGCTCTTAGTGATAGTCCCATCAATTAATTTTTTTTCTACGGAGAACAAGGGCTGATAGTCACAATTATTCATAGAGACAATCACACCTAATGCTCCTCGGGTTAACAATGAACAATTAATTTGTTTGAACCATGAATCCATCCCTTCGCTTATATTGTGAAATCGTCTGTCCTGTCTGCGTTTTTCTCAGATTTCCTTAACGTTATCCTGTTGCTGTTGTTGTTGTTGTTGTTTCTAGTATTCCTAGGGCTCAGACTACGGAACCCCATTCTTGTATTTATATGCAGAAGAAACAGGAAATAGACGCATACGCAAACAGATTTTTTTTAATTCATAAAAGATGTACACCAGCAATGGACAATAAATTACAGTTTATCCTTCAAGACGAGGCTCCTTCATTGTCGAAACACTGACTTTTACCCCAATATTGTATCCATGCCTTATGCGAGATTCAAACCCACACCTCCGCCGTGGCAGGAGGATGCCTTAAACACTTTTACACTAGGCGGTAAAGTCATCCCTTTAAAACAATTCCTGAAATCTATGTCTTGTTGGGGGTCTGATGATTTTGTACCTATACTTTGTAGGCCTTGAAGCAGTCAGTTAAGTCGTCATCGACTACTGCAAATATAAAATGACATTAGTTTATATTTTTGTTTAATAATGGATTTAGCATTACAATCAGCCGAGATTAACAGCAATATAAGTTGATTTACACTGCTACTATCTCAAAAAACTGAGAATTACGAGAAACAAAAAAATATCTATTTTTTAAAAAAAATTTATCACAGTTGAACAATTGGAAGAAACTATTCATAAATATAGTCAACGCATTCAGTAAGACCACGAAAGTACAAAAAAATTCGCAGTTCAACTACAAGTGTACTCAATTCTACTATAAGTGTTCTTAGCTCAAGTGTTCACTGCGAATTCGGTTTATATCCTTTCAGGTTTTTCCATAACTTAGAAAAATCTATTCGTATATCAGAACTTGTTTGCATATTTCTTCAGATATATAGTAAAAAACGGAGAAATGATTTTGGAGTACACTTTTTGTGTATTAGGGGTTTTTGTTGGATACTCTTAAAGGGAAAGGCCTTTGTCATAATGATCACACAAAATTAAATTTTTTAGGCAAACACATGTGAATATTTTTGCGTAGAACCTTAGAACAGCATAAAAACTTGAAGCTTTATCAAGCTTTATTGTGTTTCCTTGTAGGACTGAAACACATTACTCAAGCTGGAAACTCGTTGTCTTGACCTACTATTTTAAGGACGGACATTATCAATACATCTATTAATCCATACTACCCTCTTTAAGAACGAGTTTGAAAATCTTGAGCTGCCGTACCAGGTATTTATGCTCGTTTACCTTTAAATCATTCTCTGCAACTTTAAACCCCGAAAAAGATACGCCTAAGATTTAATGCTGAGTTATGAGTTCATACATTTAAAGACAATTTAGTTGAAGAACATAACTCTCTCTTTCTTAGAAAAAGATAAGAAATGTTACATTTTAAAATGACATCTTTCCTTTGTGCAACTTGAATTGAACTCTAAAAGAAGTCGAAAAGTCTTTAAGCAGAAAAGAAGGAAATAAAGTAGACGCCAAGAAGGAAAGTTGAAAGAAATACGATGTGTTTGGAAAAGAGATTTTCTCTGAACAAACCAAATGAAAAGTGTTAGAGGAAACAGATTTACGCATCTGAATATTTCCTAATGTATTACGTTTCCCTCGACAGGAGCAACAGAATTAAACTTGCCTGTTACATAAGCTTACGCATCGTAAAAATTAAATCTTTTTTTTATCTATGCAAGTAGAGTGGCTTCTCTAATTACTCGTAAGATCTCTAATTAAATTTAACTGCTCTATAGAATAAAACGAATAAAAAGGATTATTTTAAATTCAGTAGATTTTCTTCCGTTATTAAAGCTAAAAACAGTTTAATAAATGATAAAATTAAGATTAGGTGAGTAAGGTGTTTATATTTTAACCATTATATCAGGCAATATAGTTTTAGATGCATGTAGGGCAAGTGATAGCAATTTTGTGTGAGTACGCAAGGAAAGAGTAATCGTTGTATACAACAGGTCTATTTTTACTGAATTTTACCTTGATATTTTGTACAACGTATCTATGAATCCAAAAAAATTTGATAAAAAGGTAAACAATTTGAAAATTAAATATATAATTTTATAAATGAAGAAACTGGAGTCAAAATTAACTGAAATAAAAGTATTTTACGGGGAAAATATACTACGTACGTATTTACTCCTCGTTATAAACCCAGTCAAAGCAAAATATGTTTTACAATAAATAATTGTCTTCAACTTTCTGCTTCTGGTCCCTATGTTGGCTTTGTAAAGAATGCAATTGACCGCTTAACTCATATCCTCAGATTGTGAAGTCTTTATAGTGACATCCAACGAAAACGATAAAGGAGTGCAGGAAAATTTAATGGATACTATTAATATATTAGTACAACTCTTAACTTTCAGTTAACTAGTGCCATTCCTGTTTAAGATACTTCTATAGCTTTCAATATCAGAGCGATTGAATTAAATACTAGCCATTCCAATAAAGATTTATTAAGAACCTGATTGTACTCGCTCATTGTATAATCAGGCTCAACACATGATCTCCGTGGACATGAGCTCCGATATTCAACGTAACACGTGACCACGTACCGCAGATTCCAACTTGCTCTACTGCAGGGGTGTCAAACTCGCGGCTCGCGACGAACATTTTTGGGGCCCGGCCAACATTTGGCACACAATAATATATAATAAAATAACCGACGAAAAATTATAATAAGATAGGAAGAATTCGCTAAATTTTTTTAATGATACTCTTTTTTTGCTATTATTAAACAAAATGCATATATTTATTTGAATGTACTGTAATTAGGTAAATAAACCTACGTTTCTATTAATATTGATTTTTTTTGCGGCCCACCCATAGTTAAACCTTGTTTGTTTGGCCCAAGGTAGACTTTGAGTTTGACACCCCTGCTTTACTGCTTCGTTTCGTCCTCATACTGCAGTTTTCGGTGGTCGGTCTAGAAGTATTTCTATATCTTCCAGAAATAAAAAGAAATAATCGGAATTGTAAGATTTGGGTGTGCACCATTTATGTGATACTTTAATGTTACATAGCGAACCTCTAAATTCAGTATCTGTATTAATCCTGATCACATTAACACACTTATTATATATTTCCAAACAGGCTATTCATGGACGTATATGTTCATGGTGAAATAGTTAGCTTTCAATTCTGAAGATTTCTGTTCTCCGTCAGCTATGTAAACTTGTAAGGAACCGCTCGATTTGGATTGAAGATTGAATTCTTGGACCAACGAAAGGATTTTCATTTATAGTGGGCATAGACAAGTGATCCGCTGATTTAGTGCAATTACGAATTTTTTTTTCACCCTCAAATAATGTTTTCTATACAAAAAAGATATCTAAAAGATACCATATAAGTTTGTTGTCTTTTTCCAATACGGAGGCTCTTGTCTTGTAGACACTCACCCGTCTATACCCCTCTTTTGTTTGTTATCTTATCTTTGGAGCAACGTCGACACCTATGAGAAGACAGCTTCAGAGTGTCCCGGGTTTATTCGGGAATAGAATCTGACAATCTGTGAATTTTCCGTTTGTGAACAAGCTAAATATTAATCTATGCTCCCACGCTGATGTAATATAAACTTAAAAAATGATTTTGACAGCTCAACTTCAAGTTATACAGAATGGTTATATCAACAGTTTATACAAAATCTTAAATTCTAAAAATTTTGTATAGTTGTAGAAAAGCGCACATTAAAATATAACTACGTCGAACTTTATCTGTTAGTTATCATTACAGACTTCATAATGAAGACCTAAAATACATAGTAATTAGGGTTGTATGATAGTAGTGAATTTTTAAATTATTTTTTCTTCTTAAGCTGCTTGGGCTAAAAAAAACATTTATTGTAAGTTTGTGTTGCACGAAGTATCCATTCATGAACCTGGGATTAATCTGGATTGTTGAATAATTACTTGTATCATTTGTCACAGCTCAGATAATTGCACAAACGAAGTAGAGGTTCGAGGTTCTAAAGGGAAATTGATATAAACTTGCTGAAGCCAAAAATTTAAGAATTATTATAAATTAGTTATAATTAGCCCTCCATATCCCCGGGTGTTTACGCACAGGATCCCTGTCACAGTAGAAAACCCGAAAACATCCCAAACTCCCATTGACTACTACATTTCTAACCACACCAAGTAACTACATAAAGGTAAAACGATGATGCACTGTACTGCGACAATATGTTTTGCTTATTTAACATCACTATATCAAAAAATGGAGACTAACTTACACACAATGTGAGACAGAGATAATACAATACCTGGACATTATGTAACGCAATATATGTTCAGATTCATGCATGGTTTACTTTTGGTATGATTTTCTCGGACCCTTTTTATATTTCTTATATTTTCTCTACTCCGTTACTTCTCCTATTTGTGTTGTCAATTCCACCCATCGCTGTTGTGGAATGACAAATTACCGCTGACGCCATTTTGCCAATCTTGGCTTACTGTTTAGTGTCCTGTTGCTGTTTAGATTCTGCGCATGAAGAAGAGGGCTGATTTTGTTTTTAGAAATTTGAAGAATTTACAGATATTTACTGTGAATTTACAGGGGATTTTCTATTGCAAGATTTGTTTCACTAGCTTTGGGGATAATTTTCGATATCATGTTAAGTATTTAAATAGCGGTAAAATGATTAAAGTTTATAATACGCAGTTATAAACAATGCATTAGAATACCATACACTACCGAGCTATATTTTACAAACGTTTAAGACTTTAGGCTTTAAATCTAAAAATAACGTTCTTTTTAAACTTGGCTGTAAGGAAAAATGTTGAAAACTAAAAAATATCTTTATATAATTACTCATAGCAAACTTGTATATAATAGCATTAGCAAAAGCCAAAAACCAATTGTATTTATTTTCCGCATAATATATCTGTAGGTGTCTGCCTGTCTAGAACTTGTGAAACAGAAGATGACCCTAGAGAGAGGATTGCATTATTTTACTGCATAGGTTTATCAACATTCTTGTTTGTATAGAGAAGTAGCTTCCTACGTCTAAGAATAAGACTAAGCCATAAAAATATCTCATAACTTAGTTCTTTAGCCACGAATGCTAATCATTTACCACGCACAAATAGGTGAAAATAAAATCAACAATGTGCATTGTAAGTCTTTCTCTTTGTTTAGTAAAATAAATGGTGTCACTATGCAGACGTACATATAAAGGCAAAACAAATCAGACGAGGGATAAAAAGAACTAATTTTCGTACTAGTATTTGCTAATTTAATGCTGAATTGTGTTACTCAAGTAAATAATCCGAAATAAATGTAAATATTACGAATTAATTTTCCTATGGATTTTCCTGTCACTGTCAGCAATTAAGCTACGTTAAATCCAAAATGGAAATTCAATACATTATTTACCTTATGATCCAACAATATAAAACAAATTGAAGCCTGTTTATCTCAAATTCAAATTAAAACAAAAACATCCCCGTAATAATTTTTTAACCACCTTCTGCTTTCCTTCAAAGAATTTTCGTAAATTTACTTCATAGGTAAAATTTATGCTCTGTTATAGCTGCGTCAATAAAGCTTTAGTTAATATAAATCCAGTTAATATTGAAATAATGAAAACTTAACAAGTAAACTAAACAGTCAACCCCATATGTACCTAGAACTCAAACAATAATTTTTATTTACTCCATTACATGAATTATATATATATATATATATATATATATATATATATATATATATATATATATATATATATATATATATATATATATGTGTGTGTGTGTGTGTGTGTGTGTGTGTGTTACGGTTCAAAATTTTATCGCTAAACACACATCCTAAAGTTGTAATCTTTGTAGTTGTAGACGGTACGAGTGGTCCATGCTTAAATAAAACCCACAGTAAATATATTTTACACATTTTTATTATGCTAATCTGTAAGAGAGCGGCATGACCCTCCATGAAGGGTCAGTAGGCCTATCAGCGTAGTGTAAGTGTAAACAGGCAACCATACGTCACATAAAGCTCCAATACCTTGAAAATAAACCGTTCTTGCGGTCAAGGATCGATTACTCATCAAATTTCGGGCTTAATTTTATGGTCTTATATGGTTACAATTTAGAATTCTAACTACTTTCCATGGTTATTTCTACTGTATCTGGGAACGCACTTGAGGGTAGATTTAAAAATTACTGAAAATTTAACAGGGAGTAGTGAAATTAGAATTTGAATCGGTTATATTAAGTTAGGGAGTGAGATTTATAAGGTTAGGGACTGAGGAATATTTTTGGCATAACGTATATATGTGATAATAACGGCCCACCATGATATAGCTAATGCGTAATTAAAATTATCCTGTTAATAAAGCATGACCCCTTTTCCAAAATTGCAACCTAAAAGTAAAATAAGATAATTTTTAGTAGCCCTGCTGATCATTATACAGGCATGTGAAGTATCTGAACTCAATAACATTCCCAGATATGAGTGTAGGAAGTTTGAGATTCCGAATGTCAGTGTAATGTCAAAATTCTTGAAGAGCCCTCGAACCACACTGGATTTATGTGTTCTGCAACGTCGAAACCATACGTTACAAGAACTTTATGACCACTTATCCTGCACCCAGGTCAATAGGTCGCAGATGTAACAAGCGTGGGATCTAGCAATAAAGTATCCCCGGGAGAACTAAAGTGGACACGTGAACTCCACGAATCTAAAGTCGCCCAATTAAAAATTAAGTAGTTTAGGCCCTCTGGCGTCAATATCGCAAAACACCCATTTAATATTGCCTGAACAGAAGACTTTGCGCTCTTGGGTTTCTGACTCTCGTTGCTGTCGGACCTGCTGTCCGCTCCTGTCTTAACTTGTAATGTAATCAGCTCTCTGCGCCCCGTCAGGGCAAGTCCAGTGGCTACTCCAATTATAACGCTTTCGTAATGCTTCAAAGTTAAATGAAATGGATTTCCTGGATAGTAGCTGCAACCTGTGATACTCTTCTATGGCTCCGTGTGTGTTTCTCTCGAAGTTGTGCGCAGCGATTTACTGTATGATCAACACATCGCCCGACAGCATCACACCCTCGTGCCGACTGCACCTCCGATAAGTTCTACGTATCTCCTCCACGGCGTGATGTACGGACCATCACACACACACACACACACACACACACACACACACACACACACACATACATACATACATACATACATATATATATATATATATATATATATATATATATATATATATATATATATATATATATATATATATATACTGGGTGACCATAATTAAACTGACAGTGCTCACAGTGTTCTGTAGCGCGATCTATTTGCGAGAATGACGCCACATTTTGTAGGAACATTAAACAAGACGGGGGACGAAGGATTCCGCGAAAAAATGAATTAGTTCCAAAAGTCACCGCTAGGGGAATATTTGGTGCTGTGAAATAGAAAATAGAGTGTTAACAAATGTAAATCAATACGGAAATTACCTTTTATTTTGCATTCCAATGAGGTTCAATGTGGCTGCCGTTGTTGTGGACCACATATTGCTTTCTGTGCACAGTATGCACAACAGAAGAAAGTAACATGTCTGCAGGAATCTCCCGTACAGTCCGTGATATGTTATCCTTCAACGTAGCCAGGTCCTGGACCATTCCTTGATAGACCTTGGACTTAAGGTAACCCCATAGCCAGAAGTCGCATGGGGTAAGATCAGACGACCGAGGTTGCCATGCAGTTGGAAAGTAGCGGCTAATGACTCTTTCTGTTGTGAATTTCTATCATAGCATCTGTTGCACCCGTACAGCAACGTGTGGAGGGGCTCCATCTTGCATGAAAATGATTTCCCCCAGGCATTGTCTTTGCTGAAGTGCCGGAATGACAAAGCTGTTCAACATGTGGCGATATTTCTCTCCGGTAACAGAACAGGTTTCCGGTCTTGTCGGGGTAATGTTGTCATAGAAGAATGGACCTACGATAAATTCCGCTGTGAACCCACACCAAACAGTTACCTTTGGCGAATGTAAGGGAATTTCTGTGACTGCATGTGTTGATTTGTCATCCCAAATTCGGCAGTTCTGGGTATTCACAGTTCCATGCAGGTAAAAGTGGGCCTCGTCTCCCCATAAGATTTTCTACGGCCAAGCATCATCCACCTCCATTCTGGCAAGAAAGGTGAGAGCAAAAGTCAATCGCTTATCATGGTCGGGGTACAGTAACTCCTGTACACGGCTGATCTTGTACGGATAGAAGTTGATAATCTTTCGTAAGATTTTCCATACCGTACTGTAAGGCATATCCATATTCCGAGCTAATCCACGAGCGCTAGAGGTGGCAGCAATATTGTCTGGTCCTCTGTCGACAATCGCCGTGGCAACTGCTTCGATTGTATCCTGTGGTACAGGTTTTCGTCCTCTGCCTGACTGAACCTTCAGAGAACCTGTTTTCTCAAACGTCGCAACCATTGCTTTTAGCCCATTAACTGACACAGGACCGTTACCTTTACGCATTTTTTGTGCGTTCTAAATGCACGAAGAGCGGCTGACGCGTTGCACTGGTTGAGGTAAAAGAATTTGATCAGTAACGCACGTTCGACTAAAGAAGGAGACATTGCACATAAACTTTCAATCCGATTGATTCGAAACGTAACACATTGCCTTTTAAAACCCAAGCAGCTGGCACTGTGCCAATGGATGTAACGTGAAATTTAAATAAAGAACTTCTTCTGCTCAGCGTACGTGATATTGCAGATCACGAGTCTTTATCGGTGTTTATGTAGATTTTACGCTCTTTTAAAAGTATATATATATATATATATATATATATATATATATATATATATATATATATATATATATATATATATACTCCTTCCAGGATGATCATGCAAACGGTAGGATCGGTGAGTCCTGTAGACATGCAATGAATGATGTTTAGGGAATAACCGTGACAGCGGCGGAACCAGGCAAGAGGTTCACTACTTGCCTGGTAACAGACTTGACACATAAGAAAAATTAATTAACTGGTGAAAATAGGATGCTACTAACGTGGTAACGAAACAAATTGCAAAAGAAAATCATGTGTGCTTAAAAAGGTGTACATGGGAAATCATTCTGCATGGAAGTCAAATTCGTTTGAGGTTCCCACATCAGGGTGTTTTTAGTGCTATGGTACATCTCATCAGAATTACTTTATTTTAAATCTGTTCCTTAACCCAGCAATCTGACCTAAGCTTTATTCCCGACTTATTCCTGGCTTTTCCCTCTTTCTGTCACAAAGAGACAGGAAATAAGTGTTGTAAACTGTCGATCTTTTTTTTCTTTTTCTTTTTTTCAACAAAAATCATTCGGCGTGCCGTGAAGAAACTTCTTGTGTCTCATATTCTTAATGCGCCATTCAAGATGAATATTGAAAATTCGGGATGGTTGGTAATTGATGTGAAGAGATCAAATTACATTATCGATCAATTCTTTATATACTTTTTGAAAAAAAATTTGCATTGCAAAAGAGTTTCGAAAACTTCTTTTATAGTTTATATACAAAACATTTTCTTTTCTTTCGGGAACAGCAACAGATTTGTATGCTGTATCAAAAAATTTTTGAAAAAAAAAACGTTTATTTTATTTTCGGAAGAAAGATGGAATAGCGGAAACAATAAATTGAATTCTCATGCTCGAGTTAACTGCTGATGAATGGCATTTATATCTTGGCGTTCAGTTCTTAGTTCTTCAATGTATAAACCGTACTTTAAAACATATGTTTAACAATACGGAAGATAAATCTAATTATTTGATTTCTGGATTCGAATGAATAATTTTGAAAGCATGACTTGTGATGCTCGAAGTCTGCTTTTAAGATAACATCACATTCTGATACATTATGCACATTATTTCTGCATCCCTAACTATTTTCTGAATGAAGGTTTAATGCATTTTTTTAGCAAATAGAAATTAAGAGATAAAAAAAAGCCTCAAGCACACCGTTACGAGAAATGCAACAGTGCTATGTTTTGGGGAAAATAAAATTTTACTGTAACAAACGCAAAGTAAAATGACAATGCAAATTTGGAGTAAATTGTCATATAAACTTTACCTCAGAAGTTGAGATTTTAGCTGTGAGAAAACTGAGTTGAAACTAACCGTGTACTATTTTATGTATTTATGTTCGTTCCTTGATATCACCTTTGATTTCAGTCAACTTAGATTTCAGAACAGTACGGAACATTCTATCGTAAATAAATTGAAGAGATTTAGATTCTGGAAAATTCTAAAACTCTAGCCTAAGTGACGTTGTGAAACCACTCTTTTTGTGGTGATAAAAAATAAAATATCCAAATAACAAACAAACTATGTATTATCACTCTGCTTTAGTGGGCTACTACAAAGAAATGAACGAAACATCGACTAACAAATTAATGACACAACACTTCAGTGAGGATTGTTAATAAATTAAAGGAGAACTTGTTTACAATGTAACCTATTTAGAACTAAAATATATCCCTTCCCTACGCTTTATATTACGATAGCTACTTATCTACATGTGAAAAAAAATCATCAGATTATTTTTTTTAAATCGACTATTTGGACGATCATTGATTCCTTAACACTTAAAGCAAATTCTTCAAGTCAAATCTCACTGTTGCTAGCTAGGGAAATTCAGTCTGTTGACAAATCATTTCTTCTTATTAAATAATTTATTCTAAGGCTACGTTATACTTAATATTAAATTTTCCTCTGACCGCTTCTTTCGTATCTCCAAGGGTAGTACATAATTTTACGAAAATCTGAATCCAAGAAATTGAAAGCTAAATGGAATGAAAAACTGTATGAAATCAAAAGTGATAATGTTATAACTGACAAGATTCAAAAGCTGTGTATAACAGCAAAACCTCCGTATATTGAAAAAAAAATTATTGCAAACACACTGCTAGCTGCACAGTAGAATAGCAGTTGATAATACAGTGGAGTCCTGATAATCCGAACATTGGTAATCCGAACGTCAGCTTAATCCGAAATCAAAAGTCAAAAAGAATAAGGTTACAATAAAACCACAGTGATACTAAGTAATATAAAGTATATTTCTGAAAATTAACAAGAAAATTCAAAGTTAGAAAATGTACTGAACTACACTGATTTGAAAAAAAATCTGTTGAATTTTTTGTCGAAGAGAAGCCATCTCCATTGAAGCTAAATTCCGCCAACGTGTCAAAAAAATGGTGTTCGTTGGGTCGCGGCGGAGTGTTGCTCTCAAATGCAGCCGCGTCTGAGTGGGATACCCTCTGTTCGCTGTCACCGTGCACCATTCAACTTACACTCTACTGTACTGTACTAGGCAGTATTCCGCTCTCTTATCACTCATTTCGTCCCGAGATTTGGTTATGTTTAGACAAATCTTAGAAAATAAACTGTGTAATCACAAGTAATACGTAATATTTATGTAATCACACGTATGTAACTTATGTTTATTTTAAGAATGATTTCGCTTAATCCGATAAATCCGTTAATCCTAAAAGGGTCTGGTCCCAATCATTTTGAATTTTCGGGACTCCACTGTACCTCAATAAAGATAACATTTAACCCTTAAGCTGGTGCGCCTGTGTACAAAGTGCAACATTTTCGTAATTCTGGATGGTTTGTTTTTACATGTAAGGTTTGAATGTTCTAAGCGGTTTCTATATATAGCTACACCCTTTCTAATGCAGATATGATTTTCTGACCCATGTATTCCTTTCCATTCATTGTTAGTCGTGATTTAACCGTGGTAAACCAGTCATTTTACTGGATTACAATACGACAAAAGCAGGAGTTGTTGTAGTCGGTCAAATGTACAGCTATTACATGGTATCCCGCATATCACGAACATGGACAATCTCACTGATTTTTTACGTTTTTTAACATAATAGAAATCTATTCGCAAGTTCTCCTTAGATCCAACAAACCGGACAGTTTTGAAATAAGGCGATTGTTTCTGCATTCTTTGGCCTTTAAATATAAATATATCACAATATTGTAAACATTTTATATCTTGTCACAAAACTCAGAATTATTTTCAGTATGAAAAAAAAAGTTTATTACAAAAGGAATAATCAAAGTTGAAAGAGACGTTGCACTTTGTGCCACGCGTGCCTGCTGGCGTTCGAAAAATTGGCGCGCCCGCTGAAGTGTCAAAGGGTATGTACTGCGAATTTTTTATGCGTATAATCTGGTCCTAAATCAGCCACTATTCATCCATGATCACAATTTCACTCTTTACTTCAAAAAAAATAAAACAGTGTTTGACAGCGTAGCGGGAAGCGAAAAAAGAAGATCTTATAAGTAAATTCAAAATTTTGTTGAGTTGACAGAAAATGAAACAAATAGAACGCTAAACCTTAAGCACTGAATATACTGAACAGAACACCGGGCTCCTTGGGAAAACCCAATTTTTCGTTCATAAAAAAATCACAATTCTTTTCAAACGAATTTTTTTTTCGTACTCAAATATTGACAGTTAAACAACAAATGACAAATTGAATTAGACGGTATGGGATATTGGAAAGAGATAAAAATTCGTGAGAAAATAGCAAGTAAGAAGAGAGAAAAGTTTTTCACGCTCAGCAAATTCTGTAACTACTAGTACATAAAGGAAATATAGAGTTTGCACTCTATTCCAATCTTTTACACTCTTATTTTTACTATAACTGGAATTCCATCTCTAGCATCTTCAAGACAAATTTAACCTTTTCCTTACGGGGTGGGATAGAATGTATCCCAAGAACACGGGCCCACGTAGAATGAATGTACACACACACACACACGCATATATATATATATATATATATATATATATATATATATATATATATATATATATATATATATATATATATATATATATATATATATATATACATATATATATATATACTATATATATATATATATATATACATATATATATATATATATATATATATATATATATATATACATATATATATATATATATACATATATATATATAAATATATATATATATATATATATATATATATATATATATATATATATATATATATATATATATATATATATATATATATATATATACCGGGTGCGTCATAAATTCGTGCAAAGTTTAAAAATTCGTAATAAAAGAAATAATGCTCGGAAAATTTTTCTGTTTGCGCGAATTGGATCAGAGGTACATTGGATTTTTTTTCCATGTAAAAAAAAGTTTCGAAAACTAACCGAAAGAGGGTGCTTTTGCGTGACCACGTTAAGCCTGCATTGCATGGAAGACATGCGTTACCTGTTGTCACCTTCATGCAGGATGGTGCCCCGCCCCACATTTCACGTGATATCAGTACGTTCCTGTTGGAATCTTTCACTGAAGACCGCGTCTATAAGTCGCGGTTGTAAGGTTCAGTGGCCCTCACGATCACCAGAGTTGACCCCGACAAATTTTTAGTTGGTGGGATACTTGAAGTCTCGTGTGTACCGGGGCTCCCAAACCACTTTGGTGGAACTGAAAAATGTCATTCGACAGACAGTCGGTGCCATGGATGCTACAATCCGCTGTAATGGGCTTAGTGACGCACCTCACTTGCCTATTACCTTGTGCTGGTAGTAATATTGAACATTTGTTACTTTAAAATAAATGCACAGTCTCATGTTATTGTGATCTGTTTGATTATCTGTTTTAGTTTGCCTGATTTGCATAAAACGTCTCAGTATGAAGTGTGAGCGCCCTCTTTCGGTTATTTTTGGAAACTTTTTTTTTTTTATAAGGAAAAAAATCCAAAGTCCCTCTGATCTTATTGGCGCAAACAGAAAAATTTTCCGAGCATTACTTCTTTTATTTTGAATTTTCGAACTTTGCACGAATTTATGACGCACCCGGTATATATATATATATACATATATATATATATATATATATATATATATATATATATATATATATATATATATATATATATATATATATATATATATATATATATATACATACATATATATACATATATACATATATATACATACATATATATACACATATATATATATATATACATACATATATACCCACACACACACACATATATATATATATATATATATATATATACACTCATGGGCAAAAAAATTAACGCACCACGAAGGAGTCGTCAAAATGAAACGAAATTTTACATACGTAATGACTACTTTGATATAAGTAAATGATAAGAAAATCAAAGAAAAGGGATAATTTATTTCAGAGAAAAAGGAAAAAGAACAGAGGAGTTAATACTCCGTTGGACCCTCACTAGCGCGAATGCACGATGCGATACGATCGGGCATTGAGTCATACAAGTTCTGTATGTTGTCTTGAGACATTTCGTTCCATATTTGCTGTAACCTTGCCTCTAGTTCGTTCGGACTCGTGGGATGCCCAACTCGTCGTCCCAAATGATCCCAGATATGCTCGATTGGAGACAAATCTGGGGATCGGGCAGGCAAAGGAAGGGTAGTAACAGTGCGGAGACAGTCTTGTGACACCCTTGCCGTATGAGGCCGAGCATTGTCTTGTTAAAAAATGGCTCCTGGGAGCCGTTGCATGAGTGGCAACACATGTGGTTGCAGGATTTCATGAACATACCGCTGGGCTGTCATGGTGCCACGGAACAATACTAGGGGTGACCGTGTATTGTAGGCAATGGCACCCCATACCATCACACCAGCTGTGGGAGCGATGTGTCGCTGTACAGCAAAGGCAGGATTGAAGCGTTCACCACGGGCTCTTCACACACGAACACGATTGTCATCACTGCCGAGATTGAATCTGGATTCGTCGCTAAAGACGACCTGGCTCCATTCCGCTGCAGTCCAGTTTCCTCGTGCGCGGCAAAACTCCAAATGGAGGCGTAGATGGGTGGGCGTCAAGGGCAGCACACGTAATGGGCGCCGCGATACCAACTGTCCTTCAGCCAGGCGCCTTCGTATGGTTCGAGAAGACACAGAGGCCCCTAGTGAAGGTGCTACCTGTGCCTGGATGGCGTCCGATGAAGCAGTTGGCTGTACGCGTGCATTTCTTACGATATGGCGGTCTTCTCGACGACTGGTCTGTCGAGGGCGTCCCGAGCCTGGTCTTCGTGTACATGATATCTCTCGGGTCCACTGGTCCCAACACCTCCTCACAACACAATCAGAGCGGCCTAATTGACGAGCTACTCGCCTAGCTGACCACCCAGCTTCCACCATCCCGACGATTCTCCCCCTCTCAAACTGCGACAACTGCTTATATTGTCTTCGAACACGGCGTAATGGCATATCTATCTCAGCTCTTCCTTTGTAAATGATCCAGCACACTCAAACAAGCTTTGGGTACCTGTTTTATACTCCACAGAGTACGATGCTCAACGCCCTCTACCGGCTATACGTAATGCGCAATCATGCTGCATTTCTAATCATTTGCATATCTCCCCGACATGTACCTTCATTGCAAGTTTCGTTACGATCCCGCAATTATTTATTGGTGCGCTAATTTTTTTGTCCATGAGTGTGTATATATATATATATATATATATATATATATATATATATAAATATATATATATATATATATATATATACATACATATATACATATATATATTTATATATATGCATATACAGTCGAACCCCGTTATAGCGAACCTGGGATATAACGAACTCCCGGATATAACGAACGAAATTTTTGGTCCCGCCATTTTCCTATTCTATTTAATGCCAATTTACCCTTTTATAGCGAACCTCCGAAATGTTAAGTATCGGCTATAACGAACCTTTTTTTTCGTTCGACTGATTTTATTTTTTTTTCCTCAGTTGTGAAAACATGACTTCGACTCTGATTTCATATGGAAATGTATGTCAGCTAGTGAAACACGGAGTAAATCAGCGATAAGTCTGTTTATTCAAGGGTAGAAACATCTGCATTCTTTCCCTTTTATGGTGCATATACATTGGTGCAGAGTTCTCTGCATGCAGACCCCCGACCCCTGTCATCACATTAGTCACGGTAACATTAGTCACATTAGTCACGGTAATCCCCCAAGGTCCCTCGTGTTTCTTGATCTAGTGTCCCCCGCCCCCATTGTCACCATTTGATCCCCGTACCCCGGTGTCTTTGATGCTCTGCATCCGGACCTCGAGGGGAGGCGATCCATGCATATACAGAGTACAGAGTGAACATCAATCACTGGATTCCCGAAGGCACAGCAGAGCAAAGTGCATGAATGCAAACGCAGCATTACGATAGCCACTCTGCAGTTGTAATCCCGCCAGTAATTCGGTAAGCGAAACGACAGTAAGAGGAGGGAGGGGAGGGGAAAGGTTCATCAAACTCTCGAGGAGAAAAAGTAAAAGCATGAACAGTGAACCGAGAACAAGGGGAAAGGTCAGCTCACGGTCGAGCCGGAAGATGCATTTCCACACGCAGGTGGAAGGGAAGTCATTTCATCTAATTCACCTATTTGAGTGTTTATCACAAGTTAAAAATTCGCTTTTAAGAAATCATTAGGTACATCATGTCGAGCAAGCGTAAAGCATTCTGCATCGAAGAAAAAGTAAATATCATAAGAGAAATACAACAGGGAGGTAGCCAAGTTGACATTTGCCGAAAAAAAGATTTATCGAAATCTACAGTTGGAACAATATGGAAAAACAGAGAAAGCATACTTTCTACTTTCGAGAAAAATTTGAACTCACCAAAAAAATTAAGAAAAGCTGACCATCAAGAAGTGGAAGAAGCTTTATTAAAATGGTTCAGCATTCAAAGAAGCCAAAATGTACCAATTTCTGGGCAAATGATTCAGTCAAAAGCTGATGAATTTGCCAGTAAATTTGGAATTCCATTTTCGTGTTCTAATGGATGGTTAGACAGATTCAAGAAGCGGAACAACATATCTTCCGGAAAAATTGTCGGAGAATCGGGAGATGTTTCAACATCCAACATCGATACGTTGAAAGAAAATATTTGGAATGACATCTCTAGTGAATATGACGAGAATGACATATTTAATGCTGATGAAGCTGCACTGTTTTACAAGATGACACCAAACCAGACATTAAAATTTAATGGAGAGAAATGTAATGGCAGAAAATTGTCGAAAGACAGAATCACATTTCTTGTGTGTGCCAATATGAATGGAACTGAACGTCGTAAGCTTCTAGTAATTAGAAAATCTAAACACCCCAGATGCTTCAAAAATATCAAACGGCTTCCTGTTTCTTATGAAGCCAACCGTAAGGCGTGGATGACTAAGGAACTGTTTGAAAAAGAACTTCGAAAGTGGGATCGTGAACTTTCAGCTAAAAAACGGAAAATTCTACTTCTGCCTGACAATTGTAGTGCACACAAAAACGATAAACAGTTACAATCGATTAGAATTGTACTCTTTCCACCGAATGCAACTTCTGTAGTACAGCCTATGGACCAGGGTGTCATCAGAAGCCTCAAATGTCATTACAGGAAGCAGCTCATTTTACGAATTTTAGAAGGATATGATAAAAATGTAAAATGTGACGTTTCTCTTCTTGATACACTTATAATGCTCGGAAAATCTTGGCGGCTTGTTACAGATTCTACAATTAGAAAATGTTTCCGACATGCTGGCCTAGCAAAGAATGTTGAAGAAGAAGATGATGAAGATTTACCTATCGCGATGTGGATAGAAAAACACAATATTTCCTCATTCTCGTATTGTGACATGCAATTGTTCTAAACATTTGATAATGAAATCATTACATGTGAAAATCCGACTGATGAAGATATTGTGGAAGAAATTAAAATGAATCATTCTGAAATCGAAGATTCTGCATCTGATGCTGATGAAGAGGAGCACATAAATGATGAAATTCCCACCATCTTAGATGCTACAGCAGCAATGCGTGTAATCAATAAGTTTTTTTCCACACAAACAGTGGAAGAAAGAGTGTTGCAGTCATTTGACGTACTGGACAAAGAAATTCATATAATGTTTTTGAAATCGGTATCACGCCAGCAGAAGATTACCGATTATTTCTGTAACAAAACAGTGAGCAAGAATTAAAGGTAAAATGAATTTATATCCATTTGTCTTTCATTTTTAATTAGTTTAATTAGTATTGTATCAGTTTAATGTTATCGATTTTAGTCAATTTCATTCATTAATGGTCATTTTTAATAGATTTTATCGTTTTTAATACATCATTATTGAATACACATAGCAACTAATGAGTTATACATTTTGTGAACATTTTTCTTAACGGTTCGGATATAGCGAACCACCGGATATACCGAACCAAACCTTTGGTCCCTTGAAGTTCGTTATAACGGGGTTCGACTGTATATATATATATATATATATATGCATATATACATATATATATATATATATATATATATATATATATATATATATATATATATATATATATATATATATATACATATATATACATATATATATTTATATATATGCATATATATATACATATATATATATGCATATATATATATATATATATATATATATATATATATATATATATATATATATATATATATATATATATATATATGCATATATATATGCATATATATATATATGCATATATATATATATATATATATATATATATATATATATATATATATATATATATATATATGCATATATATATAAATATATATATGCATATATATATGCATATATATATATATATATATATATATATATATATATATATATATATATATATATATACACTGCTGGCCACCCAAATTGCAACACCAAGAAAGACAAGAGATATCACAACAAAATTTATTTTGTAGATAACATGTTGACCAAGTATCAAATGATTAAATTTATAGACTTCTCTGAAGTATGGTTCCTGCCAAAATCAGTAGCCAGAGTAGCCGCCATTGTTGGAGATCACCGCTGCCACACGCCTCGGCATTGATTCAAAGAGACTTTGGATGAGTTCTTGGGGTACAGCAGACCAAGCAGCTTCCACACGTTGCCAAAGTTGATCTGCTGTGGCAGCTGGGGATGGAATCTGGATCAATCGTAGAGCAACCATGGACCACATGTTTTCTATCGGCGAAAGATCCGGAGAGCGAGGCGGCCAGGGAAGCAATTCAATCTGGCGATTGACGAAGAACCGTTGGACAATGCATGCCACGTGTAGTCGCGCATTATCCTGTTGAAATATGACTGTGGGCAAGCCCTGAAGGTAAAGAAGGACAACTGGCTCCAACACCTCGGAGAGGTAGCGCTGGCTGTTTAAAGTACCGGCAATGCGTACTAGAGGTGTGCGAGAGTGATATCCAATACCGCCCCATACCATAATACCAGGTGCAGGAGCAGTGTGGCGGTGCATAACGCAGCTGTTCAGCATCCTCTCTTCACGATGTCTCCAGACTCGAATGCGACCATCGTGGTGTTGCCGACAGAAGCGTGACTCGTCAGTAAAGACAATTTCATTCCATTCTGCCGTCCACATCCTTCTGTCATCGCACCATTGGCGGCGGAGACGTCTGTGGTTCTGCGTCAAGGGTAAACAAAGCAATGGACGTCTTGCGGACAGACCACTCTGCTGTAAACGGCGTCGAATGGTACGCGCAGACACTGGATATTGCGTTACAGACTGCATGTGCTGTGCTATGGTTCGTGATGTTACTGAGCGATCGGTCACTGCCATGCGCACAATTTGCCTGCCATCACGTGAAGTGGTGCGCTGAGGTGGATGCGATAGAACACGCCGGTCCGTCGTACCCTCCTGCATCCAACGATCACATATCCGCATTACAGTTGTTTGGTTTCGTCCATCACGACTACCGATTTCCCGGAAAGATAATCCACAATCTCGGTAGCCCACTATCCTTCCTCTGTCGACCTCGGATACTTGATCAAAATATGATCGCTGTTTTCGACGAGGCATAATTGATCGTTTTTTTGAAAAAACCACAAGAAAAACACAATTGCCGAACTTGAAATCGTCGAAATCTCCAAGCCTTAAATAGCGCTTTGAAGTGGCGCCACAGGCGCGCGTGATGTGCGTCTGCGCTGAAATTCTAATCATTTGCATATCTCACCTCCGCTAATGCATGTTGTAAATTTCATGTTATTTGCATGTTTCCTTCAGGGTGTTGCAATTACAGTGGCCAGCAGTGTATATATATATATATATATATATATATATATATATATATATATACAGTGGGTGATCGGTTTACGAACATAATCCGTTCCATGAGTATGTTCGTAAACCGAAATGTTCGTTAACCGATCATCGATTTACCATAGATTTTTATGGGACATCCATTAATTCGTCCTGGAGGCCCTAAAATTTAAATTAAAAGATATATATATATATATATTTATAATTTCTTAGTAAGTTTATTTTTTACCAAAATAATACTGTCTTGCACATTTATCAATCATTTTTTTTTGGTTAAGGGGTCGTTAAAGAACATGTCCAATGTCGATTGCTTTTCTCTCTTCTTCAGAATTTTCTGTGATTAATAGCATTATCGATTAAAGTGATTAATAGCATTATCGTAGTAGAGATCTCCAACCCTATTGACATCGGCTTGGTATGGGTGCCATTCTACGACCGTTGCTATGTCATCATCCCACTTCTATAAAAGGTATTTAATAGCAGATGTCGTCATTGGCCCTCTTTCGTCTTCCTCTTTTGCAGAAGGAGATACATTTCGCTGGTGTTCTTCATTCAAGATTTCTTGGAGATCTTCTGCTGTTAGCTCATTTTCATGGTCCATTATGAGCTCTTTAATGTCATCCTCGTTCACCTCCAATTCCAGATCTTAAGCAATTGTCCCAATTTCATTCATAATTTCAGGGGCATTATCGCCGTCTCTCTGAACACAAGATGGACACAGTTTTCGCCAAGCAGAAATCAACTGTCGTTGAATTCTGACCACGCCTTTTGAATGAGTCGGATAGCTTCAAGAATGTCAAATTTTTCTTTCCAAAATGTTTCTAATGTTATTGTTGAGGATAATTGGCATGCTTCGAAACACCGACGAAACAGAGCGCGAGTCTACAATTTCTTGAAACCCGCAATAACCTCCTGATCCATTTGCTGAATCAACGAAGTCGTATTCGGAGGTAGAAACTGAACTGTCAGCCAGGGAAAGTCTATCAGCAAATTATCTTCAATGTCCTTTGGGTGTCTTGGTGCATTATCCAATAGCAGCAGTGCTTTCAATGGCAAGTCATTGGTGTCAAGGTAGTCCTTGATGCTAGGAGTACAAACTTCAAACAACCATTCTTTGAAAAGAACCTGCGCGACCCATGCCCTCTGATTTGATCTCCACATCACTGGCAGTCTTTTCTTGATTATGGAAATTTTTTGAATGCTCTAGGATTCTCAGAGTAATAAACGAGATGTGGTTTAAGTTTCATATCACCACTAGCGTTAGCTCCCAAAAGTAACGTCAATCGGTCTTTCATGGATTTATGCCCAGGAAAACTTTTCTCATCTTTTGTGATGTAGGTACGGTTCGGCATGCGCTTCCAAAATAAACCTGTTTCCTCACAATTGAAAATTTGTTGTGGACAATACCCTTCTTTTTCAATGAATTCTTGAAATTTGAGACAGAACTTCTCAGCTTCTATATCTGCACTAGCAGACTCACCATGCATTACCACATGTTTAATGCCAGATCTGCTCTTAAACTTTGCAAACCAGCCATGGTAGCCTTGAATTCTAACTTCTCGGATGACGAACCTGGAGTTTGTTCCTTCAACTGTTGAAAAATTTCTCTAGCCTTCTCTTGAATGATGGCCGTACTAGTTACATCTCTTTTCATTTCCCTTTTGTTTATCCAAACTAAAAGCAACCTCTCCATTTTTTCATGGATGGCACTTATTTGCTTCTCAGATGTGATTTTCGTTACTCCTTTAGCTGCTTGATTCTTCTTGATGATATCTTTCTTAGCTAAGATTATGCCTACTGTAGACTTGTTCAAGCCATATTGCCTAGCAACATCAGATATCTTCTGCCCACTCTCTACATTGGCTATAATCTCTTGCTTGGTTTATATGGGGAGCACAGTTCTTGACACTCCACTTTTTTTAGGCCTCATAATATTGCCAGATTTTCTAATATTTTTATTTTTACTTTAATTTATTTTTTATAAGTGGTTCAAAAATTCAGAAGGGCAAAAAGCAACTAGCGTACATAAAGGTTACGTGTACAATTCACAAAGTCTCGACTCAAACTACGCAGTATGCGACCGTGTCGAATGCTCCGAGCTCTGACCATAGGTTGTGACAAAATGTATGACGTAGCGAGCAGCGCCCCACCGTTTTTAGAATTCGACTAGATGGAACTTCGTCATGTAAGCATGGCTCTTAGATTTGTGGCAACTTGTAGACCCCCTTTAAGGGTTATACATACATGTAAAATAAATGTTTATAACTAAAATTGTGTCGTTTGTAAACCTCTTGATTAGAATTATTAGATAAACTCACTGAACCAACCCTTGGTTGATCTTGGACTACTAGAAACTTTCTTTGACCTTTTGTCATAGAGGTGTTCGGTAGAATTCGTTTTAGTTCGTTATCCGAACATATGTTCATTGTCCGAACACAAAAATCTTTCGTGAAAGTGTTCGTTATCCGAATTGTTCGTAGTCTGAACTGTTCGTTAACCGATCACCCACTGTATATATATATATATATATATATATGTACATATATATATATATACATATATGTTTATATATATATATATATATATATATATATATATATATATATATATATATATATATATATAAATGGCCGTTCTTACAGAGGGGGGATAAATTTCCCTTGTAAAGGGGAATCGGAAAAATAGGCTCCGTAAGCTAAAGGTTAATATAATTAAAGGAAGAAATGCATCTTTTATATGAATCGTATTGTAAACTTACCATTGAATTAAATAATTGATTATTTAAAAAAATGAAAAGTTTTCCCTCATTTGATCTATAATTCTTCCGTTCAGTTAGTCTAATAATACTCTTGTATCAGATGAACTAAGGTAAATTTACGTGTCCGCAAAGATTTCTAAAATAATTTGCTTAAGTTCTGCAACGCAGATCAAAGGTAATACGTGGTAGTTCAGTTTGCAGAATATCAGACAGTATGCCGCAGATGATATTTAGATTCTAGACCCCTGACCCGCCTACGTATAACGTTAATGTTTTCATAAGGGCTTTCAATAACAGATGAGATTAAATTTTCACGGTTGCAGATTCCAAAAATGCAAAGGTTGTATAAAGTAAATATTTTCTGAGAGCAGCTTTGTTTAGGAGCAGCGATCTCAATGTAATCTCTTCTGCATTGTCTACGAAAATAAGAAACCACAAAAGCTGTGCTGAAGATCTGACAGGTTGGTTAGTTAGTTTAGAGCGCTATACAAACCTATATTTTCTACACAAAGGAAAATTTGACAGAAAATATCATTTCAATGGAAAAAAGTTCTATTGTTCTCAAGAATATAAACATCAACTACAGAATTTAAACTTTACGGGGAACGTTTTTAATAATATTCCAATGTTAAATGACTGCCGAGTAACTGATCATTATTGTTAACTTAAAATAGAAGACAATGCCGAATATAAAGTTCTAATAAAAGGACTACTTGCCATTTGACTTGAATTTTTTTTATATTCAAATGATAAAAGCTGTACTTCCTTAGCAAAGAGGAAGCTGGTAAACTACAAAAAAAGTAATGAATATTGAATGTGGTTAAATGCAGAGAAATATCCATTTTATGATTTATGTATGAGTTTATTTGAGAGTTGCAACTTTTACAGTTCAAAACATGGACGAGTAAGAAAAACTGAATCAACTTACATGCATATGAATATATATGCATCTGTATCTTTATATAAGCGGTAAGAGAAATGGAGACTATAAAAATGTTGCAACGTTTACAGAAATTCTGAGCTTTGAAAGGATTTTTGAAGCAAATGGTGAAATAGGGGTTAAACATATTATTTAAACCAGGAAATCTATAACCGATATTTATTCTTTTAGTTTAAAGGAAAGAGCCTAGAGCAGACTAATGGTAGAATATTGGGCTTCAGATGGAGGGTGCTCATTTTGAATCTCGACAAGCACCATTTAAGGCCATCGTGTCTACGCCGGGTACGTGCACGTTAAATCCGTAGGCCGGAAATTCCTTCCATGCTGTCAGAGAGAGGGGTATGTACAAGCTCACCAGATGCCATGCATGGGGTTGCTCGGTCAAAATTCAGATGACATCTCCTTGTGATGTCATTGTAAACTGGAACGCATTCTTCTTTCTGCCCGCAGCCATCTATGGACCACTCTGACATGTTCCGCCAAGGTCGACATATGTCGCAACGCAACAACTACAACATTTAACAGAAAAAAATTTAATTTAATTTATAAATAAAATAAAACTACTACATTTTTATTCGTATGAGACAGACACAAAAATATTAATACCTTAAATTCTGAACACTGGAATTTTTTGCAGATAAATTCGCAAAGAACGTTCTAAGTCTTGTACACGTTATTATCGTAATTTTAATCATTTTAATACTAATGTACGTGTAAAATACTCTATTCTTGCACTTTTTCAGTTACTTCCATTTAAACATTGCCAGAAAACTTTTCAATAAATCACACATTAACTCTCATCAATGATTTCTGCATTTCGTAAACTTATTTTTATATCGCCTCTCATTTCAATAACGTCATCATTATATTTCCTCGGGTCCTATTTTAAGTAAATCAGCTATTTAAAACACACATTCTCGTACACCCAAGTTTATTCTGATGCCATGTCCTGAAACCATTTTAATGGTATCAGGATTTTATCACGATACCATTACGTTAGATTTTATCACGAATAGCATCAAAATGATGTCCATAAAATTTATTTTTGGTTATTAATGCTGTAAAAGGGTATTTTTATATTATTGCTTATTAAGATAGCAATTTTGTAGTGATGCGTTATTTGAAAGGCGAAACACCTCTACTTTATGTGCATGAGGAGCATTTGCTTTTATCGTTTACTTTTATTTTGTCGTTATTCAAGGATTCTCAGGGCTATTGTTTTTGAGTTTGACTTATTTTTATTGGCCCTGAATTAGTTAGGATTTTAAAAACAATAATCCTAACTAATAAGTACCGATTAATATTTTTATGGGCTTGTGGCGGCTTTGTGGTACAATTCGCTGGCTTTCAGTGATGAGGGTGCTCGGATCGAATCCCTTCGTAGCGCCACTAAAATGCCTCCGTTTGTGTCGTCCCTTCATGGGGGGTAATGCTGGTCCACCTATATGGTGCCCCCATAATAAAATGGCCAGCAAAACTGCGGTGTATTATAGGCGAATGTCTTCACGACAAGTGCCACCGCATTGGTTAAAAAAGTAAATAAATAAATAAATAAATTATTGGAGTAAAGATGCAAAGGTCCTAAAAGCAGTTCGCAAACCCTAGTCTAATGTAGGTGAGAAAAATGGAGCCGCAATTTTTATTATTTACATGCAGTTTAATTTATTGCAGTTACCGTTGGTTAACAGTCAAATTGTTCGTTATATGTTATATTGCTGTACCCAATATCGGAAATGCAAACAGTATGCATTTTTAAAAAATGCTTTCTTGTTTAAATATCAACGTTTCACCCCGTTTCACATTACATATCGTTTTATATCTGAAGGATACATCTATTTCTCATAAAAGAATTGTTACTTAAGTATCATATAAGGTTTTGAAACCTGATTATACATTTCTGGTATAAATCATTCGTGATAACAGACAAAAAGTAAAATATACATTGTAACTAAAAATTTACTTGGACATTATACTTATATGCTTGCTTTCCTGATAACTCAATATGCATACTGCATTGGAAATGAAATATTATATTGTAAATTTGTATTCATAGTACTTTCTAGACTTAATTTTTAAGAGATTCATTCAATAATTCTAGAATTAACCATGACTGCTTTTATATACTTGCAATGAAAGGTTTATAATACGAAGAAGAGTTTGATTACCCTAAGTTGTGTGATACAAAATGTGTGCACCAATTTTAGCTTTTCAGTCAAAGAGAACTTCACATGATGTCCCTTTAATCCCATAAGGAAAGGCCCTGTTCTTCATAAATTAGATGAAAAGCCTTCCCACAGTCCACCGTTCAGTTTATTCATCTTTTATCTAAATATGAAATATATTTTCAATTCCCTTATTAGTAATTTTGACGCTACTATGGCTTTGCGAGTGGCGACGCTTGTAATGCATGATCTTCAATGTTGGCAAGTACTCCTTTAGGTTATTCATCAAATAATTCCCAGATTTTCTGTTGTTCTCGGAGTTTTCAATGGACGGTGCTCCAAACAAAGCAAATAAGTCAACGACGATGTACGATACTTTGTATTTGATGTCATAGCCATGAATACCTCAAAATTAGTGAGATAATCTTGGCACACCATTATAAACTTGTATTCCCTATCCGGTTGGGACTGAATTCAATGAGATCGGCCTGACAACGGGAACTGAAATTAGAAAAAAACCATATACTTCACCACACCTTTTTTAACAACTTTATATTTTTTCTCACACGGTTCTCACAGGTGGATGTAATGTTCAATATCATGACGTGTATGGATCTTGTAATGGAGTGAAAGTAGTTCTTTCAACATTCTGTCACAGCATTCTTGGGCAATTGTCAGATGAGCCTCAAGAAGTACTTTAAAACTAACTCCGAGTCTACAACGTAAAACTGGATTGTACTAACGCCTTCTTTAACAGGATAAATCAGCTTACTTTTGTTTTTTAACACCACCACGTTATACTGATTTAACAACCAATAGTCCTGTGTCTCCTTTTCAGTATACGTATAATCCTTTTCCCATCAATCGTTAACTTTTGGTAAGTCTTTCGTTAGAAAAACATTGTTTTTAGCAGCATAGGCACGCACTTTAGATAGTTCGTAGAATTGTTGCATGTCAACATGTGGTATTTCTTTCTCGGACACTACAACTTGTTCAGAGATTTTCATTCAGCACAGTACGGACTAGAGTTTGCTGTGCAAAATGAAACTGATCTCGCTGCTGAACAAAGTCTGGATTGCAATTGGTGGATTTTTTCAGTGCTCTTCGGTAGAGGCAAGCTTCGAAAGTTATGTGCTTCCCCACATCACAACCAAAACGTCACAGGCGGGATTATTTTACCCTTTGCCAGTTTTCCTTTTGGCATTCTATAGAATGCCTAGGCAATGTGTGAAATATTAAGCGTTTCATACTTTGACGTCCTAATTTTGGTATTTTATTCAATGCCTTATGCCACACATTGATGGTAACATGTATATGATTTCTTATACACATCCCTCGTCTAGCTCTTCTGCATAGTCAAACACGTAGGAATATACAAATAAGTATTTATCTACTTATTTGTATATTCCTGACTGCCAAATATTTTCGTGCCGGGGATTGGTGTTCCGAATAGATTTTCAGATTTCGGGAAGTAAAAGATAGCTATGTCGGTTTAAAATAACGACTAAGGTCTTAGACCATCGCATTATTTATTTAGTGCCTGATGCAGAAGCAGAAAAAAAGTGACATGCATTAAGCTGATGCTCTCAAAAAATCCAGAAACGGAACCTTGATTAAATTTTCTACACTTTCAGAAGTTATACACACGCATTAGTTAGATTAAAAGTTGTCAGGTAGAGTGATATATATTTTAGATGAATAATGCAGGTATTTTCCTTGATGTAGGAACATCTAGACTAGTTTAGACTAAAAAAGATTGTTTAAAACATTTTCTGCACTGTTAAGCAGTTAGAGCGAAACAAAATAAGAATTCTTGCCTAGTACTTACACTCGCACGGAAACAGAAAATAATATGATATTTCTTGGATAGGATTTCTAGATAAATGTATATTATTTTAAATATTAAACTTCAGGAAATCCGTATACACTAAATCAAAGATAAGAATTATTACATCATGTAAAAACAGAAATATTATTTAAATGGCAGAAATTTAAGATCGGTATATAAACTTAAAAGGTAAAGGCAGAAATGTAAAACACTATATATTTTGCAAAAATCAAGACAATTTTTTGTTAGAACTAAGAATTATTCCATTTACATAGTTTCTTTCGTCTGATTATGCTCACTAATATTGGTTGCACACAACATACATGTATATAAACAAGTAAGCATGTTCATTAAGAATCTTTAAGATGCAAATAAATTCAAAAATAGTCTTAAATAAAGAACTACTATAAACTTAAATATGTTGTATAGGAAATTGCTTATCACCCAGATTTGAAAAGTTTTTAAGGAATACGGAAACTTCAATTTTTAAATGTAAACATATAATGCAAATGACACTTAAAATATTTTTGTGTGCACATAAAGTGCAAACTATGAATTTAGTTCTCAGCTGCATTCTCTATCAACGTAAGTACGACAGTTGTACAGTCGAACCCCGTTATATCGAACCTCAAGGGACCAAAGGTTTTGTTCGCTTTATCCGGTGGTTCGCTATATCCGAACAGTTAAGAAAACTGCTAGAGTTCCCAAAATGTGTAATTGATTAGTTGCAATGTGTATTCAATAATGATGTATTAAGAAAGTGATAAAATCTATTGAAAATGATCATTAATGAATTAAATCGATTAAAATCGATTACATTAAACTGACCAATACTAATTAAATTACGTACAATAGGAAAACGGCGGGACCAAAACTTTCGTTCGTTATATTCGTGAGACCATTATATACTGGGTTCACTATATCGGGGTTCGACTGTATAAAATAAAATTCTAAAATAAACAGCTTTAGAACGTATTGAGTTGCTACAACCCAGGATCCTGAATAAACAGAAAAAAATTCTCTAAAGCTTTCCTATATCCATTCGACAGGTGAAATATAACATGAATTTCGTCATAGGGGGGAGAAGGTAAAAAAGATGATAAGCTCAACATCGCTTTGAAAAAGTGCGTAAAGAAAATACCACATGCCATATATCTTTTACTAGAAAGTATCAAATATTTCCTTTAGTGCTTTTCTTAAACAGATCTGCTCTAGTATTCACAAGAACATCACTCAATCTTTAACCTTCCCCTTCTTTAACCACTCTTTAAATCAGGGATTCCCAACGGTGTCCAGGTGGAACATAGGAGGTCGCTGGAAGTTTAAAAAGGGTCTACAGTATTCCAGGGTCTATTAGGGGTTGATGATAAATTTTTCTTTTTAAAATTTAATTTTTTAGGAATATAATTATTATATAATAATATCCGTTTTAATATTCATAAATACAAATTTGTGTAGGTCGGAGTAATCCCCGCATCTAAAGTCGAATGTCTTGACGCTTTTGTATATGTGTCGAAGGCCGCCGTCAGCTTTTCTTTGGGTACCAACACTAGGCAGAACTGGGGAAATCCACTGGACCTTAAGGGGGGAGATCACTTTAAAATATTCAAAAAACTCAATTTTTTTATTATGATTTAATTTTAAAGAATAGAATGTAAGGAATATTTTTTTTAAATGTAGTCGATACTACAATTAAAACCGCTTTTATGGCCATATGTATAAAGCTAATAGTAAAGTAATTATGTTGTATGCTGCATATTATAGAGAAAAATGTGAGGGGTTCGATGAAGAAAATTATTCTTCCAAAAGTTGTCTATGTAGGAAAATGGTTGGGAACCCCTGCTTTAAATCAACAGTTGTCTGTTCATTACCTCAGTTTCGTACATTTCCTTATTTATAAATGTATAATTGCTTTTCTTACTCATTCACAATTGTATCACTCTTTGAAACACCGTTTTCAACTCGCATCTAAGACATTATTTATATGAAGCAAAAGAAATGTGCAATATAAGCAAATACCTAGTAATTTCCTTACATTTGATAACACGTATTAAATTTTTTAGTCTACTAAATATTACTACTTTACACTATTAAACTTTCATGATTGTATCGGTCTATGATGAAGGAAATAATAATTATTCATTAAAATTAATTATGAAATCTAGTATGTACCATTCTAGCAACCTGTAAGGCCTTTTTCACTTTGCCTCCGGACCGCAGTGTTGAGTTCCTCCGTTTGCTCCGATATTGTTGATATGACTATGATTGGTTTGACATATCATATAGTCATTGCGTTGAACTCTCTGATTGATTAAAATTTTTATCACTGACGCACCGCTTCGAACCGGAAGCAAGGTGAGAAAGGCTTTAGATTCCATCATTTTGGAAACGTCAGACTGAATGTAAAACTTCTTAACTTTATAGAACCTAATCGATATTTATCTACTGCTTCACTTATAGCAGGTATTGAATAAGAAGCGTGAACCTTTCTCATCCATTTTGTAGGTCAAACCTCTAATTATCTTGCTTTCCATGATAATAGTTTCCTACCTATTCCGTCTTTACTGGTTTTACAAAGAATGATTATATTTTTGTAAATCACTAAGCCATCTATCATACTTCTCTTTCTCTTCTTGAAAAACATTTTTCCGGTTGTTTAGAGATTTCCTAGGATTAGAGCTGAAACTCGGTACCCCCTATTGTCCAAACAGATGTGGATTCCTCATACAGAGAATTTTCACTGAATCCACACTCCTCTCCTCCCTTAATGACACCTCACACCCCCTCTCGATTCCTCCCTTTTAATTGAGATGACACTGTAAGGCAGTAAACAGTTTTAAAATGTCTTAGAAAGTTTGTTCCATAAAGAGTAATCTTGAAATCCAGCGATATTTTGAAGGATTTTAAACAGTTTTCTTTGGGAGACCAAATGCAGCTGAGTACTACAGATAAGAAAACACAATACGTCATTGAAAAAACAAAACTGTGATGTCTAAACACTAAATCATATGTTAAAAGAAACTTCCTTTTAGGTATTATGTAACGGAAAGCATTATACGAATCCTTATTTTGCATTCTCCTTTATAATCTAACTCCAATTTTTAATCGAATTTTGAAACAAATATTTTGAGCGCACAGGGAGTTACCGCTAACAGCTCAGACATAAATCAAAACAGTGTTTAATCCTTTAGTTGCAGACAAGACAGATATATCTAAAAGATTGGTGAAAACATAAAACATAAAAGTTTTATATGTCTTCAAAGCTCTTGAGGACTAAAAATCAAACTCAGACAAATCTTAAAACTTCACAAAATATTCTCTACTTTTACTTATCTTTTACTAGCATTCAACGCTAAACAGAATAGATATCAAAGAGAAAATAAATTTATAATAGATTACCTACCTCAGAATTTGCTTATAGGAATGATTCATTATCGCTCCGATATTATCTAGCTAGTATAAATCCAAATATCCCATTTTTAAAATTCACCATAAAGAAGTTCGTTAGTTAGAAATTAATTTAAGGTAAAACAAAATTCAGGTAGTCTCTTCTAACGAAAGTACCACGGGTTATTAACGTAGGATTACTTATCGTTGCTTACCTCTTTTGTATGTATATATGTATGTATGTGTTATGTATATATGTATCTATATATACATGTACGTATGTATATATATTTATATATGCATGTCAATATTTTGACGCATTTTCGTACTTTTCTGTTTAACCGGTTTTTTGCTTGCACCAGCGATACAGACTGAGTTAGGCGTACTGCCAAAATTATAACTCGCTACTCAGTATATCTGAAATTTTGCTTTCCGGAGGAACATTATGGAGGAACGTAATCCTACGTTAAAAAAACTAACCTATCAAAGCAAAGGTTGTTGAAAAGCTAGATCACATAGCAATTTATTGTATAATGCAGCATCAATTGCTCAAGTATATTGTTTGTCACTAGAGAAGATGAGTTTATAATGAACGAGATAAACAATAAAATATCAAATAATGTGCTCACACATAAAACAAATTCTAATCATATGCATTCTATACATTTTCTAGAAATTCATAAACAGAAGATTGGAATATTTCACAAATGTACTAGCAACAGAAAGCAAAATTTTTGTTCGATATTTCAAACAAAATAAATTGCATATATTGACGTTTTGTATTCCATATACTGTACTCTCTTAATTTTTTTAAAACACATATTTCGAACAAAAATTTCATTTACAATACATTATAACGACTGCTATCTCCATCGAATTTTACTGAATGCTTCTATACGGAAGAAAGATTGGTTCCGATAAAGTACAAATTTTGTATAAATCTTGTTCAGAGTGAAAGTTCGGTGATAGATGACTTCGTGCAATGAATTTCATTGTAAGAAAAGTGTTTCATTTATTCAAATATCATAAGGACATGAGAAATTAATTTTTACTTATCCATTAGTATTTATCATTTATATCTTTGGATGATAGCTGATATCGTTTCCGAATTAACTAAAAAATTATTATATTGTATTTGCAAATTTAAATCGATTCTAAATAAATTGCTTTGTTTTCAGTTCAGGAACTATTTTATTCTTTGCAGTAGAACCTTGGAATCACACTCATTAAGTAATTCAGAAAATTACTTTACAAGCCCTTTCCGGTACATTTTTTATCAAACTAGATTGTAATATTTTTTGTTTGTTCATACGCTTTATCATATTATCCTCAAATGGAGCTTTCAAGTACGCTTTAAATATATATATTTTTTACCCAGAAAACCTCTACATAAAAAAAGAGTCAAATAATAGTTAGCTTAACTATTTTCTCGGACAAAGGCAATTCTTTGCTTCACATAAATTGATTATACCAGTACAATATTTTTAGTTTCCCTTTTTTAAGGGTAAGTAGGGGAGGAGTGTAGTTGCGTAATTTACTTTATTCTTTCTAAATGTTACACAAAGTTTCAGAAACCGCTACTTCAATAAACGCTTCCTACCTTTCATATTAAATTCACATTACTTTGTAAGCATAACTCTCGAGTTGGAGATAAATAAACTGTTTAATAGGTACTTTAAACTATTTGTTTCAGCAGAATGCAGCAAAATGACCCTTGAAAGAATTCGTAGAGCGAATCGCATAAGAGGTAAACTACCCCGGCGGTTAATCATGTTTGCGATCTCGAAACTTCCGATCTTTGTAGGAAGAAGGGAGATTTTTAGGAAAGCAAATAGTATTCTTGTACTTTAGCTGACTTAATGGTGAATAGATTAAACTTAAGCAGTTTAGGGCGCGGTGGGAGAAATTAAGTGCCTAAATCTAGCAAAAGAGATAATTGCACCAGAAAATTTCCGAGAAAATATTGTTCATAAGAGTGCATTATTTCTGGTCTCCTCGTTCTTTTATCAGCAGAATGAAATTTGCCTTTCGCCAAAGTATATCTTTAATATTGGTAGCATGAAAAGTTAAATAAATAACACTTTTTTATAACCACTCATTTGAAAAGAAGTTTTATTTATTACACATTATTGCGACTGTAATCACAACGAATTGTGCCGAATAAGTCTGTATTGAAAAATATTAGTTTAGATGCAGTAATAGTTTTCTGTATATTTTATTATTAGTCAAGGTTTCATAAGTAGAAGATTTTGTGAAATGAACTTCATTCTATGAAATTCATTTTTGTTTTGTTTATTCAAATACCATATGAAAATGCGAAATTAATTTTTCATACGAAATTAGTATTTGCAACTAAGAGCTTTGGAAGATAGCTCATATATCTTTTCCGTTTAAGTTAAAAATATAACTTTATAATTGTAAACTCATATTGAGTCTCAAAAAATTGTTTATATTTTCAGTTCAATATCAGGTTTATAATTACCAGTAAAATCTTAGATGTTCACTTATTAAGTGCTTCAGAAAGTTCTTTTGCAAATTCCTTCCGCTCCATTATTTATCAGGCTAATTGGTAATTTTTCGTGTGTTCATACGCTTTCTCATAAATTCTTCAAATGGAACTTTCACGTATGCTTTAAACAAATACATTTTTCACTCAGAAAGCCTATACATAAAAGAGAGTTAAAAAATATTTAGATTAACTATTTTTTCAGACAAAACCAATTCTTAACTGCAAATAAATTGATTATACCAGTACAATATTTTTAGTTTATTTTTTATGTGGGAAGGGGGGATGTTTGGGCACAATTTACTTTATTCATTCTAAATGTTGCGCAAAGTTTGAGAAAACTCTACTTCAATGAATGTTTCCTACCTTTCATATTAAATCCACTTTACGACGTAAACACAATCCTGGAGTCGTAAATAAATAAATTGTTTAAAAGATACTTTAAACTATTTGCTTGAGCAGAATGCGGCAAAATGACCCTTGAAAGAATTAGCAGAGCGAACCGCATAAGTGGTAAACTACCCCTGTGGTTAATCATGTTTGCGATCTCGAAACTTCCGATCTTTGTTGGAAGAAGGGAGATTTTTAGGAAAGCAAAGAGTATTCCAGTAGTTTATCTGACTTAATGGTGAAGAGATTAAACTTAAGGAGTTTAGGGCGCGGTGGGAAAAATTAAGTGCCTAATCCGAGAAAAGAGATGATTACGCCCGAAACTTTTCGAGAAAATATTATTCATAAGAGTGCATTATATCTGGTCTCCTTGCTGTTCTATTAGCAGACTGAAAGGTGCCTTTCGCCAAAGTATCTTTAAGATTGGTAGTATAAAATTTAAATAAATAATACTTTTTTATGACCACTTATTTGGAAAGAAGTTTTATCTGTTATACATTATTGCGACTGTCACATTGAATTGTGCCGAATAAATCTGTATTGAAAAGTATTACTTTAGATACAGAAATAATGTACTGTATATGTTGTTAATAGTCAAGGTTTCATGCGTAGAAGATTTTGTGAAATGAATTTCATGGTATGAAAAGAGTTTTTTTTAAAATTCAAATACCTTTTGAAAATGCGAAATAAATTTTTCGTATGAAATTAGTATTTGGAACTAATAACTTTGGAAGATAGCTCATATATCTTTTCCGTTTCAGTTAAATATATTATGAAATTGTAAACTCATATTTAGTCTCTATAAATTGTTTTTATTTTCAGTTCAGGATGAGTTTCATTCTTATCAGTAAAGTCTTAAATGCTCACTGATTAAGTGCGTCAGAAAGATATTTTGCAATTTCTTTCCGGTCCATTATTTGTCAGATAAATTGGTAATTTTCCGTGTGTTCAGAGGCTTTCTTGTAAAATCTTCAAAGGGAGCTTTCACGTACGCTTTAAAAAGATATATGTTTACCCAGAAAGCCTATAGATAAAAAAGTAAAAAATTAGTTAGGTTAAATATTTTTTCAAACTAAAACAATTCTTAACTGCAAATAAATGGATTATACCAGAACAATATTTTTAGTTTCTCTTTTTATTTGGGAAGGGGGTTTTCATCGCGTAATTTACTTTATTCATTCTAAATGTTACGCAAAGTTTGAGAAAACTCTACTTCAATAAATGTTTCCTACCTTTCATATTAAATCCACTTTACTGCGTAAATACAACTTTGGAGTCGGAAATATATAAACTGTTTAAAAGGTACTTTAAACTATTTGTTTCCGCAGAATGCAGCAAAATGACCCTTGAAAGAATTAGCAGAGCGGACCGCATAAAAGGTAAACTACCCCGGCGGTTAATCATGTTTCCGTTCTCAAAACTTCCGATCTTTCTTGGAAGAAGGAAGATTTTTAGGAAAGCAAACAATATTCCAGTAGTTTATCTGACTTAATGGTGAAGAGATTAAACTTAAGGAGTTTAAGGCGCAGTGGGAGAAATTAAGTGCCTAATCTGCCAAAAGAGATGATTACGCCCGAAACTTTTCGAGAAAATATTATTCATAAGAGTGCATTATATCTGGTCTCCTTGATGTTCTATTAGCAGACTGAAAGCTGCCTTTCGCCAAAGTATTTTTAAAATCGGTAGTATAAAATGTTAAATGAATAATACTTTTTTATGAGCACATGTTTGGAAAGAAATTTTATTTGTTATATATTATTGCGACAGTAATTCCCATTGAACTGTACCGAATATTTTTGTATTAAAAAATATTGGTTTAGATATAGCAATAATTATCTGTCTATTTTGTTCATAGTCAAGGTTTGATAAATGGGAGATTTTGTGAAATTAATTTCATTGTATGAAAAGTGTTTTATTTATTCGAATATCATATGAAAATACGAAGTCAATTTTTCCTACGAAATTAGTATTTGTAATTAAGACATTTGGAAGATAGCCGAGATCTTTTCTGTTTAAGATAAAAATATTATTTTGTATTTGTAAACTCATACTGAGTCTCAATAAATTGTTTTTATTTTCAGTTCATGATCTGCTTTATTCTTACCAGTCAAACTTTAAATGATCACTCATTAAGAGCTTCAGAAAATTATTTTGTAAATTCCTTCCGGTCCATTCTTTATTAGACAAATTGCCATTTTTTCACGTGTACAGACGCTTTCTCATAAAAACTTCAATGGGAACTTTCTCGTACGCTTTAAAAAGATATATTGTTTCCGAGAAAGCCTATCGATAAAAAAGTGTAAAAAAAATAGTTAGCTTAACTATTTTTTCGGACTAAACCAATTCTTAACTGCAAATAAATTGATTATACCAGTACAATATTTTTTACTTATTTTTGTATTGGGGAGAAGGGGGATTATGTAGCGTAATTTACTTTATTCATTCTAAATGTTGCGAAAAATTTGATAAAACTCTACTTCAATAAATGTTTCCTACCATTCATATTAAATCCACATTACCTCGTAATTACAACTCTCCGTCGGAGGTAAATAAACTGTTTAAAGGGTACTTTAAACTATTTGTTTGTGCAAAATGCAGCAAAATGACCCTTGAAAGAATTAGTAGAGCGGATCGCATAAGAGATAAACTACTCCCGCGGTCAATCGTGTTTCCGATCTCAAAACTTCCGATCTTTGCTGGAAGATTTTTAGGAAAGCAAACAGTATTCCAGTAGTTTAGCTGACTTTGAAGAGCTTAAACTTAAGCAGTGCAGGGCACAGTGGGAGAAATTAAGTGTTTAAATGTAGCAAAAGAGATGATTGCGCTCGAAACTTTCCGATAAAATATTGTTCATAAAGGTGTATTATTTCTGATCTACTCGCTCTTCTGTTAGCTGAATGAAAACTTTCTTTCGCCAAAATATCCTTAAGCTTGGTAGTATAAAAAATTAAATAAAGGACCAAGAACCTGTATTTGAAATTTATATAGAGGATAAAATTATTAATACAGTTTATATAACAATTTATCGCAAGGAGGTTAATATTTTTGGTGTGTTAATATGGTTTGTCATATAATCATCAAATGGAGATTTCAAGTACCCGTTAAATGTATATTTTTTTCACCCAGACAACCTATATATAATGGAGAGTAAAAAAATAGTTTGCTTAAGTGTTTTTGTACGACAAAAAAAATTCTTTGCTGAAAATAAATTGGTTATGCTAGTACAATCTTTTTGTCTCCTTTTTTTATGGGGGATATGGGGGGGGGGACGTTATTTCGAAATTTATTTTATGCTTTTTAAATGTTACATAAATTTTCAGAAAACGCAACTTCAATTTACGTTCCTACCTTTCATATTAAATTCACTTCATTGCGTAAGCCCAGCTCTGGAGTCGGAAATGAATAAACTGTTTAAAAGTACTTTAAACTATTTGTTTGAGCAGAGCGGAGCAAAATGACCCTTGAAAGAATTAGTACAGCGAACAGCATAAGAGGTAAACTACCCCGGCGTTTAATCATGTTTGCGATCTCAAACTTCCCATTTTTGTTGAAAGAAGGAAATTTTTAGGAGAGCAAACCGTATTCCAGTAGTTTAGCTGACTTAATGGTAAAGAGATTAAACTTAGGCAGTTTGAGGCGCAATGGGAGAAATTGCGTGCCCAAATTTAGCGAAAGAGATGATTACGCCCAAAACTATCGCAGAAAATATTGTTCAGAAAAGTGCATTATTTCTGGTCTTCTCGCTTTTCTGATAGCTGATTAAAGCTGCCTATCACCAAAATGTCTTTAAGCTTGGCAGTATAAAAATTTAAATAAATAAGATAGAATCTGAATTTAAAGTTAATTCAGAGGACATATTTATTAGATATAGTAAGCATAATAATCTACAGCAAAGTCGATAATAGTTGTAGTTCCCCAAACTTCAATAATTTCAATTTTAATGATCTTATATTCGGCAGGAACTATGCATTTATGTTGGCACCCAGACGTTTTACAAGAAGGTTTCTTAGCTTATAGCTTCATAAGTAGATAATATTTAGTGAAAATGGTAGGTGTTTAATTTCAATTTAAAACTGAAGCTTTTTACGGTAATAATTGTTCTTTAAATTGCTTTGTAGGAAAAATAACTTTAAAATGTTCAAACATATTTTTTTTTCCAATTATAATATTATTTTTTCTATGTGAATAGCCTCATCAATGACTTCAAAAAATGTAGGAAAAAATAAAAAATTCTTCTCTCTCTCTTTGTAGTACTTTTTCTTATGACTGACTATGATCTGCCGATGATAACTGTCTTCATACTGAACTAGTGAGTCAAAGTACAGGTTGTCCGGGATAAAAATAACCAAACGTTATGGCTTATTTTTACGGAACTACCCATTAGAATTAAAAAAATATTATTTAAATAGAAAGAACATCTCATGATGTTTTAATATCAAACATAGATTTTGATCAAAAATCATAGATTTCGATGTGTGCATCTTTTCTAGCACGACAGACGTCTAAATGGTAATCCAGTTCTCTCCAAGTGTTTCGTAGCATATCAAGAGTTATTACACGAATTGCTTGAATGATACGTTTCTTCAACTCATCCACAGTGTCAATTTTTTGTTTATACTCAACGGATTTAATGAATCCCCAAGCAAAAAAAGTCTATTAACTCCTGATATGCTACGAAACACTTGGAGAGAACTGGATTACCATTTAGACGTTAGTCATGCTACAAAAGGTGCACACAAAGAAATCTATGATACTATGATCGAAATGTACGATTGATATTAAAATTTGGTGAGATGTTCTTTCTATTTAAATAATATTTTTAAAATTCCAATGGGTAGTTCGGTGAAAGTCATAATTTTTGGATACTTTTCTCCCGGTCACCCTGTATATAACTTCACTTTTACACTCTTGAAACTGTTCATTTCTTTAAGAAGTGTCTATGAAAAGCGATATAATGCAAGGAAAGTTGTATATATCATAAATAAATTAAGATAAAGTAGTTTATAAATGTTACATAAGTCAAGTTTGTTTTAGCATCGACCTTGGATTACCCTCAGTGGGGGATACTATGTTTTTATTGTCCCATATGAAAGTTTTTTAACAAGTTACGGACGCTCTTACTTTGCTATTAGAGTGTCAATTGAATTTTTTACTGCTTACAGATCACATACGAAAGAACCTGGTATCTTCCACAGTTTGAAGTGCGAAATCTCAATTTAAATATGGATTTTTTTTAGGGAGGAGGAATTTGGGGCAGGGGGAGATTACGTCAGCCTAACTTCCATTGCTTGCTACTATTTGAATCTATTTCCGGCTTCAAAACAAATACAGTCGAACCCCGTTATAACAAACTTCAAGGAACCAAAGGTTTTTTTCGCTTTATCCGGTGGTTTGCTATATTTGAACCGTTAAGAAAAATGCTAGAGTTCACAAAAAGTATAATTCAGTAGTTGCAATGTGTATTCAATAATGATGTATTAAAAAATAACAAAATCTATTAAATATGATCATTAATGAATTAAATCGACTAAAATCGATTAAATTAAACTGACACAATTCTAATTAAATTACGTACAATAGGAAAACGGCGGGACCAAAATTTCTGTTCGTTTCATAACGGGTTCGGTATAACGGGGTTCGACTGTATGTACATGTCCAGCAAACAGGTAGCCTTGGACCTAGGTTGCACCCTTTTTATGGACTCCTCAGAGAGGGTACCCTGGACAAAAATTCCCAGTGCGGAATTTAACTAAATTTTTATCGGTGACTGACAAAATGCAGTCATCCAGCCAACATTGGTAAGAATCATTCTGTATCGTGAATTGGGATACAAAATTTAAAACTAAAGATAATTTAAAAATGCGACGCAAACAAATGGCAGACGCTGCAGATGTATATTGGAGCATAAAGCAAAAATATGCATCTGCAGCGTGTTACCTGCACGGCGAAGTCGGCAGACCTTTTTGCAATTTGTCGTTGCCTGCTTTGGGTAGTTGTATTCAGACTAAATTCCCTTCTCCTGTGCGTTTTCTTCGCAATCTCTGGATTTGCTTAAGCGTTAGTGTCGTTGTTTCCATCCCCCTGGTGTAGGAAAGCCTACACCAAGTCCAAAGGACCTAGGTCCTTGGCAAAGGGTAGTAAGCAGATTCACTTTAAGACGAGGTACCACTAGGGCTGAAGTCTGACTTGACCTCGAAGAACATCAGTCCCGTAATTTTGAACCGAGTCAAGCGACGAGACCAGAACATTTGACATCGCACCTCCAGAGGTAAATTTGAGAATTTGGAGAACATTGCAGCCACGCAATATTTTACGTGCCCCGCTCACCATTAGTGAACACAGCGGTTGATTTTAATCGACGAGCATAGAACCAGGGACGTTCAGATCACTGGCCCGCTGCTCTTACCAACTGGGCCACCGCGCCACTAAACGTTAGTGTAGTTCTTTGAATCCTAGAGATTTTTATCTGGTCAACTTCTTCTTTGAGCTGCTTTTCCTGATCGTCTTGATTTAGTCTCTAATTTATTGCGCCCTCATTAGCACTTCAATGACGGGAGATGTGAATTGCCGTCTTTCATTTTCCAACTGTTGGCAACGGGAGACTTGAATCCACACTATTTGGCCCTTCATGCAATAACGTGAAATAATCTGCAATTACAAGTAAATAAAACATTACAATGAAGAATTATTGTTATAAACAAACATTTAATGATTGAGTGTTTGCATTTTATACTTGGATTATAAGGAACAATTATAAGAGTATATTGAATTGAGAATGTTATTAAATTTTATTGAAAACCTATCATTTAGTAATGAGAGGACAGTAAAAAATGGAAGATTAGCCTTTTGAATTTAGCATGGAATTTTTTCCAGATGCTTTGTCTGATATACAAGTTGATGTTGAAAGTGGAAACAACACAAGTGATGATAGTGACAGTGAGCATATAATTCTCATCAAAGTAAAGACACACTCACCCTGTACCAAGCGATGTAAATTCTAGTGAGATGTTACAACTTTTGAATATTTTCACCTTTTTATTAAATAATTGGAAACAATATGCGGTAATTCGAGCTATATGCTTTTTACAGCATACCGTCATCAAAGTGATAATATCAGGTAGCCTTTTCCTTAATGTCTTTTCTAGGGACAGGTAATCTTACGTGTACTTGCCTTACCTTTCTTTCCCCTTCAGCACACTTGTAAACTAAGCAATGCTGAAGAGCCATTAATAAGGGCGAGACCTAAGTTTGTGACTTTTGGAATAGTTCTGTTATGTCCTCACAATTGGTTAATGTTAAACTCAATAGATAGCGCCACGATGACATACACAGTGCGTCAAATAAGTTTTAAGACTCGTCCCAGAGCGTAGATTGTAAAGACGCTGTTAGTGTAAATCCGCATGCGTCATAACGTCCATCGTCTACTGGCACACTGCTAACAAGTTGTGCGCATTTCGTTAAGTAGTTGAGAGAAGTCGAGCGTTTATTGCAGAAGTGAATTTTTTTCATGTTGATTTTTTGAGATGGAGCAAAGAGCTAAAATTAGATTTAACGCAAAACTTGGTAAAAGTGCTTCAGAAACATACCAACTCATGAAACAAGTTTACGGTGACTGTTGTTTAAGAAGATCAAATGTTTTTGTGTGGCACAAGCGTTTTTTGGACGGAAGAGATACGGTAGAAGATGAGCAGCGTAGTGGAAGACCAATTTCATCTATGACACCTGAAGTTATTGAGAAAGTACGAAATTTCGTAACAAGCGATCGCTGTGCATCACTGAGAATGATGGAAGGCTCTTTAAATATCATCAAAGATACAATTCGAACCATCCTGCATGAAGATTTAGGCAAAACAAAAGTGTGTGCTAACTTTGTTCCACACACTTTAACCCCTGAACAAAAAGCAATGAGAAGTGCACATCGCGGAGACATTATTTCAGCCGCTGAAAACGATCCAAACTTCTTGAAGTCCATTGTTACAGGTGATGAAACCTGGTGTTTCCAATATGATTCTGAAACAAAGCGAAAATGTGCGAAATGGAAGTCACCAAATCCACCGCAAGCCAAAATACAAGAAAAGTTCCATCCAAAATCAAAACAATTCTCATTACATTCTTCGATAGTAAAGGTATTATCCACAAAGAATTTGTTCCAACTGGACAAACGATTACAGGTCAACACTACTTAGCTGTTTTAAAGCGTTTGATGGCCAGAATTCGTCGCATTCGTCCAGACTACAGGACTGAAAGCAGTTGGTGTTTGTTACACGACAATGCAGCCAGTCACACCTCCCTTATTGTTAGTCGATCTTTGGCAAAAAATAATGTCTGTGTGTTGAACCATCCACCGTATTCACCTGATTTAGCAACCTGTGACTACTCCTTATTCCCAAAACTTAAAATAAAGTTAAAAGGGTGTTATTTTGAGGATATTTCGACCATACAAGAAGCTTCGACGCGTGCTTTGCAGGCCATTCCACAAAGTGATTTACAACAGGCGTTCGATTCATCAATAAATCGCTGTAAAAAGTGCATTGAGGCCGGAGGGTCCAATTTTGAATAAAAAACCAAAACACGTATTAATTTCTTGTTTCCATTTCTTTTTACAGACCCAGTCTTAAAACTTATTTGACGCACTGTGTATAATGAAATGGACTTGAAGAGATATAAGGACGTGACCATATGGCGAAGGTGAGCAACTTCAGAAGAGGAATGAATAGGAGCGTCGCTTCTCGCTTCATGTACTGATATTCCTAGAAATGTTTTGCTGCTGCAATAAATTGTTGTGTTCAATAAGTGTACTGTATTAATGCGTACTAACTGTTTGTCTAGAAGTCATAAGAAAGACAACACTATGATAACAACTTTTTGCGTATGGGACCATTTTTATTAAATTGTATTCCTGGAAATTTCATCAACTTGTGATAAACCTTATATATTTCCATATATATATGATAATTTTCTATCAACACATTGACTCTGGTTTGATACTGTTATTATTGCTTTTGGTAAATCTAAATCAGAAATATCTTTTTTAGATTTTAATTTTATTAATGAGGGCAAACTCCTTAGGCAACACGTCGGCTTTTATATTAGAAAAAAATTCCTTTTTTATCTTTCCGCAGTCAGTAATAAATAAAGTTATATGTAAAATAAACTTTTAATTTTGAGCTGAAAACTTAAAACTTATTTGAAGCTTGAAACATTCCATTTGAGAGAAAAATTTTGACTTTAAAAGTTCACAAATTAAAAAAGAGAAATAATTATGCAATTATTTAAGTCTTTAGACAATTTTTTACTTACACACACACACACACACACACACACAGACATACATATATATATATATATATATATATATATATATATATATTAATAAGAATTTGAGGTAATTGCACCGATTATGAGGGTATACTTTTGGATAATTTAATTAAATATTTCAATCTGTTAGCCTTATTGACAATTCAAAACTTGCATCGATTAACTATCCATCATTCATTACTTTGAGACGCAATTTGTGGGAGCAATATAAAGATTGCTTTTTTACTGGCTGACTCACTATTTTTCAAAAATAATCGAACCATATTCTTTAATTCCCCCGCCTTAGCACCACATTACCAAACTTGAGCAGTTATTCTAAAAGTGAAAAAGTTTTGCCGTAATTAAAAGATTCTTTCTTCAGACGTCAGGTGGCAGCAAAATTTTTTTATATGAATATAAGTTTTGACTTAACGTAATGGCGAATATGAAAAATGACCGACACTAAGTATAGTACTGAATAACTTACATTATATCTTTTAATTATTTATATGCTTTTGCACTTACGTTTTCATCCGGCTTTTATCAGTTTGAGGACGAATTTATAATAAATCGTACAACCTTTTGAGTTTTATATCCGTTTCAATAAAAAGGAGAGAGGATACTTTTGTATCTTTTTTTCCAATGCGGAGGCACTTGTTGTCAAATATTCGCCTATACTACGCCGCAATTTTGCTGTCCATTTTATTGTGGGGGCACCGTATAGGCGGACAGCATTACCCCCTATGAAGGAACGACACGAACGGAGACATTTTTCTCGGCGTGACGCCAGGATTCGATCCGAGCACCCTCAGACCAGCGCGCTGTACCACTGGGCCGCCACAAGCCTTTTTTTGTATCGTTGATTCCTCCTAATTATACTTTAAACCTAAAAAATGTCAAAGCGCAGTTGATCAAAATCGCAGACTGCAAAATTCCAGTGATTCAGTGACACTTGGACTTCTAGTTCAATCAGCTGTAAAGGATATTTAGAAATATGGTTCAATTACGCGCCATTTTTAGTGCATCGTCCAACCGACAGTTGTGAAATTTTCATGCCATATAAATGAATGTCAATGAAGTAATTTCCCTTCGCTGATAAAATATGAGTACAAAAATTCCAAAATTCTAGTGTAACTCAATCATGGTTTTTATTGTTTTCAGAGTATAATTTCATAAAAGTCATCATATCATTGCTTATTAGTTTCATTTCTGGATGTTGGGTAGGTTCCATGCCATAAAACTGTGAAACTAATCATTGCTTCCTAAACCTAAGTTTAACAATTTTCGGGTTAGTAATTTTTTAGAGTTGTAGAGTCGGACGATGGCCGCATGGCTAGGGCACTGGCATGCGTTACCGGAGTCAGTGGGTTCGAGTTCCACTCTTGGCATGGATGTTTGTAGACATTCGGAATTGGCTTTAATCTGTAGATCCCTGTCTAGTTAGCCCTTGTGTAGCAAAAAAAGGACCGTAGCGCTCCAAACCAAACCATTAGAGTCGTAGAATGTGATAAATAGCATTGTTTTGGTATATAAGTCTCAAGTGTTTTCCAACATTTTCCGTTTCTCAATGTGTTAATGTACGAAATCCTCACCAAAATTTTTTTATAAGTGTACCTCAGTCCTACTTATAAATTTTTTTTGGCGGTAATTTCTGTATGTTAATATGTTCTGAAACAAAAAATATTAGCGAACATTCGCAAAATGTCTAATGTACCGAAATGATCACCAGAAAATTTTTATAAGTGGAACTCAGTCCTACTTGCTAATATTATTTGGCGGTAATTTCGATACACTGACGTGTTCCTACACAAAAAAATAGCAAACACTCGACTATTTTATACCCAAACGATTTTTTTCACATCTACAACTCTAAAATTTATCAACCCGTTAGTTATTAAACTTAAGTTTTGGAAGTATCGAGAAATAAAAATAGTTAATACTGATATCAAGATTTTTATGAAATTACAGTTTGAAAACTGCGAAGATATTTCTAACATGTATAGAATATTGTGTTGCAGGAGAAAATATAACACACTGACGAATGAAATTTAAAAACGGTCTCAGCAAGTCTGCAGCCTTTTAAGTGAATATATGTTTCGTGAAAACTTTCCTTATCGTATTAGATTGTTTCAGCTCATGTTTTCAATTTTAGAAACGTTTTTAGACGATAAGATTAAAATAAAATTTTGAATTGCATGCACGATATTAATATTTCAAGAAATGTATATCGTTTATTTTTTACTAAGACTATTTTTCAATTTACAGAAAGTCTATCCCTCGTCTTAAGATAATAGCATGTACAAATATTCAGGATTGTATTTTTGACTATATTTACCATTCAGTTCGGCACTTTAAACATTTGAAAAAAATGTCTAAAATTACGTATTGAAACATAAATCTCTCAATTTTTTTACACGTTAGTCCGATATTTAATTTTTTATATAAAATATTTTCTGTAGAAATGCATTCAGGCGAAATGTATTAAAAAGAAGTGGAATATGTTTTTTAGTTTAGCATCATCTTCATATTAGATCAACAAAACATCAGCACGACTTCATCTAATCATAAGAAATGTTATGTCATTTTTAAATATTTCGATTCAAATACTAGCAGTACTCAGTCGTCATGGTGTTTTCACATTGCGGGCATTATTTCCTTATAGGCTGTTAAATCTTTAACACACAGAGAGTAAGAATTTTTCAGTTGAATTTTCGGTCCATTTTGTTATTTTTTATACATTTCAAAGTAAGTGGGTTATTTTCTTTATTTCCTCAATCAATTTTTAATGACTTTACGTTATTGTTAAAATTCCCGTTTTGGATCTTACAAATTCTGTGTAAGAATTTATTTGATGTGATTTTATTCCTTCTGCAATTGAATTAAATTAATGTTAAATTTAACAAGACATAATTTAACAAGACATAATAAACATTGACATAATTTGTTAGGCATTGACCAGTGCACTTGAAAGATTGTGCAGTTTTATTTTTCATTTTGAAAACGGGTTAAATCTGTCGGAAGAGTAGCTTTTATAGGTGAAGAACTATAGTTAGTGAACTATAGTTAGTGATCTCGGAAAAAATCATACTTGCACAACATAGGGCACAAAATACCTGTTTTAAAGAGTGAAACCTTTTCCAGAACGAACTTCAGTTTATGTTTCCTTACCATTCCGACTTTTACCAAACGCATTTCTTTATCATTTTCTGGGGGTTTTCCAAATAAACTCAGCATGTCTTTATCACTTTGCAGTAAAAAAATCCCCCAGATGGGGAGGAATATGTATACAATTTTGCCCTTGAAAGTGCCAAAATAGAACAGAGAAGACACTAATTTGAACTGTAAAGTATCTCTCACAAAATAGGAGAAAGACCAAATTAAGGGGGCTCAGGACCTTGAATCCTTAAAAAAATCGATTTTTTGTTTTTAACTTTTTATGAATCTCGGAATATTTCTAAACAGATTGCAAAAAACCGCGTTAAAAAATTCCTATTAGTTCTTGAGTTATGAGTATTTTTGTATGACGCTATGCGATTGCCACACCCATTTAAACAGCTGTCATCGTTTGTTTACGTTTTGTGGTGGTCATCCTTTCAGTGTTTCGTCATTGCTTTTACCCATGTCAATGATTCTTTTTTGTTATTCTTTCCTCTGTGGTTTTTATTTTTCATACTTTTCAGAAGAAGGAGTAAAATTTCTCAACTTTACTCGCTATAACTGTTTACATGTAGATTTCCCTCGTGTGTTTCACTCTCACATTGTACGTTAGAGCTGTTCTGTGCTACAGATTTTGACATCGTTTTAATCGTTTTACTTTACTGTTTTCTTTTGATTTCTTCATTAAAAATGAGCGATAATTCTAAAGTGAAAAGATCATCTGGTCAAAGGCCAAAGAAAAGGAGACGTCATCAATATTTTGGGAACCAGTATACTGAACAATCTAAAGTTACTGGTGAGAACTTTTCTGCATCAGCCAAAAAATTGTCTACTGGTGGAGCGCTGCAAAATGATGAAAAATCTAATTTTCAAGGCTACCTTTTAATGGATAAAGGATTATTATTTTCTGCATTTGAGGAATGTCTGTGTTGCTTTATTTGCCATAATAGAGTAACAATATCTACGGAAAATGATTATGGGCTTGTGGTGAATTTGAGTGTTTTGTGCTCTGTTTGTGGAGTGATTTCTTCATTCAAAAACTCTATGATGATAGGGAAAAACCAAAAGGCCTCTGATTTAAACAGAAGGTTTACATTTGCCATGAGGTGTATTGGCAAAGGACTTGAAGCATCAAAAACTTTTTGTGGTGTTATGGACTTACCTATCCCTGTCTCGCAAAAGTCATATGATAAAATCATTAGTCATATTTATGCTGCAACACATGCTGTTACAAAAGCAAGTATGAAGCAAGCCGTTGAAGAAGTGAATCTAACTGGCTCTTCGGATCTAACAGTGAGTGGCGACGGAACCTGGAAGACCAGAGGCCATTCTTCTCGAGTTGGAGTGACTACTGTTATTGGCAGTGAGACAGGAAAAGTGATTGATCGGTATGTTTCAAGCTCATATTGTAAAGGTTGCGAAGCTGCCAAAAATATCCCCAGAGAAAATTTATTACAGTGGAAATCTGAACACCAAAAAGTTTGCAGTAAGAACCATTCAGGTTCAGCTGCTCTAATGCAAGTGAATGGCATGATTGAGATGTTTTCTCGTTCTGAGGAGCAATATGGAGTAAGATATGTAAATTATATAGGTGATGGAGACTGCAAAACATTTACAGGCATCACAAATAATAATTCTTACAATGTCCCAGTGTCTAAAATTGAGTGTGTGGGCCATGTGCAGAAAAGGATGGGTGCACGCCTGCGAAAACTGAAAACTGAATATAAGGGTAAAAAACTATCCGACAATAAACCACTTAGTGGTAAAGGTCGGTTAACAGATGGTCTTATAGACAAATTAACTACCTATTATGGTAATGCAATAAGGAAGCATTCTGATAATGTCAGAGACATGCAGAAAGCAATATGGGCCATATGGTATCATAAGGCTTCAAATGATGATACCATAATGCACGATTTCTGCCCTGATGGGGTCAACTCCTGGTGTCCATATCAAAAGTCGGTTGCTAATGCAACACTAAAGGATTTTAAACATAAAAATCCAGTTCCTTTAACTGTTATGGAATGCATTAAACCTGTTTTTAAAGATTTATCACATCCAAATTTGTTAAAAAAATGTCTTGGGGGTAAAACCCAAAACGTGAATGAATCTTTAAATGCATTAATTTGGTCATATTGTCCCAAAACATCAAACTCTTCTAGAAAAATTGTACAAATTGCAGTAAATGTTGCTGTTTCCCAATTTAATTATGGAAAGCAGGCCACATTACACATTATGAAGGAGCTCAGCATTATACCAGGTGTAAATGCTATAGCAGCTGCTGAAGAAGCTGATAAACAACGTGTTAAATTGGCAAACAAACGAGCTCTAAATTCAACTTTAGAGGCTCGAATAGCTAATAGAAGAAAGAAAAAGAAAGAAGAGGAAAAACATCTATTAGCAGAAGGGGATGTTTATACCGCAGGAGCATTTTAAGAAAGTTTGGAGCCAGTTAGTAGGTTATAAACAGAACTTTAAACTTTAAAGTACTTTTTCTCAAAATGATGATTTTGAACATTGTGCACACTCTTACCCTTAAGCTATGCAAGCAATATTGATGAAATTTTAACCACATGTTCATTATAAGTCATTCTCTAAATTAAAACCAAAAAAATAGAAACTCCTTGGAAAATTTTTGGATTTCACTTACAAATATGCATTAAAATTCATCAAATTTTATTCATTTCATAATTTATGCATATAAAAAATGTTTAGTAGTATTTTATTGCCATATTTTGGTTTTAAACTGAAGGTAAGTGTGTTTTAATTATTTTGTAACAAACATTTTTTTTCTACATGCATATTTTGTTAAATAATGCTGCGCTCAGTGACTTTTTACTTTTTGGCCCTTTAACAAATTCACATTTTTTAAATTGAAAAATTTATCTTAATTATCTAGTTTTAAATTTAATTTCTGATGCGCATAATAACTCATAATGTCTTACTTTAATATAAAATCAAAACAATCTTTCTTTTTTTAATTTTACTGAAGTTTGGAGTGTTCGAACTGCACATGTTTCTTAGCTTTTTCAACCAAATCGAAGGTCCTGAGCCCCCTTAATCCTAGTTTTGTTTCCATTGAACAAAATTGCCTATAACAGTGTAACTGAAAGTCTGTCTCAACAGGATAGATCTGCCTTTATGAGGATAAACTGATCAAATAGTATCACGATTCTTGCTTCCGACAATCTCTTTATTATTTTCAACTGCAGCAGCATTCCCCAGAAACCTTTAAAGGGGTGCACACACGTATATCGTTTAATATTTTAAAGATTTGTTTCATAATAGGTCTAGAATGGAGAATGAAATGCATCGTTGCTGTGTATATGACATTGATACTGCCATGCGACACGGCCAAATTGCATTTAATATCAACCATTCCCTTAAATACCTTCATCCTATTTTCATTGGCAGCAAAAGCTTGGAGGCTTCCCGTAGCATGATGACGAAGACAATTTAATTAGTTTCTAGAAAATATAAAGTTTTAATTTCTTTTTCATGGAGAAAGAAAATAACTAACGAAAACTAAATAGGTAAATACATTTTAGAACAATGCGCAATCTAATTTCCTATTAGTTTCATAGAAAATATTCAGAATCCGAGGTGAAAGAATAATCCAGGAATAAATTTTTCGCAATTAATTTCGGGATCATCTGCTAGAATCCCTTCTGTAATTCAGTTATTATTTTCTCCCACTACTAAATTTTAATTTTTCCTTAAATTCATTTCAAGATTATTTCCTATTCTTTTTAAAGCATTATTCAACTTTCATCATTTAATACTTTTGTATCACTTTAAAATTAAATTTCAAAGTAGTATTTGAAGATTTAGCATGTACATTGCACCAGATTTTACTCAATTAATAATCTCGTGTTACTTAAAAAGTTACTTCCACAGTCTTTAATTATTAAACACATCCATTTTATTTGATTTTCCCTAAATTATAATTTTTATATCACCTTAAATTTACTCTGAAAGCTTTTAACAATGAAACTCATCCATTTCGCTCGATTTCATCCAACAATTGTTTCTATATCACTTTAAATGTTGCTTTAAAAGCGTTTAAAAACTAAGATTTAAAAAAAAAAATTCAGTTGATTTCCCTCGATTAATAATTAATTTGGGGTCACCTTAAAACTACTTGAGCCTTTAATATACAACATATCCATTTTACTTGATTTTGGCCATAGAATAAATTTTATATCACTTTAAAAGTTACTCTTCAAGCTTTTAATAACGACGCCAGTCTCTTTCTCACGATTTCATCCAGTAATTAAATTCATATCACTTACTCAAAGTGTTCCTTTAAAAGCGTTTAACAAAAAAAAATTTAAACTTCAGCTGAACCCCTCTCTAAAAAAAAAGAAGGATTATTTTACAGCCATGATTTTATCGAATTTTTACTTGTTCAATGTCGCAGAGTTTCGCGACATCGTGAAAGCGCACAAAGAAATAGGTATAGAAGGCAAGTTAATTGGAAGATATGATGGTAAATAATAGTGAAGAGCAATTTTAGGCCATAAACGAATCGCTGAAAGAGGGCTCAGAACGCAAAAGAGGGAAGAAAATAAAAGGAGATATAAAAGTCTTGCAAGTCAGGGAGGCAGAATTTATTGAGGGTCATAAAAGTGGACCCCACAAGAAGAGGAAATCCATCCGTGGGAACAACGAAATAGCGGTCAGGAAGAGAGATATGCCCCTTAACTAGGAATGGTCACCAAAGAAATAATAATTAAAAACCCAAGCGAATGATGGTGGGTGGATGTTGTGAAAAGGGACTGGAGACACCAATGAAATTTCAGAGTGGGCGGGACGAAGAATTAAGTAATGGAAGACATTTTGAGTAAAAGAAAAGAGAGGCTGCACGACAGATAGACTGAGACTTCACGGTTGATAGAGATGGATTGAGAAAATAGTGATAGAGTTGATAGAGATGGAAACGAAGTAGCCCATATAGAAAAATATTGAACACGATACTACCGCTAGATGAATGAGCTACAATTCGAGACGAGGCACCAGAAATCAAGTTAAGCCCTGCGGTCCCACCTGTGAGATGTTAAAGAACACGATACCACCGACAGATGAATGAGCGTCAACCGAATACGAGACTCCAGTGATCAACCAAGCCCTGCGATCCCACTCTTGAGATGTCTAAAACCAAGTTGCGACTGCCAGCGGTATGATGTCAACAGTGCCCGACGTATCATCAAACGGAGGTATTGTCTGTTGTTTCCCAATTTTTTCGTAAGCCATGCTACCTTGTCCTAAGTAATGAATGATAATGCGGATATGGATAGATGTTGCAGTAACGCTAAATATTGATTAAGTATATATATGACGATAGTGTGCGCCAAGTAGTAGAATGATGACAATTATTAATTAAGGGTGTAAAGTATATGTATTAGAAGAATAAGTAGTAATTAATTGAACGCGCAAAATCGATTTAAAGTGTGTTGATTATTTGATTATGAGTGTATACATATAGTAAGTGTAGAGGAAGGATGAAATATTTAGTAATATTGTAGTGTATTATTTATGTGAGTTAATATTCAATAAATTAATTTGTCCATATAAACCAGAGTTATTTCCATTATTTGGGAAGCACATCAATGTACTAACCACAATCTTTAACCAATAAATTACTAAAATCATAATCATTAATAATAAATATAATTAATAATATAATAAACTCCCAATCCCAATAATTTCATAATAAACAATTTAAATTACGGTTACATTCAAATCACCATTAAAAGTGCTAAACAGACAATTTTTCCCATTCCTAAATTTCAACAGATATCTTCAAAGTTTTTAGGTTAAAAAAAATAGCCAAACGTCCTCAAACACAGCGACACAAAAATCTTTTCCTTTTTCACAGTTTAAAGCGTCTAGACGAAATCTTCGTCAAATGTCCCCAGGATATGAGACTTGAATGATCTACTGAGTAAGATTTTTCCAGTATGTGACAAAAGAGAAAATCCATGCATCGAGATATATACAAAAGCGGGTAAGAAGAATTTAATGCTGGAATAAAAAAAAGCATCAGCTGCGTTGTTGGCGAGACTAGAAGAACAAAGTCGGAATAGAAAGTTTTATATCGGTAATATTTTGTTTCTGATTTTTTTAACGTGAGTTATATATAAAGGATAAAATTATAGTTCTTATGTTTCTATGATATTTATAATTCTAGTACAACCAATTCATGTTTACGGTGAAATTTTCATCTGTTGAGCAATCTATTTGCAAAAGTTGAAATTAAATCCGCAAAGAAAGATTATTTCTATTATCAAATCTACCTACAGATACGGGGCCGGAGGGAGTTTAGTGATAGCACGTTGGATTCGGAATGAGGGTGCTCAGTATGAATCCTAACGAATGCCATTAAATACCTTCATTTCTAGGCTGGGTATGGGCATGTTAAATCCATAAACTGGAAAGTCCTATGAGGTCAGTGGGTGGGAAAAACCATGAACCCTTCAACGTCAACCCTTTAATGTTTTAAAAAGAAAAAAGTCTAACTGACTGTTTGCAATATTTTTCGAACCATTAGGAGTTAAAAGATAAAATGTTTCTTGGTATTTCCTCTTAGGCCCTAAGTGCTCACTAAGAAAGCTCTTAAAATTGAAAATTTAAGGTGTTTTAAAGGGCTGAAACCTCCAAAATAAAATACTGACGGACTGATCACTGTATATCTAGAACCATAAGGCCTTAGAAGCTTAAATGTTGCCTGAGAGTTCCTCTTAGACCGTTGGTGCTTACAAAAAGTTGTATTGAAGAAATTCAAAATTTAATGGAAATTAATGGGCTAATAATCCTTCAATACCCCCCCCCCCCCAAAGAACAACAACAAAAAAAAAACTAACTACTTCATCACTCTCTCTATCTCTGTAACTAGAACCCTAGGAAGTTGACATTTCGTACCTCTAATTCATCCTTTTAATCCAGCCTTTAAGGGTGTTAAAATAGGAGCTTAAATCCCTCTCCAACAAATAAAAAAATCTAAAACTCATATTTACTGACGTTATTCTAGCCGTCAAATCAAACAGAGAACTTTGTTGAGGAATGACAACTAGTTACTGCTAAAGTTAATTTAAATTAAGCAAACTGCATAACTGACGGTGACTGGTATTCCACTAATTAATATATATATATATATATATATATATGTGTGTGTGTGTGTGTGTGTGTGTGTGAGAAATCCACCGGAGGGTGCGGGGTAGGCAGCGCGATAGTTTTCAATCTACGCATCTGGACATTCAGCGAGTGGAAGCTGGAGTACGCAGACGCCATGTACAAGAGCTAGGACTATATTAGAGTTCACGTGTTTATATTCTGTTATATTCTATTATATTGCGTTGTGCCGACTTACCTAAATCTGAATAAATTCTAGTCGGTAATCGAACTTTTTAGTTACTGAAAAACCCCTGGACATTACTTTGTTACTTGTCTGTACTCCCGGATTCTACATATATATATTATCATAAACTGTGCAACTTGACTTCCCTGTCCAGTCTGTCGGACAGCAAGCCGAACTATGGCTAAGTCCTACCCGTTCTGTTCCCTCAGAAATCCCTGAGAATACGCTGGGTTATGAACGTAAAAAAACACATTTATTCAAATAGCGTATTTACAAAATATTTACATTAACTCGTTGAGTTTTGCACCTCCAGTGCATTCATGGCTTGCAGCCAAATGCACAATCACACGTATAAGGCACTCCGGCTGAAATCACAATCATTTAACAAGCGGCTCTCCAGCCCGCGAAAATCCACCCGTCCAAGAGAAGTCGATCAGCGTTCACGGAACCCATCTCTCTCTCTTTCTCTCTCTCTCTCTCTCTGTCCAGCTCTCCCTCTGGCCAGCACAGCTCGAGTCCCGTCCAACCCGGTTCACCTTCGACTGCATACCTCGGACAAAAGCCCTCTATCCAAAAACCACATGCATTCTCGTCCTCCGATTTCCCGTTGTTCATCTGTTTACTGTTCATAGACAGCGGCACGCCTCTTGGTCGATTGACTTGATCGTACGCGCGTCAAATCATCCCTGGAAAATACTCATTCTAAGCTGTAAAGAAATTTCAAACTGGTAAAATAAATCATTATTCACAATCTTTTGGCAAACAACATACAAAACTGCTTCCTTCCAAAAGCTAACCTCTGTACCATATTTCACATATAATACCGGAGGCTAAGTAGAGAGTCCGCCGACATCACAGCTCCTCCCCCTTAAAGGCTTTTTTATATGCAAAAAGTCTAAAGGAAAGTTCGGTAGGTCGATTTAGGTATGCTCACACGAAACACTTCCAAAGATGTCCATACCATTTGGCTTTCTTCATCCCTAACTCAATGCAGTCAATTCCGCCTACTTTAGAAATTCACTGGAATGCCCTAAACTGCCCTCAGTCTGGGACACATCCTTTCTAAACTTGCACTCCGGACACTTTTCGGGAGTGAAAACATCAATTCAGTTCCAGTAAGTCATACAGATAAGCATTAGACTGTTATTACATTACCTAAACACACAATGAATTCATACATGATTAAGACAAACACAAAACTCATAAAGCACTAAGAAATTTAAATTAATAACTTCTTACTGAAGAAACAAAACATAGCCTCAAGGCTACCCTATCTGCATATAACCTTCTTGGTTCAATTATACACTTAAGGATGTTTAGCACCGGTACTTTTCAGCCTGCCATAGCCGACATTGTACCCTATAACCATTTTTGCTTCTATTCGCAAATACATTAGAGTTGACAGAAACATCAAAAATTACGGATGATAGTATAGATTACTTGGACATAAGACGTGGAAACAATGACATGATAGAATATAGAATATACGACAAACGCACAAAATATAACATCAAAATTAACAGACTGATCGATTGGCGGTCTGCAATACATAAATCGATATTTCGAAATGTCATTTTCAACCACATAACACGATGTGAAAATTTATATAGTGATAACGATATAAAAAAATTTAATATCTTCGAGTATATAAAGTCATCATTAAATTACCACTATCCGTACTTTTTCGTAATGAAAAACGTATGTAGATTTTTAAATATTACTAGGGATGAGTTCCTTAAAAACATAGAGTTAACTGCGTGAGTAACTGTATACGGATTTATGGCGTAACAGATTTGGCGGATATGTGTACATGAAGAATGGCTCGGTTGTTCTTGATGTATTGCTATTTGGTCTTGTATTTTTAAATATTTTTTAGTTTTATTTAGACATAAAAAATTTTACTCTTTTATTCAGCTCTTCTTGTACAAATGATTTAGATGAACTCTTTTATCGAGTCTTCGGTCTCGCGATGCTCTGGTCCACTGGGAGTGTTCGCCTTGGCAAGAAAACATGTTCAACCAGAGAAGAGTGGTCACAACCCCCCCTCTGGCCATTTGTGTGCATCGCTCCATTAGTATAATTCTTCTTATTTATTTTAACTAAATGTATCCGTATATATATATATATATATATATATATATATATATATATATATATATATATATATATATATATATATATATATATATATGTGTATATATATATATATGTATATATATATATATATTTATGTATATATATATATATATATATATATATATATATATATGTATGTATATATATATATATACACTGAAGTGCCACTAAATTAGGGATACCTACCTAGTAACGAGTTGGGCTTCTTCTGGCCTTGATAACGGCTGCCACACGACGAAGCATAGATTCAACAAGTGTCTGGAAACGTTCCACGGGAATGGCTTGCCAAATATTGGCTAAAGCTGTCTATAATTCAGTAAGGTTCTTTGGTGTTGTGTGATGACCTTTCACGCCTTGTTCCAAAACATCCCAAAGATGATCAATAGGATTTAAGTCTGGGCTTCTAGGGGGCCAATTCATGACAGAGAAGTCAGAGGAATGTCCATCCAACGAGCTACTAGCCAACCGGCACTTGTGAGAGGTACAGTTGTCTTGCTGGAAAACTCCATTACCGTGCGGATAACTGAACAGCATAGACGGATGGGGGTGATCACCCAGCAACTCTACGTACCGAATTGCATTGAGGGAGGTTGGTACACGCACAAAAGATCCCAAACTGTGCCACGGAAAAACACCCCAGACCATGATTGAGCCACCATGCCCTTGTACAGTTCCAGCCAGGCATGCAGGATCCATGGCTTCATGAGCCTGACGCCATATTCTCAGCCTCACGTCGGCGTTAAGTAGTCGGAATCGAGACTCATCACTCCATGCTACTCGTTTCCAGTCCTCTACACTCCAGTCTCTGTGCTCTCTTGTCCAGGCAAGACGTGCAGCCCGATGGCGAGTATAGAGCAATGGTACTCTCGTAGGTCGACTTCTCCCGAAACCCATACGGTGAAGCGAGCGTTGCACAGTCCGTTTACTGACTGTACGACTGGCACCGTCATTAAACTGGGTGGTAATTTGAGCTAATGTTTGGCTTCGCTGGCTACGCACTGTCAAGGCTAATTGTTCTTTGCAGTTATCCGGATCGCTAGCTTTTTTCCACCATCCATGTATTCTTGGCATACACTTGACACTGTCGACCTTGAAAATCCTAGCTGTCTGACGATTTCGGAAATTGAATGGGCCATGCGTCGCGCACCTACGATTTGTCCGCTATCGAAGGCGTCTAAATCAGGCAGTTTACCCATACTGGCAATTCCAACAACTAATTCAGAATAACCACAGTACGTGCTATATATGCAGTTACCACAGCGCCCTCACTTGAACATACATGATGCGCAGCGCTACACAATTTGCATAGGCTTTGCTATCCCTAATTCAGTGGCACTTCAAAGTATATATATATATATATATATATATATATATATATATATATATATATATATATAGATATATATATATATATATATATATATATATATATACATATATATATATATATATACATATATATATATATATATATATATATATATATATATATATATATATATATATATATATATATATATATATATATATATATATATATTAGTCTTCAAGATAATCAGTCGTCCAAACAATTTGATATAAGGTAAAGAAAACAAAAAAAGTCAGATAGTTAAAGAAATTGGTTTAAAGAGAGAATAACTGGCGACTTAGAGGGAAAAAATATTATGATTAAAAACATTATAATCAGTCATCCATATCAATTGGTGAAACGAAAACAAAAACAGAAATTATCAACTGACTAGTTTATTGAAAAAAGGTTTTCCGTAAATCATATAAATTAAAAGTACAAATAAAAAGTGAAAGCCTTCAGATGACAATAAAATGGAATTTGATAAAAACAAATCGAAATCTTATCCGAGGCGGATTTTGCCAGACACCTCGGAGCAATGGATTACGTAATATAAAAATTTTGCTAATTTCGCGACCTTTATCTATTCATGGTAACTCTAATGATAGTCCAAAATAAAAAAACTATCTGACACCTCCCAAATAAAAGATGTAATTCTATTAATTGCATTTAAACTATATCCCACCGTTTTTGAAATACTCAGTGCGTCAAATAAGTTTTAAGACTCGTCCCAGAGCGCAGGTTGTAAAGGCGCTGTTAGTGTAAATCCGCATGTGCCATAACGTCCATCGTCTATTGGCACACTGCTAACAAGTTGTGCGCATTTCGTTAAGTAGTTGAGAGAAGTCGAGCGTTTATTGCAGAAGTGAATTTTTTTCATGTTGATTTTTTGAGATGGAGCAAAGAGCTGAAATTAAATTTAACGCAAAACTTGGTAAAAGTGCTTCGGAAACATACCAACTCATGAAATAAGTTTACGGTGACTGTTGTTAAACTAGATCAAATGTTTTTGTGTGGCACAAACGTTTTTTGGACTGAAGAGATACGGTAGAAGATGATCATCGTAGTGGAAGACCAATTTCATCTAGGACACCTGAAGTTATTGAGAAAGTACGAAATTTCGTAACAAACGATCGCTGTGCATCACTGAGAATGATGGAAGACTCTTTAAATATCATCAAAAATACAATTCGAATCATCCTGCATGAAGATTTGGGCAAAACAAAAGTGTGTGCTAACTTTGTTCCACACACTTTAACCCCTGGACAAAAAGCAATGAGAAGTGCACATCGCGGATACATTATTTCAGCCGCTGAAAACGATCCAAACTTCTTGAAGTCCATTGTTACAGGTGATGAAACCTGGTGTTTCCAATATGATTCTGAAACAAAGCGAAAATGTACGAAATGGAAGTCACCAAATTCACCGCAAGCCAAAAAAACAAGAAAAGTTCCATCCAAAATCAAAACAATTCTCATTACATTCTTAGGTAGTAAATGTATTATCCACAAAGAATTTGTTCCAACTGGACAAACAATTACACGTCAACACTACTTAGCTGTTTTAAAGCGTTTGATGGCCAGAATTCGTCGCATTCGTCCAGACTATAGGACTGAAAGCAGTTGGTGTTTGTTGCACGACAATGCACCCAGTCACACCTCCCTTATTGTTAGTCGATTTTTGGCAAAAAATAATGTCTGTGTGTTGAACCATCCACTGTATTCACCTGATTTAGCAACCTGTGACTACTCCTTATTCCCAAAACTTAAAATGAAGTTAAAAGGGTGTTATTTTGAGGATATTTTGACCATACAAGAAATTTCGACGCTTGCTTTGCAGGCCATTCCACAAAGTGATTTACAACAGGCGTTCGATTCATTAATAAATCGCTGTAAAAATCGCATTGAAGCCGGAGGGTCCTATTTTGAATAAAAAACCAAAACAGGTATTAATTTCTTGTTTCCATTTCTTTTTACAGACCCAGTCTTAAAACTTATTTGACGCACTGTGTATAATATTCGTTGCTTTATCAGATATTCGAGATGTTCTGCCGACCAAAGCGTGAGCTTAAACGGCGTTTATATAAGAGCATCCCACGCGCAAAAAGCGACGACCTGTATCTTAAAAATTTTAATTCTTAATATCAAATCCCTTTTTTGTTTTTTTAAAACTATTTCATTAGCAACAATTTTAATTCCTTAATTAATTAATTTATTTATTTATTAATTAGGTGCTAAAACATAATAATTTCTTAAATCTCTTAAACCGTGAATTCTATCGACAGCTTCAAATCTAATTTCCATTTTACGGTGTTCCAACTGGACTTATATCTTATTTAAATTCAATTGTACATTTCTTATCAAATTTTAACACAAGGAGTTCTCTCTTAGCAAACCGTACAATCAAATTAGCTACATTTAGGTGGGCCAAATTAAACCACATCATTAAACAAAAACGGTATACACTAAACAATACATAATAATCAAAATATAACAACACAGAAACATCTAATACATAATAATACATAACATACACTACCTTTATGTATAATATATAATACACAATATACATTATATATGGTCAGTGCAATAACTTTACATAGAATTATTTATTTATTTTTACTTACACTAAAAATTAACACCGTACATTTCTTTACTATTAACTCATTTACAGCTTATTTTATGATAATCACCTTACTACACGAGTATCAGATATCTCAGTAACTCTAACACATTACATTTCTTTGCAATTACAATTAATCTTACTTTATAATTAACAATTTACTCTGTTATTACATTTCACAATAAATTAACACATTGCATTACATTTCAGTTAACAATTGCTCTATCAATATTTTAACACCACCGTTTTGTAATTAACACACTTACTTTTTCTATAAACACATTTCTCAATACTTAAAAATTTTTACAATTCTATATTCTGCAACACAAACTAACACTATTACTTTGATTATTAACATTAATTACTTTGATTAATGACTTTCATTGTTTACCCGCAATACACTCATATGCAATTTAAATTTTAAGTTAACAGTCACGGACTTCAGTTATACAATACATACATATAAATATTTGTTACAAAGTACAAAATGAAACGAAAGTTGAAAATAAAATAATCACTGGCACAACTTAGTGTGAAAATAAGGAATATGGACATCCATAAGGATACTAACTACTTTTTTTACGAAACGCCTACAGTACAATCCCCGAAGAATCTACTTTTCGACCATGTCTCTACATGCACTGGTAAATCTTTTCTAAGCTCCTGGAACTGTTGACACCTGAATAAACAATGGTCCATAGTTTGCTGGTCCCCACAACTACATAGATCACTTTTTTAATGGAATCGGTGCTGGTATTCCCCTATACAACCATGGCCTATTATAAGTTGGTTAATCTTAAAATCTCCACTTAAACGCTCTTCTTTAACCTCTTTATATATTTCATATACCTTTCTTCCTTTAATACACCTCTCCCAATCTGCTTGCCATAACTTTTTTCAAAATTTTTTCATTTTTGTTTTGATCTTGTTCTTTGTCTGTTTATATATTATACCGATCTCACTTAACTCAGTAGCAGCTTTTGCTGTCTCATCTGCCTCTTCATTTCCCGCAATACCTACATACTCCTTAACCCAATGTGGGTGAACCTTCATATTTTCCTTTGTTATAATCTCCTTAATTTCTTCTACTATCTTTCTCTTAAATTTAATTGATCTTAGCGATTCTAAAGCACTCTTAGAATCCGTATATACATCAAATTCCTTAATATTCTCTTCTCTCATTCTCTGTATAGCTATTTGCAAGGCTCTATGTTCCGCCACATAGGAACTCCCTCCATCTATCTTTTCTTTAATTATAACCTTCTCTGCACCTTCTTTAAGGATAACGACCCCGGCCCCTGTCTTATCTTACTTCTTTGAGCCATCGGTATAAATTTTTCCTTTCGTTCTGGGATTACTGTGCATTGTCCAATCTAGACTTATGAGGTTTCCTAAATTAATGATTCTAACTTCTCTAGTTTCACAATTTTCTTTATTATATACACTCTGTCACAAAAAATATATGCTCCCAAAAGTAAACGGGCTACTATTACGAAACTTAACATGTATGTAGTGTATGAGGAGATAAGCAAATGATTACAAATTCAAAAGAACAGACCATTTTATTAAAAAGATATGCCATGAAAAATGTTACAAATCAGTAAGTAGTAAATCCACCTCTAGAAGCTATACAAGCCGAAACACGGCGTGACATCGAATCAATGAGGTCACCTATGACCTCCTGCGGAAGATCATGCCATAATCTTTGCAAGTGGGCAGTTAATTCACCACTATTCCGGGATGGCTGCATGTGTCTTCCAAGTACGTCCCAGACGGGCTCTATTGGAGAGAGGTCTGGTGACCTGGCAGGCCATAGGAGTACCTCATATCCTTGAAGACATTGTTCGGAGAGTCGCGCAGCATGTGGACGAGAGTTGTCTTGCTGATAAATGGCACCTGGGTGACTTGATAGCATGGACAGTACAGCTGGCGTTAAAATCTTGTCCACGTAACTGCGTGCAGTCTAAGTGCATTGAAGGACGACTAGAGGTGATCGTGTGTCTCAACAAATCTCTCCCCACACTGTCACACCTTGTGTAATCCCCATATGCCTCTTGACAACAAATGCCGGATCGGACCGGTGGCCTGGCCGCCTCCGCACGCGTATGCGCTGGTCATCAGCATTGACATTGAATCGAGATTCATCGCTGAAGATCACACTCCTCAAGTCGGTCACACTCCAGCTTGCCCGAAATCGGCAAAAATCCAATCGACACTTCCTATGATGTGGGGTCAGTGGTAGACGTCTTAATGGACGTCGGATCCTTATACCTGAGTCGGCCAGTCGTCTCCGAATAGTTTCCCTTGATACCACCAGATGTCTTGATAGTGGTAAATGGCATCGAACCGATTCTAGCGACGTTGTTGGTGCGGACGTGGCCACTCTTATGATTGCGCGATCATCGCGCGCATTTGTGTTCCTGGGACGCCCTGACCCTCCGCGATGGTAGACTATCTCTTCCGTGATTCATTGTTGCCAATACCGAGCAACTACCATATAGCTCCAACCGAGGTGGCTGTCGATACACCTGTTGGACCAACCTCCTTCTCTGAGGCCTACTATACGCCCCCTCTCAAAGTCCGACAATTGTTCGTACTGTCGCCGGTTACGTCTCAGAGACATCTCTAGTCACAATACCGTCCATTCAAGTTGATTCGTTTGAATAACAACAGATTTGTTTGAATAATCCTATGGCTCGAGCAATCATGCTTTTAAACTCTCCCAGCTGCGCATTTCATATGCGCATAGCGCACTTACCCTTGTCTCATTGGCGTCGAAATTTTAATCATTTGCATATCTCTTACCAGACTACATTCTTGCCAAGTTTCGTGATAGTAGCTCGATTTGTTCTGAGTGCATTTTTTTTTGTGACAGAGTGTATTTCGCCGTCTATTTCCATTTCTCTTTCCTCATCATATATTTTATATATTAAACTATTGACTTTTGCCTTTATGTTTAAGGGTACGGAACCAGACAGCACATTTAGCGCATCTGTTGCCACAGTTCGATAGCACTCAGTAATATTTAATAGAAATGGTCTTTGAACCTGTTTCAGTTTTGCATTAAATGTTACATTATACCTATACGATATCAGACGCATAGAGCAGTATTTTTTCTATCACTGTACAGTATATGTCTTTTATAATATTAGCTGAGATCCCCCAGGTTTTTTTAATTATTCTCACTAGTTTATGTATAAATTTAATGACCTTTTCTTTGACCACATCCAAATGCTGATTTAAACTCAACTTTTTATCTATTTTAACCCCTAGATATTTTATTACTTCACAATACTTTATCGTTTCTTTTCGTAGTTTTATTGTTGGCTTTCTTGAAATTCTACCTTTGCCCATTACAATTGTGTATCCACATTTGTCTATGCTAAAGCTGAGTTCGTTTTTTACAGTCCAATCATAACAAATCTTCGGTTGTTTAACTAGTTCTTCAAATTTATATACTACTCTACTGCTTACCATTATAACCAAATCATCAGCAAAAGCCTGAATGTAAAAATAATCTCTATACTTTTCTTTCTTTAACATTTCGTTCACTATAATAAGCCAAAGGATGGGCCCCAGAGACGCGCCCTGTGGAACCCCAATATTATACTCCTATTCTCCGTTTTCCAGCTTTATTCTCCTGTTACTTATATAGCTTACTATTATTTTATATAAATATGCTTTCAACCCCAAATACTTCAGTTCCCTTATGATACTGCCTTTTTTCATAGTATTAAAGGCATTACGTATATCTAGAGATATTAGGCAGGTGTGCTCACCTCTATCTTATTTTCCTTTATTTTCTTCATAATAGTTCCCAACGCTTGTAATGTACTTTTTCCTCTCCTAAATCCGAATTGAATTGTGACAATATTTTCCTCTCTTCTACATGTATTACAAGCCTGTTCGTTTATTTTTGATCTATTATTTTACCATGACATGCAATAAGCATATTGATCTATACGAACCCGGGTGCACCGCATCTCTTCCCTCTTTAGAAAAACTTGTCACTTTTGCCATTTTCTAGATTCTTGGAAAATACGCCTCCCGCAGACACCTATTAAATAGATTACATATAATCTTCTTATCTATTTCGTATATCTCTATTATAATTCCCAACGTTAGCCCTTCAAAACTCGAGGCCTTATCTTTGGGCGTACTTTCAATCGTTAAGTCAATTTCTTCCGTTGTTATCTCATCATCCTCTTCTACAATAACTTCTTCAATTTGCTCATTTTCAATTTCCATTTCTTTCTCAAAATGATATTTTGTCAGTGCTTCCTCTGTTTCTTCTTCCGTTTCTCTCATTACACCATTTTGATCAATAATCGCTTGAAGGGCATTTTGTCTTTTGCCTTTCATTATATTTTTTATCTTTCCATATGTGTCTTTTACTGTTAAACCTTCCGAAAATCCTTAAACTTACTTCTTTTCTCATCTAATATCATCTTTCTATACTTGCTTCTTTCTTTCTTATACTTCATCATCCATTTATCTCTCTTATTATTATCTGTTATTTTTTGGTACTTTCACCTGTGCCCTTACCTGGCTCCTCTTTATACTCAACTGTTCACTCCAGCAGTGTACACTGTATCTTTGATCTTTCTTAATTTTCCTACTATGCTTCTTACATTGGCCTAACACTTCTTCATTTAATTTCTCTATATATTCATCTATACTTAACTCTTTTAATATTTTCTTATTATTTTCAATCTTTTTTCTTAGGTCTATTTTATACTCTATCCAGTTTAACTTCTGGATATCCCATCTAGCAAAACTTTTATATCTTCTACTACCTTTAGTTACCCCTATATCAAAAATTTCAGCATTGTGATCAGTATTTAAACATTCATCTGATACTCTCCAATTCAAGATCTTTTCATCTTCCATTTCGAATAAAATTGTAAGATCAATCCACCCTTGCCCTGTCACACTATTAAAAGTTTGTAAACTGTGAGGATCATTATGGATTGCTCCATTGTACTGTACAACCATATTCAATATTTCCATTCCGTTATGATCTGCAGGCGTCTGCAACCAAACAGTTGACTTTGCATTCAGATCACCCATAAGTATTATCGTTTTGTCTTTATATTTCTCAAGTAATCTTATTAACTGACCCCATTGTGGGTCAGTGCGAGTTCCGTCAGCTGGAGGCAAATACATTGTAATAAAAATATATTCTTCGTCACCTTTTCCACATCTGATTGCTATCAAGTAGTCAGTAGTAAGTAGATTATAATACTTAATGCTTCTCTTTACCACCATTGCCGCTCTTGGTACAATTTCATGCTAAATAACTTGATAGCAACCAGGAAAGCCCATAACCTCTTGCCTTTCCCCTTTCTTTACATACGGTTCATTTACTGATATTATTTCATAGTCCATATTACTTGTAAACTCTCTAACAGCGTTAATTTTCTAAAATATAAATGAAGAGGCTTAAATAAAATACAACGAGCACTAGCCATAATCAGTTCTACTGAAAATTCTGGAACATTTGCACGACCTATCTGTGGGAGTGTTTGGTATCTACATTTACAATATATTTGGTATTTAAAAATCTGTAATTAACGCACTCTAATTCCATCGTACATTCTCCCTCATGCTCTTTCCTGCCACACCCTCTACATATTTTTTCATTTCGACAATATTTCGCTATATGACCAATACGGGAACAATTATAGCAAATTTTTGTCCTGATATATCCTCAGACCATACCTTTTCCATCCAATCTTTATTTTCTTTTTTTTTCATTAATTTTTCTACAGCTTGACCATTTGACTCTATTACAATGTTCTGTCCTTCTCTAACTTTAAATTTTGTAATTATTTGTACTTCACCTTCTACTAGCTCTTCAGTCTGCTCAATCATTGTCTCCCTTAACTCATCTGTTTCAATGTCCTCCCTGACTCCATATATTACTACTTGTGGCCTTCCTTTTTCTAGACTTGTCTATTTTCTATTTCTGCGCTAACTTATCAGTAGATTTAATTTCTTCCAAAATCTTGTCTAATTCTTCTTCATTCTTAGTGCCTATCAGCATCCCTCCTTTTCCTATTTTCCTAAATTTATCGATTCCAACCTGAATCTTTGAAGGATTAATTTCCTTTTGTATATCCATTCTAGTAATCTCAGAATCATGCTCCTCTTTAGGTACTACCGAGATAACAAGCACACCTCCCCCCTGCTTCGTTCTTGATCTAGATCTACTTCTTGTCCTTTCTTGTGCAGTAATTTCTGCATATGTCCCTCCAATTTCATGTTGCATTTTTTCGTATGCTCTAAGCATTCCTGTGAGGTATTGTGCGTGCCCCTGTTGTTTTTTAAATATATCAAAAATAGTACTGACATCTTCTAATATTTTATCTCTTTCTATTTTGGTTGCTTTCGATGCCAAATTTTTTTGCACTCTCTCACAACATTCCTTCGCTACTTGTTCATTGTGCCTATACACTTTGTCGTATTCCTTTTTATCAGCTTTAACAGATATATTTAATCGTCGATATTTCAGTATCGCGCTACCTAAAAAACTTTTAAAACCCTAGAAAACCACATTCTGAATATATACCAGTTTCGCAATCTGAAATGCGATATCTAATCCTGCACATATCCAAAAATTTACATGCCAACGTAATCCCAGAGGACAATAACCTTACACACACATTCATTTCATCTTCTCGAGAAATAAAGGAAACCAGTTTTCCCTATTCCACACAGGAGAGAACCATTTTAAACAACAGAAGTGTCATATATCTTTTTCGAGCCCTATACGTCCGCGAAGTAAGAGAAGATTTAGGTGGATGTGAATATAAATTCCTGCATTTAAAAGTCCAGATATCATACACAAGTTATATATATATATATATATATATATATATATATATATATATATAGAGAGAGAGAGAGAGAGAGATTGATTCAAAAGTCTCAGAAAGACTAAATATTCAATAATCTGAAACGTATAGACAGTAGCATGATGCGGTTTTCACAAAAATGCACAGAAAGGCATGGGACTATTTTTATTACAGAATAGTTATATTTGTCACCGACAAGTAGAGCTTCAGCAGTATCAGTATATTGTACTGTGGAGCAGTATATTTCGGAACGCAACTTCGATTGCAAGTGTTCAGTGTGATGACCGTCACTCCTTAGATTGGCCTTCATAAATGGCAAGACGCTGCACAGAATCGAAGAGGGTTTCAGCTGTAATTCGTGCCACATGATGGCGAATTATTTCTTTCAACAGGGCCAATGACGTCGGTTGACCTCTGTATAGTCTGTCGACCAAATGTGACTTCAAATAGGACAATAACTAAAAGTCACAAGGTGTAAGATTTGGAGACATTGGTGGCCATTCGTGTGGGAAAGAGCGATTGAGGACGCGGTCATCGCTAAACGTCGAACGCAACATGTGCTGAACAGGATCTGTGATGTGTGGAGGCACTCTGTTTGGATATTACTTCTATGAATGTTACACAGTGGTGTGCTTGCCTCTCATGGAGGGAATGAAGGAATCTCTTAAAAGTGCTGCATAACACTCTGCTGTGACAGAAAAAGTTACCAGTGCACCGTCATGCGGACCTGTTGAAATAATGACAGGCAGTTGCTCCACGCCCTCTATCGATGACAAATGTAACTATTCTGACAGTAAAATTTTTCGTTATTAAAAAAATTCCATGTCATTCTATGTATTTCTGTGGAAACAGCATCGTGCTAATGTCTATACTTTTTGAATTATTGAATTTTTACTTTTATTAACATTTTTGTATCGCCTTCTCTCATTCTTTCTCTCTCTCTCTGTATATATATGTATATATATATATATATATATATATATATATATATATATATATATATATATATATATATATAAAAGAGCTTGTCTGTTTGTTTGTCCGCTATAGAATCATAGACTGTTTAACCCACCGGGACCAAATTCGGTACAGTTAATGTTAGGACCCGAGAAACTTAAATCAGGAAAAACGAAATTTAGGGCTCAATTAGCTTTTTAAAATTAATTTTTTAATGATTTTTGTGCCCCTAAGAGCACCTCTTAAATGTGGATACTGCCCCTTCACTACCATCAGTCAAATTCGATACGGGGGGAAAAGAGGTTTGCTCTGAGGGGTGATCTGGGTGTGGTTTGAGAGTTGGTCAGGGGATGACGGGGGGGGGGGCGAAGTGTTTATTTTATTTTTCTTTCGTTTAGTGGAGTCGTGAGTCTAAAAAGGTTGAGAACCACTGCTTCAGACAATTTTAGACAATGGCGTTCAAACTAATAGAACTTAATAAAATTTGGAAAAAAAGAAAGAAAAAAAAAGAAAAATTAAGTTTGTCCCATGGCCAGTTTTTGGAAGCCTTCTGTTGATCTAAATATATTAATTGTTTGAGGATCATAAAATGGGAAGAAGTTTAAGAGTTCTATAGGTTTTTCCCCTAAGTTCGTGAAACAGAGTTAACATTCGATATGTATTTGAATTACTTATTCCGTGAAATCATAAGATAAATCTTTTAGAGTTTTGGGGTTTTTTAAGCAGTGGGAGGAAAAGCTCTTTAAACAGAGAAACATAACGACACATAACTTTCATTCCGAACTATTAGTTCATTAGTTATATTAAGGCATAATAAAATTAATGAAATTATTTTTAAAGAATGATTGCCCGGGTAGATATATAGATATAAAATTTTTCATGCTTTCCACCAAAGAAATTCTGGGTATATCATTTCAGTAGAAACGCGCTAAGCGCATTCTGTCTGGCCAGATGAACATGAAGAGCGGGGGGTGCAGCCCAGTATTTTTTTGATGGAATGCATGAAAAATTTTATATCTATACTGTAGCGTGGATTTTATCGCTACAGTTAATGTGTAGTAATTTTATCTTAATTCAAACTTAAAATTAATTAATAATTTGTTAAAATCTAACTCTGTCAGGGTAGGTATTTTATCTTAGCAGTAGCAGGTGTTTTCTTTAGTCCTGATCTTTTGAATTCAAGGTGGTCTTCATTTTAACGATGTCTTGCCCTTTCATGCACACCTGTGCGTAAGTTGAATCGGCATGCCATTGTTGAAATAAACCATTACGGTTCTTTCCCAGGGCTACTTTTAAATTTACGGTTTCCTATGTCGTGCTAACAATCAGCATACGATATGGGTACCTCCCTTCCTGCACTGTGTTATTCTTTTACGTGACGCTCATAGTGACGTCCGTCTGTTCTTTTTCTATGCGTATTGAGTTTCACCTAAGTGTAGAAATATCGTGTGTATCCGTGCAGCTTTTGAGAAACAACCGCGTTGGCGCGAAATCGCCAGATGTCATAAGTCGCCAGGTCTCACCTGCACAGCCAATGAGCGTGCCTTATGTTCCCGCGTCTTCACGTCATTGGTACACACCTACCAGTTTTCCCCGTTACTCGCCCTTTTACTTAATGCGCTGCTTTTTTTCTACCTTTCGTAGGCTTCAGCGCTTGGCGAGGTTTTGTTCACGTTTTCTATGGCAACCCTCGCTCCCTCTTTTGCTCGACTCGAAAGAAATTGGATACTGATATGATTCGAACTTGTTACTGTAGTTAGTTGTGAGTTTTCAGAAAAACTCATCCAGCAAGGCCATGCTTTTGCCTAATATATATTTCTTTGCAAAGTACTTGTCTATGGTATTGGTGAAAAGTTCACCTCTGAAATGATTGTATTAGTTATGATATGACTACGTAATACTATATCAAAATAAAAAATCGAGTCGACTCAACAACGTGTCATGTAATCAGTTCTTTTAATAATAATTGTACCGGGTAAGTCAGTTACCAAGAGAAACAACAATCCTGAGACTATTCAACGCTTCTGTACAAAAACTTCACTTTACGATTCTACTTGGAGCATCGACAACATTTCGAGAGATGCAGCTACATTGATGTCCTGTCTCCCGGCCAATTCATCAGTGAACTGTTCGCCTTAGAAATTCCGCCAGCATCACGTGCCGCCTTAAACTTTTTTATTCCTTCATCACAATCTCCTCTACAAACTATAGAACCATCCAGTCTCGAACTTTTCCCCACGACAGAATAGAGTAAGTTTTATGACAGAACTTTTGCCATCACCAATTCCCCTTCATATATACAACTACCCGGGCAACGCCGGGCTATAATGCTAACATATATATATATATATATATATATATATATATATATATATATATATATATATATATATATATATATATATATATATATTATACTGCCGATTGAAAAACTCCAATGTTTCTTAAAATTTGTTATGGTCCATCATCTTTTCAATCTCCTCCCGATTTTTAAACTTCTGTATTCTAGTTCAGTGTTATGAACGGAAATAGTCTTAGATGTAGGATTCCATTGATGGTATTCTTTCAGGCTTTTAAATCTCTGTAAAACCACGAATAGAATATGTATGTGAGTTTCATCATCCGAAATACAATATCTAATCCCGCACATATTCAAAAGTTTACATGCCTACATAGTCCCAAAGGGCAGTAACCTTTCCACATATTCATGCTCGAGAAAGAGTGGAAACCAACTTTTCTATTCTACATAGGATATGTCTGTCTAGTCTTGAAATTTTGTATAAAAAACAACCCCATCAAATTATAAATTTCCATTTAAAATGGGAAATTTCTGGGGTTCAGTTAACATTACACTTTCTATTCTAAAAAAAATTAACCCCGGCTGTCAAAATCTTGTCACACTATGTCCTCTGAAACCGATGGGAGTATGAGGTCGAGAGTCATACCAATGGATGCAGAAAAATGGGGGGAACAAAGTTAGACATGTCTCATCTTCGTCGAATTTTAAGTTTTTTTTAAATTTTATGTTTTATGGGAAAATATTGACTTTTTCATCTTCAGATTACGATAACTCGCCAAAAAATTATAGTAGAATTTTGATCCTTTTACAATCTAAGACTACAGACATTTTTCTTTCAAACTAGACCTCCTTTGCTTAAAAATATTTTAAAACAGACTAATATTCTTCATCAAAAAATGAATCACAGTTTTTCAAGAAATATCGTCCCATATGTGGATGTAATATCGATGCTCTTCGAGTTTTTTTTCTTACAAAGAAAATATTTGCATCATATGGAAGCTGAAAGCTTTCGTATTCATATAAACCTCATTTTATGTCTCTATCTTAAAATTTCGATTTTTAATTGAATTTTAAAGCTGATAATTCAACAGTTATGAAAAGCCCTTCGCATAAGAGTGACAACAGTAAATGGATGGAAGCTGTTACATTGCCCGAGAATCACCCCTATGTATCTCGCTATTAGCCCTAACAGAGGAAAGATGTAAAAATAATTTAATAGAAACTAAAATCAAATTCAAAATTCTCCGTACTCACCCTCACGTGGTCTCAAAAAGCCTAAAATTATTAAAATCGTTCAATAATTAGTAAATTAATCATACCAAAACGCAAATTCATGATTGTAAACATACGATCTTTGTTGCCATTTTCATTTTAGAAGTGCATTTGTTCAGTTTATTATTATTATTTTTTCAAAAGGGAAATGCATCTTTATCAAAATAAATACTTCAAGCGCGAGCGTTATTTTTATACTGATTTCTTGATATTTTTTTTTTACTGTTAAGAGAAGCAGAAAGTGACAACAAAGGTTAAACTCTCAAACATTGTTTTGCTGTTCTTGAAAGTTACCTGACATCAAGAAACGTTTGAAATTTATATTATATTTATAATACATATCTTTATATTATTTAATTTATTTATTGATTTATATATTTCTAATTAATTAATTTCCTACAGATTAACAAAGGTTTAAACTCTCAAACATTGTTTTGCTGGCTTTGAAAGTTACCTGATTTCAAGAAACGTTTGAAATTTATACTATATTTAGAGCAGCTTTGTCAGACGCACCTGTGTTGGTGCCAAAATTTTTTTGCACCTACGCACCTCCGTTGGCGAAAAGTTATATGCAAATGCATAATGTTTATATGCAAACAAGAAAATAAATATGCAAAAATAAATATTCAATTTGCATTAGGCAAACTGCTCATGCATTTTATGCTCATGCATTTTAGTATGATAAAAAACCGTTCGGTACTCTCGTGCTTCCTGGAACCAATTAACTTCGAGTACCGAAGTACCACTGTGCACACACACAGATATATATATGTATATATATGTAACACCAGCGTATTCCCAGAGGACAACAACCTTTCCACATTAATTTCACCTTCATGAATGAGAAAGGAGACCAGTTTTCCTATTCCACACTCGAGAGAACGGTTTCAAACAACAAAAGTATTGAATATCTTTTCGAGCCCTATACGCCCGCAAAGTAAAAAAGGCTTTAGATGGATGTGAATGTAATTCCCTGCATTTGAAAGTTCAAATATCATTCTAAACTGCAATCTCTGAAGAGAGTATATATATATATATATATATATATATATATATATATATATATATGTATATAATGTATGTGTGTGTGTGATAATACGGTCCCACCAATTTTTAATTCTATTACATTAATACTCTACCTTTAGTATTTTCTTTCCTCTTATGTAACTACTTCCGATTCTGCGTGGTGTCTAGTTGTTGCTGGGCATATTAAACTATAGATGATTACAAGGACAAACGAAACTAACTTTCTTTTGCTCTAGTGTGAAGGCCGAAGTGTGTGTCACTTAGTGTATTGGATATGGGATGATCAGGACAATTGCAACTGTCTCCGATGTGGAAGTTTTATGTGAATACTTCTTGTTTGTTACATTCCTTGTATTGTGTTAAATAACTAAGTATCAGTAACGTGCTAAAGTCAATAAACTTATTAATTCCATTGACTGGACTGTTTGACTGTATTTCATGCTACTGAAGCCCGATCGCCGTCAATTTCTAATGCACCCGACTAATTAGAAAAACTATCGACAACTTCGTAATTAACGTGATCTTTTTTTGGCTTATTGTAATAAGTCCATAGACCTTTAGGCTAGTTAGAAAATTTGCAATAGTTTTCTCAAACAGCCTGGTTTCATCCAGGCCTATTTCAGTAAGCCCAAAGTAGTAAAGGCTTATTAAATTTGACAGATAAAGAGATTGTTACCGAAGTACTTCCTTTAGTGAACATATAAATTTGTTAATAGTTACTTAGGTTCAAGAGAGGGAACTTAAAAACTGTGCAACAATAATCACTGTTTGAAAAATTTTGATTATTATTATTACACAATTGTGTTATTATTATTAAGTAATTCTAATAAACAAGCTTAAAAGTGGTTACTTAAAAACATCGTGCTTGGATGATCGACATTGGAAGTACAGATTGGGCAATAGGCATTTATTTAGTTCAGTAACACACACACACACACACTTCTTCTTCTTCTGGGGCACTACAGTCTACTGCTGGCCAAGGCCGTCCCATTAAGTTTACTCCATCTGGCCCTAATACACACAATATAAAATCAAAACACAGAGTTATAGTCCACACACCGTACTTTTTTTGGATCAAAACCAAAATTAGGATTAGGCTCAAGGAAAATTTCGCTCGAAATATTATAAGATATTGAGAGTGAAGAAAATTTGGAACGGTTTAAAGAGGGTTAAACGCAAAGAGAAATGGCAAAAGACGGAGGAGGAAATCAAGTTGATAACTTGAAACAAGTTATGTGATGTATTTGTTTACTTAATTTGAATGAAATATCTTTTGTGTCGTGCTCTTCCTGTTCTATTAAGATCCAGGTAATTTGTTGTCGGAGCATTGACTCAACCTCTGATTAGAATGATTTACTTTACCATTGTGACATTTGCAATAGAAAATAAAATATAGTAACGGAGCGACAAAAAGAACACGAAGGCCAAAAGAGAGAAGCTTAACTGGTGGAAAGAAACTGAAATCGTTGCATTTGGAGTCTTTATTCTGTTAAATGTCCCGAATGAAGACCGTGGTATTTTAGACTGTCCAAATTTAATTGGGAGAATTCATAAGGTGGAAAATAATGTTTACCGGGTAAGAACAAAAGTGGCATTATTAAAATTTGGTTTTGTAGATTTTTTTTGGCGGGGGGTGGGGTGGGGGTTTAAAGCGGAGGCACTTGTCGTCAAACATTCGCCTATACTACGCAGCACTTTACTGTCCATTTTATTATGGGAGCTCCATATAGATGGACAGCATTAATGAAGGGACTAGTTCGACTCGCCCCTATGAAGGAACGAGACGGACGGAGGCATTTTTCGTGGCACGACGCCGGGATTAGATCCGAGCACCCTCAGCACCTAAATACAGCGCGCTGTACCACCGGGCCACTACAAGCTGATTGGTTTGCTAGATGTGACTTCCATATTTCTGGCGCACAAATCCTTGAAGACGTCCCAGAGAAGTATATGTCTGTTCGTGAAGCTGTAGCGAATGAATCGAAATTTGGAGGCCAGGGTTATAGCCGCTGAAAATGCTCAGTGTCAAAAATAAAATTGAGTGTGTAAAAAGGCAAATACACTTTGTTCATCGCCTTTTCATATAAGTTCACCATGTGGAAATAAATAAAGTTTAAATGTATGATGTGGAAGAAAGTCCGATTTAAAGTATAAATGTCGTTGTATTAGTTTGTTTATTACAATAATTTAATAATAATAATAATACAATTATTTAATAATAACAATTAAAATTGTTCAAACAATGATGATTATTATACAGTTTTTAAGTTACCTCTTTTGAATCTAAGTAACTATTAACTAATTCATACGTTCACTAACGGAAGTACTTCAGTAACAATCTCTTTATCTATCATTTTTAATAAGTCTTTACTACTTTGGGGTTATTGCAATAAGTCTGGATGAAACCAGACTGTTTGTGAAAACTATTGCGAATTTTCTAACTAGCCTGAAGGTGTATGTATCCATTACAATAAGCCTAATAAACATCATTGTGCATTACAGAATAACGGCGCTCTTTGCAATGACGTGTTATTTGTCAATCCGCCTACGACATGTTTACCACACCCTGAATATATGTCAGTTTTGCGATCTGAAATACTATATATGATCCCGCACATATTCAAAAATTTTCACTCCAACGTATTCCCAGAGGGCAATGACCTTACACACACATTCATTTCAACTTCTCGAGAAAGAAAGCAATCCAGTCATTCCTATTCTACACAGGAGAGATCCGTTTCAGCAACAAAAGGGTCATATATCTTTTTCGTGCTTTATACCAGTAGTGCGCAAACTTTTATCGACCGAAACCCGTTTACTTTAAATAAAATAATCACGAAACCCCCAACGAAAATTTATTGGTAATGGCAAATTATAAAAAAAAATCAGAAAAACATTAACAAAAGATTAGAAAACGAAATAAGCAGATTTTAAGAAACTACTTCAAAAGTCAATGAATTGTAGATTTTGGATATTCATTTACTTTGCTTAATAACAATAAAATAAAATGTCTTCCTTACCATCTACAATAGTTTTTTGCCAAATCTTATGTGACTAAAACTTCATATTTAAGTATTAATATGTATTTGTATTTCATTTAGATAAACACTAGCAAAAGATTTAAACGAAAACATAGCATGATTTTAAAACAATAAGCTTCATATTAAAACCCTGAATATTATAAATTTCATTTATCTACATAAAACTAAAGTAGAAAGAAAATGAAAGAAGGGTGAACTTGACTTCGGGTACTATTTGTTCAATATTTGGAGAAATATCTCGGAATGCTACTCTATCAACATTCTTTGGTTATTATAGCTACTCATTTTGGAAAACCCAGTCTCGCACATGCAACTAAAAGCGAATGGAAGTAATATAGCCTTGTAAGATTGTTTTACACATTTAATAATATCGCATATTTGGAACAGATAAAAATTATAAATAATAATTACAAGATAAAAAGATTTTTTATATACCATGTTTTTAAATTTTCTGTTGAATCATATAAACTTGACAATTCTATGTATTAAATACTTTAAAAAATTTTTTTGATGAATTATCCCATCAACTTGAAAGAAAATAAAGTTAATTGGAAGTTAACTTGCATTTGACTTGTTTGACTTGTTGCATTTGACTAGTTCCCTTTCCGACCAATAGATGGCTGCGCCAGTCTACAAAACAAAATTAACTGAAATTAACTGAAAATTAATTTAATTCTGCTTAAAGATGGCTAAAAGTATTAAAAAATGCATTGTCATCGTGTTCTTAGCTATTCTAAAAGTTTCAAATGTCTAGCTAGTCGGGAAATTAGTTAAAACTCGACTGTAAGATTTCTACTAGACAACACACACACACAAACACACAAGAAAGCAAGTTAATAAAAACATGGTAAAAATATGTAAGGTAAGTGTCCCAAATATCGCCTACTCTATCTTTTTTATCAACATTTCATCCACTTTTTAGTTTCTGATTAGGCTGGAAAATCAAGAACTCTTTTCTTTCGGAAATAGTTCTTATTGATGTTTTCCCGCCTAATAACTATATCCTGAGATCAACCAGCTCCAAAACTAGTGACAGTTTATGTTATGTAGCTAAAGTGGAAAAATTGAAATTTCCAGTGAACTCTAGAACGGTTCCTAATATCGCCTATCTCTGTTCCTCTTACCGCCTACCAGGCGAAATCATGAGCACCTGTTAAAAGGCGTTGCTAGCAAAGTCTCTGTTTAATGCACTTTCAAATGGTATAAGCAAAATTAGAATTTGGATGCACCTACCTGGTCATTCACTGGATTCTGATTCTTTGGAGCCAAAGTTTACAAAGACAACATCCAAAACAAATTCAGACGCCATATAGTTTCTGCTGTCAGTGATAAGAGAGTTGTCGCTATCGCCGCTGTTAGTACAAACCCAGAACTAAGAAGTTACTGCATTTTCTCATACATAGTTCGAATCATACTTTAGAAACATGAGTAGGCGATATTAGGCACAGGGGCGACATTTAGGACACCCACCCCCAAATATATGTATAGAAAGAGAAAAGCATTATTTTTTTAATTAAGTAATTCAGCATGATATACATTTAATTCGGAATATTCTCGACCCCTCTCATTTTTCACGACCACTATGTAGGTCGTGACATACAGTTTGCGCACCACTACTTTATATGACATACATATATGTATACATATATACCGGGTGCGTCATAAATTCGTGCAAAGTTGAAAAAATTGTAATAAAAGAAGTAATGCTCGGAAAATTTTTCTCTTTGCACCAATAGGATCAGAGGGACATTGGCTTTTTTTCCGTGTGAAAAAAATGTTTCCAAAAGTAACCGAAAGAGGGCACTCACACGTCATACTGAGATATTTTATGCAAATCAGACTATCAATAAAACACCTGGCTGGAAATGGATTCGAATCCGGCAACATGCTTTCTTTACCAAATCGAGCGTTGGTGGTTAAACTTTTCTACAAGAATGGTGAATCCACAACTATTGCATTGCGAAAGTTTCGCACGGAGAAAGGACTGAAGGCGAAAAAATCCCTAATTCATTGAATGGGATACTGAATTTAGTACGACGTTTTGAGGAAAAGAAGAGTTTGGAGGATCGTCCATGAAGTGGCAGACCATCCTTGAGTGCCGACTGCGTCCTTGTTGTACAAAGTGTCATGGAAGATTTGGCAGCCGAGACATCAAATGGGAGTAGCAGTGCTCGTGACGCTGGGAGAAGAACGGGGATTCCGGAACCGTCGATTCAACGTATTCTGCATGGAATGTTGAATCTGTATCCATACAAAATCCAGGCACTTCACCAGTCATTACCGGCAGATACAGATGCAAGACAAATCCTGTATAGTCACTGTAGCACGGTATCTTACGATTTTGCGTGACCACGTTAAGTCTGCATTGCAGGAAAGATATGCGTTACCTGTTGTCACCTTCATGCAGGATGGTGCCCCGGACCACATTTCACATCATATCAAGACGTTCCTGTTGGAATCTTTCACTGAAGACCGAGTGATAAGTCGCGGTTGTAAGGTTCAGTGGCCCTCACGATCACCAGACTTGACCCCGGCAGGTTTTTGGTTGTGGGGATACTTAAAGTCTCGTGTGTACCGGGGCTCCCCAACCACTTTTGTGGAACTGAAAAATGCCATTCAACAGATAGTTGCTTTCATCGATGGCGACATGCTACACTCCGCTGTAATGGGTGTAGTAAAGCGTCTCACTTGCTTATTACCTTGTACTGATGGTAATGTTGAACATCTGTTACTTTAAAATGAATGCACAGTCTCTTGTTATTGTCATCTGTTTGATTTTCTGTTTGTGTTTGCCTGATTTGCATAAAACGTCTCAATATGACGTATAAGCGCCCTCTTTCGGTTACTTTTCGAAACTTTGTTTTTTTTTACGTGGAAAAAAAATCCAATGTCCTTCTGATCCTATTGGCGCAAACAGAACAACATTCTAAGTATTACTTCTTTTATTACGAATTTATGACGCAACCGGTATATATATATATATATATATATATATGTGTGTGTGTGTGTGTGTGTGTGTGTGTGTGTTATTTAAATATTACATTTCATACATTTATATACGTGAGACGACAGACATTTAATCGGAAAATATATTGAATTAATTTAGTAGTATTTCATTATAGCAAATATTTTATATTCAGCGTCGAAAAAAAAATCTGAAAATTCATCACAAGTTATTTATAGCTCAAGTACGACTTTTACGTAATAGCATGAGAAATATTTCTATTCAGTGATTAAATATAATGCGCAGATTAAATTTTATTTATACATAAATGTCAATAAAGGGGACACCATAATTAAACTTTAGAGAGGTATGTCAATATTCTGTAATGTGTTGCGTAAGCGTTTAATATTCACAACTTTGATTATTAAAAAATTAACTCTAAGGAAGTAAAGTGATAGCTTGAGATTTTAAATTAAATGGATGTACATAAGTATGAAAGGAACAACGAAATATATCAATATTCATAAACTTTTCGAGCAAGAGTGCTCGATATCTGCTTTCTAAGAATTCTGCTCTTTTAAGAAACATCTTAGATAACAGGAAATTAATATTAATTCGTTATTGAAATTGAATTCATACACTTTAAATACACACACACACACACATATATATATATATATATATATATATATGTAAAACGGGAGGCATTAGAAATATACCGAATTATTGTAATGTTATTCCGTTACGATAAATATTTTATTTTCAGAGTAAAAACAAAAGAAAAATAATCAAGTTATATATATATATATATATATATATATATATATATATATATATATATATATATATATATATATATATATATATAATATATATATATATATATATCTCTTATTAATAAAAGAGAGTGTTTGCGTGTGTGTGTGTGTGTATGCGATCCCCAGGCGAATCTGTGAAACTTACAGACGTCAAATTTGGCACACGGGTAGTGCAGACTATGGGAAGGTGCACCTCGAAGCCCGAATTTAAAATTTTATTCTAGAAAATTTTTTATTTTATTTTTTGTGCGATATTTTATGTTTTTGTAACTTCAGATTACGATATTTCGGCAAAAAATGATCGTAGAATTTTGATCTTTTTACAATCTAAGACTACAGACATTTCTCCTTCAAACAAGATCTCATTTGTTTAAAAATAATTTAAAACAGACTAATATTTTCATCAAAATATTAAAACCACTTTTTTAATTTTTTTAAGCCCTTTTATGCATCTACGGTCGATGCTCTTCGTGTTTTTATCCTACAAAGAAAATATTTTCATCATCTGGAAGATGAAAGCTTTCTCATTCATATGAACCTCATTTTAAGTCTCTATCTTAAAATTTCGATTTTTAATTGAATTTTAAAGAACGATATTTCAACACAAATTTTATGTGGTTCTTTCAACGTGGTACTCTAGGCGTTGGAATCAATCATTCATAAGAAATGCGCTTGCGCACAAGGAAACGTTTTATTTACTTTTGCCGGTGTTCACTTTTTCTGTATTCTGTCAATTTTTGTTTAATTTAGTTACTTTTTTGCATATTCTTTCTTTTTATGCTTCTGTCTGAAACTCTGGAATATTTTTTATTATCATTCTAATACTTCGAAACTTAACAATGCTTACCAGGGGTGTTTTAAAACAACTGTTAATTATGTTTGTGTTTAGCTTTGAGAAAAAAAAAATTGTAAAGTTTTTTTGGTCTTTTATGCTAAAATAGCACTTATAAATCAAAAAAAGAAACAAAAACTTACCTGTAAATAGCATACCTTTTTTATAAATTGATCAATTTGAAGTAATTTTTAATGAAATTTAGCTGAAACGCCGATCATTCTGCACAAAATCCTAAAGCTAATATTTTAAACTAATTTTAGCTTTTGATTGTGGAAATTTTGGATGTTAAAACATGTTAACAATGTATTAAATATGCATTATTTTGTACGTCAAATATAGTTGCACATTAATTTTATAGAAATTTGTGGTATGACTTTCTTAAGTAGCATGATTTATTTTTTCTCGATGATTTGAGAACATAACTTTTTTAAATTAAAAAAAAAAACACAAATAACAGCTTAGGTTAACAAGAATTATTGTCAAGAATTGTACACTCATGGACAAACAAATTAGCGCACCAAGAAGGAGCCGTCAAAATGAAACGAAATTTTACATACGTAATGACTACTTTGATATAAGTAAATGATAAGAAAATCAAAGAAAAAGGATAATTTATTTCAGAGAAAAAGGCAAATGAACGGAGGAGTTAATACTCCGTTGGACCCGTCTCTAGCGCGAATGCACGATGCGATACGATCGGGCATTGAGTCATACAAGTTCTGTATGATGTCTTGAGACATTTCGTTCCATATTTGCTGTAACCTTGCCTCTAGTTCGTTCAAACTCGTGGGATGCCCAACTCGTCGTCCCAAATGATCCCAGATATTCTCGATTGGAGACAAATCTGGGGATCGGGCAGCCCAAGGAAGGGTACTAACAGTGCAGAGACAGTCTTGTGACACCCTTGCCGTATGAGGCCGAGCATTGTCTTGTTGAAAAATGGCTCCTGGGAGCCGTTGCATGAGTGGCAACACATGTGGTTGCAGGATTTCAAGAACATACCGCTGGGCTGTCATGGTACCACGGAACAATACTAGGGGTGACCGTGTATTGTAGGCAATGGCACCCCATACCATCACACCAGCTGTGGGAGCGATGTGTCGCTGTACAGCAAAGGCAGGATTGAAGCGTTCACCACGGGCTCTCCACACACGAACACGATTGTCATCACTGCCGAGATTGAATCTGGATTCGTCGCTAAAGACGACCTGGTTCCATTCCGCTACAGTCCAGTTTCCTCGTGGGCGGCAAAACTCCAAACGGAGGCGTCGATGGGTGGGCGTCATGGGCAGCACACGTAATGGGCGCCGCGATACGAACTGTCCTTCAGCCAGGCGCCTTCGTATGGTTCGAGAAGACACAGAGGCCCCTAGTGAAGGTGCTACCTGTGCCTGGATGGCGGCCGATGAAGCAGTTGGCTGTACGCGTGCATTTCTTACGATGTAGCGGTCTTCTCGACGACTGGTCTGTCGAGGGCGTCCTGAGCCTGGTCTTCGTGTACATGACATCTCTCGGGTCCACTGGTCCCAACACCTCCTCACAACACAATCAGAGCGGCCGAATTGACGAGCTACTCGCCTAGCTGACCACCCAGCTTCCATCATCCCGACGATTCTCCCCCTCTCAAACTGCGACAACTGCTTATATTGTCTTCGAACACGGCGTAATGGCATGTCTATCTCAGCTCTTCCTTTGTAAATGATTCAGCACACTCAAACAAGCTTTGGTTACCTGTTTTATACTTGACAGAGTACGATGTTCAACGCCCTCTACCGGCTATACGTAATGCGCAATCACGCTGCATTTCTAATTATTCGCATATCTCCCCGACATGTACCTTCATTGCAAGTTTCGTTACGATCCCGCAATTATTTCTTGGTGCGCTAATTTTTTTGTCCATGAGTGTATTTCACATGATTGGACAAGCCACAGGTCAAGAAGTGTTGAAATTAATGGAGGTAAGGTTAATTTTTTTTTACATGCAGTAATTTTTTCATATCCTGATTCATAAATTAGAATCGATAGCTGATTTATACCTCATTTATATTTTTAGAATTTAACTTCTTACTTCTGTTTTAACTTTCCTTTCTATTTTACCATCATGTTTTGTTTTGCTATTATTGAAGTGTGTAAAATACTTTTTATTGCTTACTACGATTTAAAAAAAATGTTTGTACTATTGGCCTGTACATTTTTATTCATACTGTGTTATTCAGCTTTTCCCGAATGATTTTCCGAATCTTTACCCCGGAAAGAGAAGCGAGACTGAAAGAAATCAGACAACAACAGCAAAGAATAGTTGGACAAAAACCACAGGATCGTCATGATTTGTTAGCAAAAGTGTTTCATCAAAAACAAAAATCACTTATGAGTCTCATCACAAACGCAAAGATTTTTGGAGAAGTTAGGTGTCATATGTACACCATAATTGCAGTTTTGGCTGATTTAAACTCTGAATTCTCACATTTTGATGCCCCTGTAGCAGTAGTGGATTACATGGTTAACTGGAGTTACTCATTTTGTTCCATTTTAAAGGAATTAGGCTGTGGTTCATATGGGAATGGCGTTTAGAAACATACGGCATATGAGGCAGATATTACGGATCAAATAATAGCCAAAGATGACACCACTTCAGTCAGTTGTCACAAAACAACTGTCTCTGTCCACATGTTGCAGAAGCCTCCTCTACACGATTTCTTCATTCGGGAATGGCGTTTAGAAACATACGGCATATGAGGCAGATATTACGGATCAAATAATAGCAAAGAAAGCAAGTGTCTATAGACAATGCGTGGATTGTCCCGTATTGCCCTCTACTAACCACAATTTTCAATGCCCATATAAATGTAGAGTACTGTAATTCAGTTTTATAGTGTGGCGTGTGAATGGAACACTGGTGTGTGGTTTTCAAATGATTTTAGCTTTTACTGGACATTAGCAGAACATTAGCATCCAAAACAGCAATCGTTTGGAAAGTTTTTATTTATATACACAACTCACTACCATAATACTCTTAAAATTTGTATTTTAACGCATTTCGGTTACTGCTGTTGTTTGTAAACACACGATCTTCATTGCCATGTTCATTTCAGAAATTTCTCATTGAGATGATGCTCATTTAATGCGTGTTTTCAAAAGTGAAATATACCATGTTCTGTAAATGCCCAGAAAATATTTCTATGCTGGAGATGTCGACAGATTAAAGAATTTAAGTAAACTTTTGTGTAATTTATACATTTGTGTGTGTTTAATTATTTAAATTAATAGATTTATATTTTTTATACGTTTTATTCTTGCATTCTTTTAGGGGTTTATAGTGTTGCGTGTGAGTGGAACACTGGTGTGTGGTTTTCAAATGATTTTAGCGTTTACTGGAAATTAGCAGAACATTAGCTTTCAAAACAGTAATCGTTTGGATAGTTTTGAATTTAATTTATTAAATGCTGATCACGAGATTTCTTTTCTTTTTGTGATACTTTAAATTAATTTTGCGTCACGTGCATAACAACGAAATTAATTGACAAAAAATATTAAAATACAGTAAAAGATAAAATTTAACCACTAGACAAATTGAGATGGAAATTTTTAAAACTTTTGTTCAAATTAGTATGTTTTATGGATATTAAATCAAATCTATATATAAAACTGTAATTTCCTCTCAAAATATGCTTCGCCATAACGATAAGTAAGTCCCAAGGCGAAACTTTAAAATATGTTGGCGTACATTTACGAGAAAATTGTTTCTCGCACGGTCAGTTTTACGTAGCTTGCTCACGCGTAAGTTCGCAGACGAGCCTGGTAATATTAGTTCCGCCCAATGAAGAAACAAAATATATTGTTTATAAGAAAATCCTCTAAAAAGCAATTTCACTACTTTTTCATTGTAATTATCCTAAAATGTACCCCGTAGCGAAGCACGGGTATTCAGCTAGTATATATATATATATATATGAAACAATAACATTTCACTTTCATTAAATAAAACGCCTATTCGAAATTCTTCCAATTTATCTCAATTATGTATCGCCCTTTAATCCGAAGTCTGATCTAGAGATAATCAAAGCAACCGATTATATTTCCCCCTAATCCATGTGCAGAGATAGAATTGTTTTCAAAACCCAGTGTGACGTATGTTCCAGAAAATTCGAAGCATCATCTCAGCAGATCACGCCATATTACGTGCGAGGTCAGATGTTTTCCACTCGCCAATTAAAAGTTTTAACGCGCTTGGAGCTCTCGCGAAAACCAGCGTACTTTTTTACCTTTTCTGTGTCTGCGCTCGTCCAAAATTTCGTAAATTACGCTGCGGTTTTTATATATTTTTATGTGGTTTTCCGGCATGCTCAGGACAGTTTTTAAGTATGATAGTCCAGCAATAAGTGTACAAGATGAACCTAACTGAAATGTAACTCCAATCAACTAAAATGTTCTTAAAATAAAAGACTGGTTGATAAACGATGTGGATGCCTGCGTTCTTCGACTGGACTCTTTGTCTGAGTTGACCGTCTGCGATTCTCGATGTGCCTGCCTCCCCTGTGGTACGACTGCAACAAAACTGTCTGAGATTCTACGGTTACTCTTACCTGATGTTTAGTGCCGACTTCGTTTTAATTACATATATCCCCGTGTTTAAATATAGGTATATATTCGTATATATATACGTATATAACTTTTCTAAATATTAAATTTTATGTATTTATATACGTGAAACGAGACATTAGAAATATATCGAATTTATGTAATGGTATTTCATTATGGTAATTTTTTTTTTATTTTACGCGTAAAAAACATCTGAAAATTCATCACAAGTTATTTATAGCTCAAGTACGATTTTTCCGTAATAGCTGGAATAAAATTTCTAAATAGTGATTAAATTCAATGCGCAGTTTGTATTTTATTGATACATAAATGCCACTGAAGTTGACACGGTAATTAAAAATTAGAGAGGTATGCCAATATTTCGTAATATGTGTTGCGTAAGCTTTTAATATTCACAAGTTATATTTTTCTTAAATAGGGCCAGTATGAGACAAAAGGGATAGTGCATAATTTAGGGAATTTTAAAATAAAAGAATGTGAATTTGCATGAAAGGGGCAACAAAATATATCAATGTTCATAAAATTTTCATCAATGAGAGTTTTCGATATCTGCTTGCTAAGAATTATTCCTTTTGAGAAAAATTTTCGATAAAATGTAATTAATATTAATTTATTCCTGATATTGAAATCATAAATTTTAAAGTATTTTAAGATCACCTTAAGCCCAGAAGTACTTTAATACTATAACTTAAGTACACTTTTCGAACTATTTTTCATTTAGCTGGCAAATATAGAAGGAAAAGGGAAAATAATCTAAAATATTATGCACAAAGATCTATGATTTTAAGAGTTATAAACATTTGAATATTGAAGTAGTAGAAATATGATTACTTATTAACTTTTCTAATGATTTCAAGATCCTATTTTTTAAAAATGCAAATTCTAGATTGAACAAATATATAGACATTTCAAAGAAAAGTAAATTAACTGAAAGTGAAGCGATATTCTCCACAATTTTTTCCTAATTTTTAAATTATTCGGTGTTTTCATCTATTCCCTGCAGATATATGCGTAATAAATTTTATTATAATATTCGCTGCAGCGAATAATTAGCATTTACTTTGCAAGAAAACTTTTTCTTTATTTTCGTATGATCTAATTTTCATTAATATCTAAATTTTATTTTGTGGTTATATAGATCAGAAAGCAAACAATGTATTGTTTGTACATGCAAAGTCTCTAAAGGTTCAGACGCAATTTATTTTCTAAACTAATCCCTGCTGTTTATATAATAGCATACTCTGGAACAAGCATTTAATTAGATGGTTTTTTAAAAGGATATGTCAGCAAAAAAAGTCGTAAACTCGCATTAATGAGGCTATAAATATGGATAATGAAAAAAGGGAGAGTAAAAGAGGAATAATTGAAAGGGAAAAATTCTGGAATGCAAAATACCATATATGATTGCAGTATTATCAATGCAGAATTACCAAAACAAAAGAAAATGCTGTAAATGCAGTAAAACAAGCTCTTGAGACGAATAACATCTACATTCGCTTTTGTCAAAATAAAGCATTTCTAAACTTCTAATACAAAGTATATCTGCATCAATCTCACTCTCTCTGTATGTATGTATATATATATATGTGTGTGTATATATATATATATATATATATATATATATATATAGAGAGAGAGAGAGAGAGAGAGAGACTGAATGACTAACTATTTTATCTTCATTTTAATGCTACACGTTATAAAGTCTTTTGAGTATAAATTGAAGTTTAAATTGCATTAAAAGTACAGTGGTACCTAAACATCACGAACGGTAATTTAAAGAGATTTTTTTTTCGTTGGTCCCTTAAGAGCGGTTTTATGAACCTAAGGGTTTGCAACCAAAATTTGTTGAATATGAGCCATAAAGTTTGTTTTAGAGTTTAAAACTTTACATTAGTGTGAGAGATATTAAAAAAGGGCCGCTCATGCAGGCGTGTCAAGTCAACAGACTTTTTTAAAGTCTGTAGTTTTAACAGGTCAAAGTAATCTAAGCATATTTTGACAAAAAAGTTCTCTCATTCTTCCTACAAATGAGCAACCTAAAGCAATCTGTGGGCTACTATTAAAAAATAAATCAATACAAAATTCTCACAGTTGCTGTGAAATTATTGAGTAAGGAATTGGTTTTTACTTCAAATTCAAAACGTAAGTGAACAGCGTTATTTATATCTATATATATATATATATATATATATACAGGGTGATTAGAGTTAAAATTTAAGTTTCAAAACGCTATAAAAAAAGAACCACTGATGAGAATGACGTTAAATTTGAACGGCATGTTATTGAAGAAGGCGGAAAGCGTATGGCAGAAGAAAAAATTTTGTTTCAAAAGTTAGCAACAGATGGCGGTGTAAGCGGCAGAAGATGTAAATTAAAACACCTGTCATGCCCACGACACATTTCAGTGTTATAAAACCGCCAGGTACACGGCTGTTCCTCATTTCGCGTCTCAGACGTTCGCCATGGGTGTCTCACTGCAGGACCGCGCTCTGCTGGTAAAGCTGTATTACAAGAGCGATGATTGTGCAAGAGTAGCTCTGCAAAATTTCAGGACACTGAGGGGTATAAAAGAAGGCGTTGGTCCAATGAGTGTCGTAGGTCTGAAGAAAATGAAGCACAAATTCGAAACGACAGGTTCGTTTGATGTGCAATCTGGTAGAGGGAGAAAACGAGCGCATTCGACGGTAGTTGAAGTAGTAGCCACAGCATTACAGGAGGGGTTGGTCGGTGGTGTGCAACCGTGCAGTGCACGAGGAATTGCCCGAACATTGGACAGGCCTACGAGCACGGTGCTGAAAATTGTACGAAACATCCTGCAATGCTAACCGTACAAAATTGGCCATGTGCAGGATTTGCTTCCGTCTGACCTGTCAGCAAGGGAGACGTTTGCGTTAGAATTTCTTGGTCGCATGGAAGTGGATAATGAATGGCCGTGGAAAATTTTGTGGACAGATGAAGCCCATTTCCATCCGACAGGGTACGTCAATACCCAGAATTGTCGAATATGGGCAACAGAAAATCCACTGGCAACGCACCCCGTACCACTTCATCCTGAAAAGGTCACGGTGTGGTGCGGCTTTACGGCATCATTCATCCTACAGCCATATTTTTTCGAGCAGACGGGTGCTTCCGGTCCTGTTACCGCTACCGTCACTGGTCAGCGCTATGCGTCTCTTTTGCGCAACCACGTCATTCCAGCTCTGCAACAGTGTGGATGTGTGGATGAAATCATTTTTATGAAAGATGTCGCTACTCCGCACATTGCACATCCCGTGAAGCAGCTGCTGAGGCGCCATTTCGGAAATGCTCGAATTATCAGCCGTTATTTCCCTACAGCCTGGCCGTCCCGATCACCTGATCTTACTCCGTGTGACTTCTGGCTCTGGGGTCATCTCAAAGATATTGTGTTCCGTGCTCCAATTGCAAATTTAGCGGAATTAAAGGTACGCATTTCGCAACACATTCTGAACATCACCCGGGAGACACTGCGATTCGTTGTGGAACATGCTGTTTGTCGCTTTCAACTTCTTGCACACAACGGTGGACACCATATTGAACATGTTTTGCGCCAGTCTCGCGACATTTCCGAACTTCTTTCATGAATTGCTCTTATGCGGTATGTCGCCGCAAAACTCTTGAAACCGATTTGTCCTTTCGATGTGATATGTACAGTCATGCAAATAAAATTACTCAACAATTCTAATTTGCCAATGCGTTTTAATGTGTAATTTACACCTTAGCCGTTGTTTTACGAATCATTTCTCATTTCTCGTCGTGATTCTGCCGCTTACAGCGCTGTTGCTATAATTTGAAACTAAATTTTTTCTTCTGCCATACGATTTCCGCCTTCTTCAATAACATGCCGTTCAAATTTGATGTCATTCTCATCAGTGGTTCTTTTTTCATAGCGTTTTGAAACTTAAACTTTAATTATAATCACCCTGTATATATATATATATATATATATATATATATATATGTATGTGTGTGTGTGTGTACTAAAATTTTTAACCGCCACTAATCTTTAAAAATTTTCTCTTTATATGGTAACCTTTCCGTCCTTTACCCCTTTCCAACACTAACCTATCTAGCCAATTTCCGGCAACCCGTTTAGAGCTATTTTGGGTTTGCTGGCCAGAAGAGAGTTGGACGCCGCTTTGAAACGCTGTTTTGATGGAATAAACTGCCTTTGTTCGTTGAATTCGAATCATTTTGATTCCGGCCTCGATGTCTTATTCTCAGGAGATGACCATTCGGGTCATTTCATATATATATATACACCGGGTAGTCATAAAGAAACTTTGTCAATATATTGACCTCTAGTGGCCGTTACGTTCAACCTATATACGTTCAACCTATGAAGATTTCAGATATAGTTATTCAGAGGTATGATCTCGAGATTCTGAAAACGGCAACACAGTGACGCTCACGGTTACGGTTATTGGTATCGAAACTTCAAAAGGCAATGCCCACTTTTCCCTCGCAAAATGCTCAGCGCATGCGAAAATTCTAAAAAGCGTTGAAACGGTACATGTATCACAAAAAAAAAACGGACGCGTTATGCACGCACAAAAAACAGCTCTGCGAACGGCCAACAAAGACACGATCGGGGCGCATGGAGGAATTTTGCATATGACAGAGGCTAGAAAGAAATGACAGAAGGCCGTTCGCGAGATATTCAGCGTGGAAAACCGATAAAAAGCACTCTGATTGGGTTTTTCTTAGGGCCTGTTCACATAAGAGTCCGTTGCGTTGCGTTAAGGAAAAGATGACGTTGAGACGAAAATAAACCAATCATAGGCCTCCAAACGATTAGCAATGAAATTTTAAAGGCCTATGATTGGTTTATTTTCGTCTCAACGTCATCTTTTCTATAACGCTATGCAACGGACTCCTATGTGAACAGGCCCTTAGCCATTCGCAAATCTGTTTTTTTATGCGTGCAAAACGCGCCCGTTTTTTGTGATACACGTACCATTCCAACGCTTTTTAGGGTTTTCGCATGGGCTGAGCATTTTGCGATGGGGAAAAGTGGGTGTTGCCATTTGAAAATTTCGAGTTTATATATCTATAACCGTAACCGTGAGTGTCACTGTATTGCTGATCTCAGAATCCCGAGTTCATACATCTGAATAACTATATCTGAAATCTCATCTCGATAGGTTAAACGGAACGGCCACTAGAAGTCCATATATCGTTTGTAAGGCCGTTCGCAGAGCTGTTTTTTGTATATATAACGTTTTTGTACATATAACGTAACCGTGAGCGCCATTTGGTTGCCGTTCACAGAATCCGGAGCTCGTACCTCTGAATAACTATATCTGAAATCTCATCTCGATCGGTTGAACGGAACAGCCGCTAGAGGTCCATATATCGGCAAAGTTTCTTTATGACCACCCTTTATATATATATATATATATATATATATATATATATATATATATATATATATATATATATATATGTATATACACACAAGGTGAAGAAAAACAACAAATAGCAAATAACAAATAACAAATAATAAAATACAATAGCAAATAATAGAATACAATATATATATATGACACGCGTAGGGCTACGCCCGTCATCTTACAAATTATGGCAGTCATGGTATATCCGGTGGTGTAGCAAAAGTAATCCAATCAATGATTGAGCAGGCATCAGTTCAATTTAATCCAGTTTTATTCTTTTTCATAATACCACCTCTCCAGATCTACGCATTTAGTCGTTCGCCATTTACTTTTTTAGAGCCGCGGCGAAACACATCTGATAGCATCGACTTCCATGCCACGCTCTAACCAAATTCGCGGGAATCTCCGCGCGCCAACTCTCCTTGGACATGCGCAGAGCCCGAAACAGACATCTTTCAAGGCTAAATGTAAACGTTCCTCCTCGACCGCAGAACTCAGAGGCGCACGAAGATCATATAATAAAAAGGGAGTTTCCCTTTCCCAATTTGCGTCTTTGAATAAGAACAATTAGAGGCGAATTACGCCACGAATATAATTTAATTTCCAAGCCCCCTTTAAATTTAGAATAATCATTCTTTTCCCACTAAATCCTTTACAACTTTCCCCCCCCGTCTCCCTGAAGGCGCGCACACAAGGAGTAGCTAATTCCATGTGGCAACGCCTCAGAAGAGCAAAATCATCAAATCCGCCAACTGGAAAACATGCTGAGTAGGGACGTCTCCCCACACAACAAGGATCCCAATAAACCCCATTATTAAAACCAAATGCCCCTCGTTATAACACCTGGATAATCTCTTTCTGAGCTGTGAGACCTGGAGCAGTGGTTTAAAAAAATACACAGTTTACAATACTTTACAAGTTACATTAAAAGATTCTTGAGTTGTACAGTATATTATTATATCACTGATGACTTGAAACAAAATAGGAAGATATTACAACATTATATCAAAATATATCACCATAAATATTCAAATTATCACCTTAATTTTACCAAAATATCATCTCAATAAGACATCACCTGAAAATAATGTCGCTTCAAAATCTCATTTAGGGACCTTTTATTATTATTATTATTATTATTAAATTAAATTAATAGAATAAAAATGTTGACCATTAACGTGGACTGTCAGTAGTATTTTACAATTTAAAGTCCATGCTTTAAGATTTTCATGAAATTCTTTGAGTGGTAATGTAATTGACAGTCCTGTAAGCTGTCCACTCGCCCTCTTTTTTACAACAGTTCCAGTTTACATTGCTACAAATATTGAATTTATTTACACAGAATATGGTAATATGAAAATGGACGTAAAATGAATTAAAAACAATTAAATATGAACGACAAAAAATAATGCGGTCGACCGTCTTGCTTGGGGGCCTCCTTGACATGGTTGACCCTGTAAAATACTCAGAGACACAACATATTAATAATTGAAAGAATATAAATATTTATCATTTTCCCATGGGATTATTTTTCTCATATCTTGTACTCACCGAACGACACAAATGTATTTTGAGATCAATTACAATACAGTTTATCTTTTTAGAGCTCTTTTATACCTTCGACTTACTTATGAAATACAAACATATGAAATTACACATGAAATTCAAAATTCTCTACATATTATTTATACTTCAAAATTTTTCCATAACACAAAACTCTGATTCAAATTTATCACAATTCAAAGTTATCAAACATTTTATAATTTACACTTCATTCACCTTAATATTTCACAATGATAGATTCATTATGTAAAACAATTCAGTTCTGGTACTGGTGTACCACTCCTTCATCTGTGTACATTCTGTTTAATTCAAGGTGTATGTTTTTGTTTGTGTGTGTTTGTGTAGTTGAGTGAACAAGTGCATGGTTGGGTCAGAGGAGAGCAGGTTCAACAATTTCCCACCGTCTTAACCACAACCGACAACTCTAAACAAAATTCAGAGTGAAAAATTGGTGCGTATAGTGCACGACACTGAAACTCTAGGTTGGGAAAGGCTCAAAAGAGATCAGTATTCACTCACTGACTCCAGAAAAAGGAAAGGTCACCACAAAATCTGGGAAAGCTATTGTTTCCCGCCAGTTTGTAGAAATGACTCGTGCTCGCATTGAGGGTCTTTTGGCTGCTTTTCCAAAGTCATTGAGTACTGGTCGTCAACATACCTTTGTAGAGACTGAGAGTGTACGGTATGTTTATCAACCTATGGAAAAGTTGTATACATTGCTAATAACTACCAAAGCAAGTAACATTTTAGAAGACTTGGAAACTTTGCGCTTGCTCACTCGTGTTATTCCTGAATATTGTAAAGCAATGGATGACCAGGATATTGTCAATAATTCATTTAATTTGATTTTTGCATTTGATGAAATTGTTGCTCTTGGTTATTGCGAAAATGTCAACCTAGCTCAGATAAGAACCTTTGTTGAAATGGATTCTCATGCAGAAAAAGTTTACCAAGCTGTTAGACAGTCACAAGAAAAAGAAGCCAAACAAAAAATGAAAGAAAATGCTCGTGAGTTACAACGTGCTAGGCAAGAGGCCATAAAAAAAGGCCGTAGTCCAGGATTTGGTTCCAATAAATATTTTGAATACAGTCCATCGCCAGTTGTTGGTGATACTGCTCCTGCTACCACAGAAACTCAGAGCAAACCTGCATATTCTGCATCTAGCACTCGACCAGCTGGTTCTGGTAAAGCTATGAAACTGGGCAGCAAGAACAAAGACATTGACCTTTTTGTTGACATGCTGAAATCTGAGGGTGAAGCTGTTGAAGTGAGTGGTTCAAAGACTAGTACAGTAGCAAAACAGCAAGCTGAAGCTCGCCCTGAAAGTGTATACCTGTGTTGTGGTGAAATAATAACTGTGATGAGTAAAGCATAAGCTATAGTTAATTATATTAATGAGCGTTAAAGAGTAAAATTCTATTAAGTCCTAGTGTGTTTTCAAATTCAGGAAGTAGACTGTATTTCGCAGCGAAAGAGTTCAGGGTCATTCGCTCGCACACGCGCGTATCTTACATAACCATCGAATGTTCGAGCAGAGGGAGGGGGCTCTAGAAGATAGCCTACGCCTATGTGGCTTAGATAACGAAGAGAAAGAAATTACGCAGTTCGGGGAAAGCGTTAATAGAATCAAGACGTGCGTCTGTCGGGAGCTCTGTGAGATGATTGAAAATGGCGATTTAGCTGGACCAATTGGGTATTCGATTAATGTTAATTAATAAAGAGGTGTTTAAAAGTTAATTAAGTATTAGTTCTTCCACTGGCCTACTGTTTGATGACTGCATTTGGAGTAATTAGTGTGTTTAGATGGGTGCACGGCGATAGGGTCGTGACATATATATATATATATATATATATATATATATATATATATATATATATATATATATATATATATATATATATATATATATATATATATATGAGGCGGTGAAAGGCAAAGTGGTGTAAGTCACATTTGCAACTTTTTTTATTTGAGGGCAAAAATGCCCTCCATGTTCAATTTATAGTGGAATTTCAAATCTTACAGTTAACAGGTGAAGGTAAACAAATGTTAGTTTGTCAGTCAGCAGACACAGGGACTCGCTAATCTCGCGAACCGAGCATGGCAGGATATCGCGACTGGTACCGATAAACGCGGACGGCCGAGACGCGTGCACTGCTGCTATCCTCAACTTTCAAAACTTTAAACTTTTTTAATTATTCATTTAAAACCGCCGAACTCAATGGAAGAGGAGAACTGAAACAGCTGACATTCCGCGTGGGCCAGCTCCTTTTCGTTTCGCAAAATTCCACTATTTTCATGCATGCAAATTTCAACTTTTCCGTCCTCTAATCGACAAATTTTTTTATTTCCATGTGTTTTACAACTCTTCATCTTTAAGGATACACACGTTTTTATAAATTTAAAAATGTTTTTCATTGCAAACGAAGCTTTTTCCCCAAAGCAGTTTTCCGAATTTCACGAAATCGACAATTTTGATGGACAAATATTTCCGTTTTCTGCATTTATTAATGTCAATTTTACGATTTATCAGCATTTGCTAGATGTTCAGTTTCCAAAATATACCAAATACATTGAATAAAAAATAGTTTTCATTCTAAAAGAGCGTACTTGCAAAACTCACTTTTAGCTGAATGCCGAGGTCGTAGTTTTTCGACTTATTATTTTACTCCAGCAAGTTATATAATTCCATATATAATTCCAGCAAGTTTGTGAAATTTGTTTCTCATTAATCAGAAACTGATAGGATTATTCCACCACCAAGATTGAATTCGTTAGAACTGTCTTTCTATTTTCTTAAGCACTTTTTCCATCCAAGATTAATATTTACATTCGGCCTTACCGCAATATATCTCACATCTTACTATTTGCGTCTGAGCTGTTGTGGCGTAGTGCTAACGCGCTGACCTGGTAAATCCTACGTTGTGGGTTCGGCCCTAGGTGGTGTCGCATTTTCCAATTTTCCCTATCTTGGTGTTTTTTGTTTTCCCCCGCGGAACTCTGCAATCATCTCATTACGAATTGTTTGACTCTGCACAGGGACTATTTTTTCTTTTATTATGCGAACTTTCCATCTTGTTTGCTGAGGGCCATTTTTTCCGCAACTTTATAATTAATTTCAATGTATTTTAATTAAATTTTTTAATTCTTCATTTTACTCCTAATTTATTTAATCTTAATACACTGCTGGCCACTGTAAATGCAACACCCTGAAGGAAAAATGCAAATAACATGAAATTTACAACATGCATTAGCGGAGATGAGATAAGCAAATGATTAGAATTTCAGCGCAGACGCACATCACACGCGCCTGTGGCGCCACTTCAAAGCGCTATTTAAGGCTTGGAGATTTCGACGATTTCAAGTTCGGCAATTGTGTTTTTCTTGTGTTTTTTTAAAAAAAACGATCAATTATGCCTCGTCGAAAACAGCGATCATCTTTTGATCAAGTATCCGAGTTCGACAGAGGAAGGATAGTGGCCTACCGAGATTGTGGATTATCTTTCAGGGAAATCGGTAGTCGTGTTGGACGAAACCAAACAACTGTAATGCGGATATGTGATCGTTGGAAGCAGGAGGGTACGACGGACCGGCGTGTTCGATCGCATAATTAGCGCACTCTTCACACCACTCAGCGCACCACTTCACGTGATGACAGGCTAATTGTGCGCATGGCAGTGACGGATCGCTCAGTCACATCACGAACCATAGCATAGCACATGCAGTCTGTAACGCATCATCCAGTGTCTGCGCGTACCATTCGACGCCGTTTACAGCAGAGTCATCTGTCCGCAAGACGTCCATTGCTTTGTCTACCCTTGACGCAGAACCACAGACGTCTCCGCCGCCAATGGTGCGATGACAGAAGGATGTGGACGGCAGAATGGAATGAAATTGTCTTTACTGACGAGTCACGCTTCTGTCTGCAACACCACGATGATCACATTCGAGTCTGGAGACACCGTGAAAAGAGGATGCTGAACAGCTGCGTTATGCACCGCCACACTGGTCCTGCACCGGGTATTATGGTATGGGGCGGTATTGGATATCACTCTCGCACATCTCTAGTACGCATTGCCGGTACTTTAAACAGCCAGCGCTACATCTCCGAGGTGTTGGAGCCAGTTGTCCTTCCTTACCTTCAGGGCTTGCCCACAGCCATATTTCAACAGGATAATGCGCGACCACACGTGGCACACATTGTCCAACGCTTCTTCGTCAATCGCCAGATTGAATTGCTTCCCTGGCCGCCTCGCTCTCCGGATCTTTCGCCGATAGAAAACATGTGGTCCATGGTTGCTCTACGATTGACCCATATTCCATCCCCAGCTGCTACAACAGATCAACTTTGGCAACGTGTTTAAGCTGCTTGGTCTGCTGTACCCCAAGAACTCATCCAAAGTCTCTTTGAATCAATGCCGAGGCGTGTGGCAGCGGTGATCACCAACAATGGCGGCTACTCTGGCTACTGATTTTGGCAGGAACCACACTTCACAGAAGTCTATAAATTTAATCATTTGATACTTAGTCAACATGTTATCTACAAAATAAATTTTGTTGAGATATCTCTTGTCTTTCTTGGTGTTGCAATTTGGGTGGCCAGCAGTGTATGTTTCTAATTTTTAAATTTTTCTTACCCTTCTACTTTTTGAAGGTTTTAAACTTAATTTTTATATTAATGTAACCGGTAACTTTAAACTTAATTTAATTTAATATTTTTTTCTATTGAGCACATATACATTGATAATAAGCATCTTGCGACAGGATTTAAAGTCAATTGACCCAGGAACTCTACTCTTCAAAAGAAATTCTGCTCAATTGCCAAAAGGAAAAATTATTAGTTGAGAACGAGTCATTTAATAATTGAAATCCAGAGATAATTTTGAAGTACCAGAAATAATTTTAGTTTTAGGAAATATTAAGAAAACATTTAGAATTTTTTTTAATTGAATGAATTTCTTTTTTGTCTAAAAAGCAAAATTTGAAAACGGAAATTTGAAAGAATTATTTCAAAAGCCAAAAACCGAAAATTGAGAAAGAAAATTTTAAATTCTTATTTCCTTTTTTAAAAATTCTAATATATTTTTAAAAGTGATTAAACGGTTTTTAATCATTAAGAAATGAAACTATTTCATTTTAAATCGAAAAAGCAACACATCGGGTTGCCACTCAGGTAGTAATTATTATTTTCAATATTATAATAATTACTATGAATTATAATTTGTTCAATTTATAGTGGAATTTTTTGTAGTTTTAGCAGTAAAATGCTTTTAACTTACACCACTTGACTCACAGACTTACACCACTTTGCCTTTCACCGCCTCATATATATATATATATGTGTGTGTGTGTGAGTTTGTGGAACACACCTTTATTTCTCAAGTGTCCTTGTGCCGCAATATACGAGTATTGTATTACTTTTTTAAAAACTATTATTCGCAAAGACGTTTACAACTTATCGCCTGTGACTCAAGAAACTTTAATGATATTCTTATATTAACTGAAAAAAAATTATTTTTTATCAGTATGCTGCAGTACGTTACTCTCTGCATAGAATTAACTCCGTTACATTAAATAAAATACCATTAGATCAGACCAGTAATAGTATGTATATAAATTAACTGTAATGGTGAGTTATGAACTAACGCTACGTGAGTGTCATAACTTTTTCTGGTTCCTGAAAAAAATAAGCTATGTGTTTTATAGAATATAAAATTTTGTTCGCACAAACAAGAGAATTTTAAATTTGCATATTAAAAAATAGCAAAAATATGTGAATAGGGGAAGCGGTAATTTAATTTTTTTAACATATTCAGAGAGATAGAATCTTAAAATTGAAGCCTGCGAAGGGCACGTGACCAGAATGTAGAATGCTAAATTGTTGAGAAAGACGACTTTTAAAGGAAAAAATATGAACTCTCCCGTAAAACTCAAATAAATTTAGACTTTTTTCTCACGAAATGTTGTAATGCACGCTTTATTCATAGCCTGTTTAAAAGAACAGGAAAAGTTAATAATATTTTTACTTACTAAAGATAAATGTATTATATATGAGAAATGTTTGTATATATATATATGTATATATATATATATATATATATATATATATATATATATATATATATATATATATGTGTGTATATATATATATATATATATACATATACATATACATATATATATATATATATATATATATATATATATATATATATATATATATATATATATATATATATATATATATATATATATATATATATATATATATATATATATATATATATATATATATATATATATATATGATGCCCTGTGTAAAGAGCTTAAGACAAAAACAGTGGTTTAAGTATACCAAGTTACTGGCTTTCATAACAATCGAAAAACAATAATTTCGACTTGAGTCTTTTGTACAAAGATATGTACGTTTGTATACAAAATTGATGAACTTGAAGAATTTTATACAAGTCAAAAGATTTTTTTATCAATACTAACAAATATCTAAATACCATTTTTTTACTTAAGCCCTTTATACCGGGCACCATAGATATATAAACGAAGAAAAGAAAAATAGCAATAATCAAGTGATAAATGCTTATTTATGCGGTGAAGAATGGATGTATCCCATGCCCATTTTTTTCAATTGAACCATTTAAAAATAAATTTCCGTTATTTACGTGAGCTCTAAAAATATTCCCTGCTCTAAGATTAGGCCCTCAATGCAATAAAACAACTTATGTCCCTAAAGTAAAATCTTAAATATTTAGTTTATTATAATAGTTTTATGGAATGAAGAAAAATGGGACACTGCTTAAATTCCTAATGTGACCCTTGAAATTTTTGCTCTTTTAAGAAGAAAGTGATTTAGTTACTAAGCTGAAAAAAATAAAATGAGAATCTTTTTTATGACCTCAGTTTAAATTAACAATGTTGAGGCAAGATTTAATGTTAATAACGGTTTCTCTAAAATCTATATATATATATAAAACAGTTACGCAACTGACTGATTCACTGACATACAAAGCACAGACCAAACAACTGGACCTAAAGGGCTGAAATTTTCCATGGCGATTCTTCTTATGGTGTAAGGGTGCACTAAGAAAGATTTTTGAAAAATACTTCTTAGATTTTATTAAAATTAAATTTTTAAGCTGTTTTAGTAACTTTTTTTAAGTCTGCAATTGAAATAATAATTTGAGGGTTGTAAAATTTATATCACGAGAAAAATCATAAAACTTCCTTTAAAATAAAATCTTTTTCGAATTTTTACGTCCATTTTCTGATTTCTGGTGAATTTTTAAAGATTAAACTTTAGAATTTAATTTGTAAATGCTGATCACGTGATTTCTTTTTCTGGTACTTTAAATAAATTTATCGCCATGTGATAAAAACGAAATAGACAATTTTTTTTGCTAATGCGGCAGACGATTGGACATTATCCAAAAAAATATAATACAGTAAACGATATGTTCTTCAAACTGTACTATATTCTTTAGTATGTCATATTATATTTAATTTGAATATTTTCTTCTACATTATTTTGTCCTTAAAAATATCCCTTACGATTTTATTAAAAATAAATAAATAAATAAATAAATAAATAAATAAATATATATATATATATATTTACATCAATTGTATACATTGACCGTTGTATTAAATTTGAATGTACTCCGTAGCGAAGTGCGGGTTTTCAGCTAGTCTATACTTGTATATAAAGAGAGAGCGATTTTGTACGTGGAGGGTAATCTTCAGAACCACTGTACCTATTTGAAAAATTCTTTCACTGTTTGAAAGGTACAGTATTCCAGATGGACATAAGCTATATATTATGTATATCTAATCAGTAGAAATAAAGTTAGGGGATTAATCCTAACAATCTCCATTGTTTCCGCTACTGTCTAACTGTGTCCGCTACTACTAAACGGAGTGTTTTCTCATCACAGAGTTCGTTCTTTCTGCCTAGTCTATGCTGGGTGGCGCAAGAGATCAGGATTGGCTGTTGCCAGTTGTAACAGTGATCGTCACGACCTTCCATGGGGTGGGTTTGGGTTCGAATCCATACTAAGGCTTAGATGTTTCTGTTCTGTCCCCGTGTATGAAGCGATGCTGGGTCACCTATATTGTGGTCCCACAATGAAGTGGGACCACCAACGATTTTTCATGGTGTTGATGATAGAATGCCCCGAGACATTTCTGCCACGTAGGGAAAAAATATTTATTAATTTACAGTTGAACACTTTTAAACAGTATAGATATAATGTCAGTTATAAATTTAAAAAATTACTAAAGCATTTTTTATATAATATTAATTAAATATTCAAACTAGGTGTCTCCAACCCGAGACTCTCATTAGTTTGGGGGCCCACTTACTATATTTCCATGCTCCAGTGAACCAGTTCACATCATTATAAATTAAAACTGAAGATATATTGTGATGAAGCGCCTTCGATTTTAAAGAAAAATGGATTTTATTTTGTAAGTAAGCTAAGGTTTTTCGAAGGCTCTCTATCACATGTTTGTAAGTAATTAGAAAACCACCTTTTGATGTTCTTTGATGTTAGTTAGGAAGCGCGGTCTTTAGGGGAAAGCGAGTGTAATTGGCCTAGACGCTGTAGGGGGTATTGGTTGTCGCAGACGAAAATTTGCGTCTGGCGCCTTTTTTGACTTTATACGACAATGACTATTGTGAGCAATTTTAGGAGTTCGTGGCGTGGGGTCTGCGGTAAAGAGCACGTGGTGTTAAAGTGTGTGGTCCGCGATGACATTTTCTAGGGCGTGATTTTTGGAGAAGTTATCCAATAAATGTTAAAGTGAAGCTGAATGGTGGAGTCTTTGGGGCTTTCGTGAGGGTTGTAGGTGTTTTAAAGAGGCGTGGACGGCGTTATGAAAAAAATGAATAAATTGAGGACTTAAGGTTTTTTTTGAGGAGTCACTTCTGCATGCGGCCTGGGTTTCCCTTTCCCCGGTGCTTAGCATAGCAGGTGATGAGAGATTGTCGATTAACTGTCGGAGACCGGTTGATTCTTCCCGGTATGCTTGCATCATGATCTCGTTTTCGTGAGAGGAGAGAATTGCGCCTTCACGATGGAGTGACGACATATAGGAGATCCGGTTGATTCTTCCCGGTATGCTTGCATCATGATCCCGTTTTTGAGAGAAGAGAGAATTGCGCCTTCACGATGGAGTGACGACATATAGGAGATCCGGTTGATTCTTCCCGGTATGCTTTGTTCATAATCCCGTTTTCGAGAGAAGTTATTGGTTGCTGAGAAAAATCTGGTTGCTGCCTCCACCGATAAAGAAAAGAGATACCAAGTCCGATGATGAGATCGTCACCCGTGTTCCAGTCCAGTTAGCATCAAACTGAGTGAGTTTTAAATCATTTTGTATGGTTTAGACCCAACCTTGAATTTAAGTGTTGTAGTGTGGAATCGTGGCGTGTGTTTGTGAGAGTTTAGCTTTAGGATGGATTTTAATGTCTTCGGTAGAATAAATAATCTTATGCTCCCTGAATCGTAAAGGTATAGTTTAAATATTGAAGTACGTGTTTTAGATTTTGATTTTAGAAGAAATAATGAGGGACTTTTTGATATGAATAGTTTGAATATTAAGATTTAGTTAATTTTGTTTCTTTATGTGATCTTGTAGATAGACGATGTTGTAAATAAATTAGTTTTTTTTTGTAAAGATAAAATTGGTGTCAGTCATCTTTATTCTTACAGTGGATATGATAAAAGGTTATCTACTAGTTTTTAGGAGTTTAGGTTTTGTCACTCTGTTCGTTAGCCATGATACGTCTTGAGCTTTGGGTTAAAAATAAATATCAAAACACAACGCGCCCAACTACCCATATTATATAAAATAAATAAATGTACTACCCCAATTAAATCACGCCCAAATAAATAAATAAGTTTAGACGTAGTGGCTAGACGACATATATTTTTTAAAAAAGCTCTTAGAAAGGCTAATTATTTGCAGACTGAAAATGTAAAGCGCAGAAATATCGGCAACTACTGATAAAAACTACTCTTTTTTTCCTTTTTCTTTAATTTCTTCTTCAGTTGTAGCATAATACACTGCTACTCTTATGTGTGAGAATTCCGTAGTGTGTTTATCCAAGATTGTACAACTCCTTCGAGGAAAAAAAATAAATGTAACATGCTTGTAAGCTGCTGTATTAGTTTTAGTTCTTCTTAATCGGAAGTAGGAGGGGAAAAAAAACCTCATACTAAATACGCAGTGTTTCCGAAGAACATAAAAATAAATAAATTTTACTAAAACATGTTTTTCCAATTAACACGAGAGTAGACAATTTGCAAGGTTTGGACTCTACCTGTTTAAATAGATTTAGTCCTATAAAAAGAATGTCATGTTTCATTTTAAGAGAAGCAATTGTATGCATCTCTTAAAATGAACGTATTAATTGATACATTAATGGATTAAAATGAATAGTATGTGAATACTGCAAAGTAAATAGTTTATACGTACTAAGTTTTATATACTAATTTTTCTACAAACATTGTTTTCTTTTTCCTTTCATAACTTAACAAAAGGCATTGATACTTAATAAGCCTTCTTTAATTCATTCGACTAACATTTGGCCCACTGAAATGGCTGTTTTGTACTAACCCTGTTGGATTCGCTCAACTCATTTAACCTATGGAGAGCATTTGTCTACTATTTACAGCTACATAAATTCTGATATTACAGTAAAAATGGTATTTTCAGATAGCCTAAACTTTACCGCACTTTGCAACAGGAGTCATTTTGTAAATTTCGACCACCAAAGGAATTTAGGAGCATTTAAATCACACTATACCAGATTTTTTTCTCCGAATAATTTTGCGTTTAAAATATTATTTGCATTTTTTAAACAAAAAATGTCCAAAGGTGTAAAATTTCTTTCTCTATTACGGAGTACAATTTATAAAAAAATCTTTAAATCCAAGTCGACAATCGTTTGAATATTCCCCATGGGTTAACAATGAGGTGAGCGAATCCAATAGGGTTAGTACACAGCAGCTTTAATCATAAAAATTTACCGTTATGACCGCGAAAGGATATGAATAATTGGATGTGGTCCTTTTGCAGAAAATCTAAAGACCTGTAATTTACGGCTCAGGACAATGCATATTTAAAAATAATTTGAATTAAGGATCCCTGTGTACTATAAAGGTATTTGCTAATAATTATTGAATTTGTATTTGTGAGCATAAGTAATATGTATTAATAATTTGTAAGCTTAAATGTTACAGATTTACTTGATTTTCTTACCTGGTCTAAATTTCTTAATTATTTAATGATCTTATGTTATAAGTGTAACTTCTTATTAAGGTAAGAGAATGTTATATTCTCAGTGACGTATTAATAATGCACGTCAATATGCCTAAAGGAAAAAAATTGCAGAGCAGCAGGTATTAATAACAATATTTTTAACTTTCTAACTAATTCATAAACAACAGCAGTGCCTGGATATTTGTTTATAAATACGTTATAGAGAAAGTAGGAATTGGTGAAATTCGGATATCAAAATCCATCTAAAAGTAAACAATTACATAAGTATATATTGTTGTTGTTGCTTATGCCACTTGACTGACAGCAACATCAGATCAAGTCCCGAAGGCTATGGGCGATGAAGGTGCGGCTCCTGTTTTGAATTAGCACCACAAGGGTCGGAGTCCGACTTGGCTAAATGACCGGTCCCGTAATTTTGAACCAAGTCAAGTGACGAGACCAGAACAATTGACCCCGTACCTACAGAGGTAAATTTAAGAACTTGGAAGACATAGCAGCCACGCCTTATTTTACGTGCCCCGGCAATCATTACTGAACATGACGGTGGATTTGCAGCGACGAGCATCGAACCAAGGACGTTCAGATCACTGGCCCACTGCTCTTGTTAACTGCGCCACTGTAATAAGCGGGATGTGAATATGCGGTATCTCTAAGACGGCTATCTAAATTGGTAGGGACCACCCAGCCGAAACTGTCAAGCACAAATTTACGGTTCCGACTCTTCGGGGCGCCAGAGAGAGGCATTGTACAGTGCAACAATACGGTGTCATAAAACATCGAAAATTAAGAAGTCAGCAGCTATAAATCTGATGTCAAAGGTCGAGAAGCGGGGGACTGTCCGATTATAAAATATCCCAGACATGGACTGGCGTCGGAGTTAAATTAAATGCACCGGAACATTTCAGAAGCGGCCAATGCGATGAGGGGGATCGAGAAGTTCCCCTACGAACAAGGTGGCACGTCCCTTATCCCAATAAAGGGGTGGTGCGAACGAACGAGAAGACAAGAAGGCCACAGGCAATTAAAAAAAAAGAAAAGAAAATATATGTACGAGTGTTGGAGCGTTTCCGATAGAGAGCTCTTTATTAAAAAAATGACAAGAAGCTAAGCTGCAACAGGGCCAACCAGAGACTCCCTTATTGCACAAAGAACGACAAATACAGTAACCTACTACAGGGCCGATGGGAATCCAAAAAATACGAAATTGAATGGCCAGCGAGAGCCCATTACGAAAAAGAAACAAAAAACAACGGAAAAAGCTACTACAAGGCCGAGAAGAGAATCCAGTGACGACGTGAAATTGATTGCCTAGCGAAGGTCTGCGAAGTGTATTATAAGAAAAGAGCAGAATCAACTAATGCTACTAAGCCGCTACCTGAAGGTGTACGCATCCTCTTATCGCGGTTTGAACGAGCAGACGACCGACCGCCAGTACTGACCAACCCGCAGATCGTCATAGAGGTGATCAACGCAGAGCAACACCCGAGGTGTACTCCAAGTAATTGTCGACCACTAAAATCCCGAACTCTTTTAGTCACGAGATACAGAACTCTATTGAACTCTCTCTACGAACTATAGTGACCGATAAATATTACGCGAAATTTGGTATCCAAGTGGTGGAGACGAGTGCAACCGATAGCAACAGCAGCCCCATGGGTGAGCATATTTGTAAATATAATTTTTTTCACATCCATGCTTATCACATATGCGCCTCTTGCCCGTAAGGGTCACCATTACCAAAGTTATGATGAAAAATATGAGTTGTAAATGACTTATATATTGAATAATACTGTGTATTGAAAAATAATATATTTGAATAATACGAGGACTTCAGCATGATCCTAAATAATGTGTGTGTAAATTTATGTGTAAATAAATTGTATATACATATATCTTCTCCCCTTCTCTTAGTTAAGTTGCTGAAACAGAATTGGTCGCAACGCGACGCAAAGGTACTTATATATGATCACAGTCTAACGACCCCATGGGGTTAATACAGCAACCGCGCCCACACGTAAGTATATGAGATATACCTTCGTGTACACAACTAGCGAAATTTCAAATTTTTAATTCATCACACGAAGTCTCAACCCAAAATCTCAGCATATATATATATCAGAATCAAGTTCTTTAGATCGATTTTTGACCAAGAAATTCCCATGCACGTAGCAAGGGTTAAAACTAGGCAAAAACCTCATTCTGAATTTCATTAAGAAGGCAGATGGTGTTTATTTTTGAATAACTTATTCCTCCCAAATACTCTAAACTCTACATTTACAAGTAAAACTGATTCTGTTGTTTTATTCATATACATGGAGCACTCCAGGGTCATGAGTCCATTATTTCAACAGAGGATTGTTTAACATAAAGGAAGCTAATTATACATTGAATAACTAGCACATATTTTTTAGAATTAATAAAATCAAGCAACAAATTCAGAGCATAAAAACATATACCCACTGAAACTCCCTTGGACCATATCAGTTTCCGATCGGGTTTAAATCAATGCATATTTAATGGCATATTACTGTCCTTAGACAGTTTATGACTTTTTAATCAGATTATTAAGAATCTTTTTTAATGAAAGAGAGAGAGATATATTAATTAAGCTTCTTAATCTCCTTTTATAGATTTTTTATAATACTAGCATTTGACACTAATTAAATTACCTTTTTTTAAAAACCGCATAAAATGAGTTTTTTTCTCGGACTGAAGGAATATTTCATATTCATCTTAGATACGTACATCAAGACAGATGAAAAGAAGTCTGAAATAATTAACAAATTGAAAAAAAAATCTTTTAATATCTGCTTTCAAAGAGACAAAAAAAATTGATGTCTTATAAAGTGGTGTTGATCTCAGACAAACTATTTGCCAGGAATCTCGAAAAAGTATTCCAAATACTAAATTCTTATAAATTTTTAATATTTATGCTGAACAGGCAACTGATAATTACAGAACTCGTTGAATTTTTTTTAGAATTTTTTTAAAAAAAATTTTTATTAAATTTTTACGGTGTTTTGCATATGATTTCATTTCATGATCAGCTAACATATTTCTCCTACCTAAAAAATTAAACAAAATGCTTAAATCATTCTTGATTTTTCTTTAATTGTAATATTTTCTGTATAAAAAAGTAACTCAATATAAACATTACACATTCAGGATCAGTTTAGGTAACCATATCTTTACATTAAAAATAATTTGAAACTTTTTGTCTACTTCCAACTATATCTTAAAATTTTTAACACACAAAATACAGCGTACTAAAATTTCTTTAAAACTTCAACAGGAAATTGCATTATTTATCAAAATATAAATTCAATTTTAAAGTTATATATCTTCAATAATACGTTTTAAGGGCATACATTAAAAGTGTTTATAGAAACATGTATTATTATATTAGATGTATATTGTATTACGTATGAGGAAAAACGCATTATATGAATTTTTTAAGAGAAAATATTTATGTTTAAATGATAAATGGATAAAAATATGTTCTTCGATTGAAAAACAACTGTTCTTTAAAATATTACTTGAAGATTGGATGTAGTTCAAGTAAATATATTTAAAAACATAGATTGGATTACTCTTTATAAAGAAAAGGAGAAAAACTAATTTATGAAGTCTTTCGTAATTGTTAATGTGAATTATTAGGTATCTATGCATCTAAATATTATCTAGTATATATATATACTAGCTGTACCCGTCCCGGCGTTGCTCGGGTAATGCAATTACCAATTTTTTAGTAGCCTTAACCCTTTGTTAATGGGCGTCGCTGCCATCCTTTTCCTCACCAAGATACATTATTTTACCCATATAAATTTAATCCTTTCTGGCACATTTTGGCAAAATTTTTGACATAGGATTACTTAAAACTTTCCACAACAGTCAGCGAGACGAAAAACGTATTAAGATGTTTATTGGGCTGAAATTCTTTGAAATCTTCATAGATTTTTTCCACAAACACACCACAAATTATATGATATTAACTAAGTGTTGGCCAAAAAAATTACGGCATTACTAAAGGAAATTTTTTAATCGATTATCTCTGCAATAGTAATCGATTTCCTTTAACCACCCAATCCCTCATAGAAAACAAACGCCCCAACACATCACGTGCTTGACGTCGAAAAAGACACGCCTATTTTCACCCGCTTTACCTTCGCCCGGAAATGAAGAACGAAAATTCCAAAATGAGATTTCTCGCAAGAGTTTCCGAATCATAAAATAAATCATTAAAAAATAACTACAATTTGTAAATTAATTTTGGTTCTGGCTTTCGAAATTGTGATGTCTAGGGTCTCTGAGATAAAAATTTCGTAAAAATGTAACAACATGTACGTATTGATTCGACAATTTGGAAAAATGGGTCGCGGCCAAAATCGCGTTTTTTCCGAAAAACGGGTGCGTACAGGCGATCGAAAGAAAATCACAATTAATCGATAAATTAAGACAGACAATTTTAATTGTGATTTCCGTATAGTGTCATCTTTCCCGTATAGGCTCGTCCGAAAAAAAAAAATTCTTGGACGGATACGTTAGGATTTACGGAGCTTTTACTCGTCCGGGAGCTCCAAATCGCGACTAACTATTTAATTACGGAAAATCTAATTAAAAAATCGAAAAAAGGGCTTCGAGGTGCATAATGAGACCTCGGGGGGCATCTTCGTGTCGAATCTCAAGACTGTCCGACCTGCCGTCTTTGCGCCGTGCCGCGAGCAGACAAAAACGCGGTCACACACACACAGACTTTGCCTTTTATATATAAAGATATATATATATATATATATATATATATATATATATTATAGAGAGAAAGGGGGGAGAGAAGGGAGAGAGACAAGAGACAGAGAGGGGAGAGAAAGAGAGAGAGAGAGAACTGCTATATGGCGGCCAGTCATTGTTACGAAAAAAAAAGTGACCGTTCTCTATGGCTGTCAGAATAATGTTTAAAAAAATGGCCGTTTTGTGGGATGGCCGGCCAGAGAAGTTTCACTATATATATATATATATATATATATATATATATATATATATATATGCTTCCCCCATAGTTTTAACATTTCGAATAGTTACAGTGTTTGTCCTAAATCGCCCCTAGTTTAAAAAATATATCGTTTGCACGTGAAAAATTATTTCAGCAGAATAAATACACTAGAATTATAAAATGTTCTTACAGCCGAACATCATCCTCTTATTTTACATTTCCATCGATAATGTGAAAGCAGAGCTTCTTAAATCCAAATTAAAGAAAAACACCTGCCAAAAAAAAAGGATAATAAGGTAGTACGGGACAACAAACTTCGAAGAAAATGTCGGAAAGGGTTAATCACAAATTCATGAGAATTCCTAACTCTCTGGGACAGTCTGGAATGTGCTTGAATTCCAGAACAGGTAAAGAGAACCTTTTATTGTGCGAGTGCCAAATATCTATAAAAGAAGGTGCTGACGAAACGACAGTTTTATTAGTATGAAATATTAGGTGGGGGGATTGCTAGCTCCATTGTTATTTGTAAGCAGATTATATCCAAAATTGTTAACTTTTTTTCCAATATCGACGTGGATTCAAACTGAATCAGTTTTATTTCAAGACATTTAGTCTCCGACACTACATTTTGCTGTATGGGTAATAGGGGTTTCGGTTTTGAGCAATTTTTTTTAAAACCCGGGTTTTCCCGCGTTTACTTGGTTGGTTCCAGGGGGTCAATTGCAAAGAGCTAAAATAATAAATAGTTTATTAGAAGCATTTAATTTATTTCAGAATTTCAAATATATAAAATAACAGTAAACAAATTTAATGATAATAAACATATACATATAGGTATAACGTTAATAAAAGTGTTACAAATATCTCATTTTTTATAAAACTGCCCTACAGCCATCATTGCACTCAACGTATCATCATTTAGTCGGTTTCTGAGTTTATTAGCAGAGACTCATTACAGAAATTGCTCGTTCTGCTTCCACCGAATTTGGTCGAATTGTTGTTAAAGACCTGAAAAGTTTATCTAGCATTTCAGGTCGGCTTTTTGTTGCCCGAAAATACTCAATCTCTTTTCTTATGATATATGAACCAGATTTTGAATTTTCATGATTTTCCTTATTATCATTCTGCTGCAGAAACATACAAAGCTCATCAGATAGGGACATTTGTTTAGTACAAGAACCAATACTCGTAGCGTCATCTTCAATTCCATCTTTAACTCCCACCTCAACTGCTACTTCTGGTTCAGACTCTGAGACATTATCATTTATGTTGAATAATCGTTTTATTGAGGTTGTTGCAGATCAAATATTTTGTTTCTAAAATTTTACTACCAAACTTATCATATGATTCATTGACAAAATCGGGATTTTTAAAAAAATTAATGAGATGAGACAGCTCTGGGTTTCATCTTTGAATCGAATTTCAAATTTTTGAAGTAGAATATTCGCGATAGGAATGTTTAGATTTCTTAGCTTATTCACTGTAAATGCTAATACTTTTCCAGAGAGAGTAAGATCTGCATCTTCTTTACATAAATATTGCACTGCGACTTCAAGGGGAGTAAGAGCATCACATAATTTCTTAAAATTTTGTCTAATTCCTGATTATTGAGATCAAAGTGATAATCCAGTTGAAGCATTGCAATTTTAACTTCTTTCCTCATCTCAATTAAAAACGTTTCAGCATTTTAAAAGAGAATTCCATCGGATTTTACAGTCCAGCAAAGGATTCGTCTCTTTACCTAAGGTATCTAAAGTCTGTGATTGCAGATTTGTATCATTAGGAACAGGGAAATTTTTGAACATTTTGACCATTTTCCTGACTTTTACAACAATCTTCTGAAGCCGAGGAATAAATATTGTATGGTCGTCTTTGTACTCGGTGGGTTCTTCAACAGAATCCTCATTTCCAGTTTTATAGTCAGAGTCACATTCTTCAATTTGCTCATTTTCTTGGTCAGTCTGTTCTTCTGATCTAATTTCTAAACTTTTATGCAGGACATCACAGACTGCCAAATGACTAGCATATTCCATGCAAACAATATAGAATGGGCTAGTATAACGGCCATACTTCAACATTATGCTTGCAATATCAGTGATTGAAGCTACCACATCATTATCCAATGAAATATCATATCGCTGAGCCTTTCTTTTACAATCTGAATTACTCTTTCTACCTTTACGCTTCCCATAACTCTAATTAGCCCAAGAGATTGGAAGCCGGTGGAGTAGTGTATATTCAGGTTCATAAATCTACGGTTTCGTATTGATGTGGTTTCATCGAAACGAATTGAAAACCGACCATTGTCCTCTTTGATTTCACTGATTATTTTAATGATTTTAATCTGCACAGTTTGAAAATATTTCATAAATAAAATTTTTGTTCCGCTAAGACTACTAGGAAGGAGCACACTAGATGCTTAAAAGGCTCGCCTTATCAATAAACTATTAGCAAGCTGATGAAATGTCATGCCATCTACAGTAACTAATTTTTCTATAACCTCTTCAACAGATTCTACATTTTTTGTGAAATAGTCATCAATTTTTCGAGATTTCAATTTGGGCTCGTCCTCATCACCAAATTTAGAACATGTTAATACTTTAATTTGATGTTTTGTCTTCATGTGGCTCATCAAACTTTTTACTTGAACCCGAAGCCTTCAGGATTCATGAAGAAATATTGCATTTTGCTGTTTCTTGTGATTTGTTAATCAGAAAATGTATCCATACACCAGATTTGCGCTTCGAGCTTACGTCCTCGAAAATATTCATTTTAGCGATTGTAAACTGTAATAAACTCGAATAATTAAAATTTGTAATTAACACAGCTTAGCTACACAGCATCAGAAAAGTGTGCAAACATGCACTTAATTATACGGTGTCGTATTCCCAGATTAAAAAGTTATTTTTAAACAAATAAATAGATACCTAATAAAATAATAATAACTGCAAAAATTATAATATTTGAAGCCGATCGAAATCTAATGTGTTTATCCAAGAAACAAAAGATCGATGAAATTTCAAATTAGAGCAATTCCAAATAATCGAAAAGTCGAGTCCTGTAAAAATCGAGAGTGGGAGAGCTATCTAAACTATCTAAGTTTATTTACTATTTACATAAAAATACTATTTACATAAAATACAAAATTAAGTATTAATTTCCAGAGCAGCATGTTTGCTCGTTATCAGGGGAGAGATCCAAGTCAAGTGTGTCACTCTAGGACGTTACAAAAAACTTCCTTCTAAGCGCCCTCTATATGGGCTGGTTCAAACAATATTGTTTTGCTACGCAATAGAAAGCAGCGAGAACACAACACGATAAGATAACTAGACTAAACACACATAAACACAAACCACAGAAAACAGGCATGGTCGTGTAGCTGAAATATTGCGCAATTCACAGGGCATAACGCACGTGCTGCTGGGAATCCGCAATTCATAAACTTGAGTGAAACAGAGCTATGGCGTACGACGCCGCCAATATATCTCTATCTCACTTCGTCTCATTGTATTTTTTATTCATTTATTTGAGAGTATTACCGAGTTCGACTTGTTAAATTCGGTCTTGGTTCCAAATTAAGGAATATAATTGGTATTCTATTGTATTAGATAAATAATTCATTCTCTGGATTTACATTAAAAATTCTCTGGGTTTCAGGTTCGTAAAATCTTTGAAAAACCCGGGTTTTCAGGTTCGGAGAAACCCGGGTCAAAAACCCTAATGGGTAACGTATGGATTACCAAATTTTAAAATGTTGAAAAGTCTTTGTGAAAACATTTCCATTTGATCTACTCTCTGGATCGACATTCCAGATTGCTCAAAGGCCATATTGCATACCATTTCTTTAATAGATATGGTATGCATGTTAGACAAAAATTTAAATAATGGAATATTTTTACATTGTATGAAGCTCTTGAATGAAATCATAAATTACAATAACAGCCATTTTATCACATTGCAGTTTTGCGTTTTTTCCGTTTCTCAATTAATTAAACCTTTACAATGGTACGCATCAACATAGATAATAAAGAGTTCAGAATGTTGACAGATCTTCTCGGTCTTCTAACGAAATCTTTATATCAGCAAATTAGCTTCGAGGTAAGCTTATAAAAGTCTCAAAATTTTTTAACAAAGAAAATATCTCGTGAATACTACATCAAAGTTACAATCCACCTCCGGCACGCGTGGCATATAATCGTGGCCGGAGCTCTAAGATGATCTTAATAATCTTATGTGCAACATGGACAGCAGACACGGAATCATAAGAAGATCATTAAGAGTGGGAGACGAACGTTGATGTGTTCTACCGCCTTAATAAACGTCATGGGAGAAATTAATGGGTTTCTGAATTCCTCCTGTCTGCATGAGGTGTTAAATGAGTTCTTATTTCTTGTCTGTATTTTAGGATTATTCTGAACTTTGTTTGAATTGTTTGGTTTCTAACTATTATAAATTTTGGTAGAAAGGTAAGGTATTATCGTTTTCTCGGTATCTTTATAAATTTAGGCGTTTTACAAAAGTGGACATGAAAACCTGTTGCAAAAGAAATCATATATTGATCGGACAAATAAGAAAACAGAAAAACAAACTATGGTGGGAAATATAAAATTTTTTAACATATTTTTAAAAAAAATTTAGGAAGTATTTTCTAACGTAACTACCGTGGGTTATTAATGTAGGACTACTTATAGTTGCTTACCTCTTTTGTGTATATATATATATATATATATATATATATATATGCCAAAATTTTGACGCATTTCGGCACTTTTTAACTGTTTTCTGCCTGCCCAAGCGATACTGACTGAAGTGCTTCATGAGGTTCTAAATGAAGGAGGCGAAGATTTTATTTATTGTTTCGATTTTACAATTATTCCGAACTTGATGCGAATCATTTAGTTTCCCACTTTACTATATTTTGATAGAAAGTAAGGCGTTATCTTCACCTCAGGTACTTTATAAATTTGGACGTTTCGATAAAAAGGAGATAAAAACATGTTGCAAAAGAAGTCATCTATTGATTAGGCAACTGAAAAACAAGAGAAACAAACCATACTGTAAAGTATTTTTTTTAAATTACAAATTTTGTTTAGAAAATATCTCGTCAATATATCATCAAAATTACAATCCACCTCCGTCTCGCGTGGTATATATCTATAACATCACAGCCCTAAAACGATCTTAATAAGCGTAAGTGCAACATGGGATCGAGACACGGCATCATAAGAAGGACATTAAGAATGGGAGACGAACATTAATGTCTTCTACCAACTTAATAAACGTCATGGGAGAAATTAATGTGCTTTTGAATTCCTCCTGTCTTCATGAGGTGCTAAATGAGGGAGGCCGAGTTTTTATTTCTTGTTTGGAATTTACCATTATTCCGAACGTGCTTCGAATTATTTAGTTTCACACTATACTATATTTTGATAAAGAAGTAAGGCTTTATCTTTACCTCAGGTACTTTATAAATTTGCGCTTTTCCAAAAATTGGAGATGAGAACATGTTGCAAAAGAAGTCATCTATTGATTGAACAACTGAAAAACAAGAGAAACAAACCAAACTGGAAAATATTTTTTAAAAAATCACAAAATTTGTTTTGAAAATATCTCGCCAATATATTATCAAAATTGCAATCCACCTCCGGCACGCGTAATATACAGTTTCAACATCAGAGCTCTAACACAAACTTAATAAGCGTAAGTGCAACATGGACTCGAGACACGGCATCATAAGAAGGACATTAAGACTGGGAGACGAACATTAATGTCTTCTATCAACTTAATAAACGTCATAGGAGAATTTAATGGGTTTTTTAATTCCTCCTGTCTTCCTGAGGTGCTAAATGAATAAGACCAGGTTTTTATTTCTTGTTTTGATTTTAATATACCGAACGTGGTTCGAATTGTTTGGTTTCCCACTGTAGTATATTTTGGTAGAAGATAAGGCGTTATCTTTTTCTCAGGAACTTTATAAATTTGGGCGTTTCGAAAAAGTGGAGATGAAAACATGTTGCAAAAGATGTCATCTATTGATTGGACAACTGAAAAAAAAGAGAAACAAACCTAACTTGAAAATATGAAAAAAATTTCACATATTTTGTTTAGAAAATATCTTGCCAATATGTCATCAAAATTGCAATCCACCTCCATCACGTGTGGTATATAGTTTCAACATCAGAGCTCTAAAACGATCTTAATAATCGCAAGTAAAACATGGGATCGAGACACGGCATCATATGAAGGGCATTAAGAATGGGAGACGAACATTATTGTCTTCTACCAACTAAATAAACGTCATGGGAGAAATTAATGCGCTTTTGAATTCCTCCTGTCTTCATGAGGTGCTAAATGAGGGATGCCAAGTTTTCATTTCTTGTTTGCATTTTGCCATTATTCCGAATTTGCCGAGAATTATTTAGTTTCCCACTATACTACGTATATTTTGATAGAATGAAAGGCGTTACGTTACCTCAGGTACTTTATAAATCTGGGCGTTTTGTCAAAGTGGAGATGAACACATGTTGCAAAATAAAGCATCTATTAATTATGCAAGCGAAAAAAATAAACAAACTATAGTGGTAAAAAAACACGGGAACTAGATTTTTAAATAAAATTAAAAGGAAACAAAAAAATTGCCCATGGATACATTTTATTAATGAGATAGTTTTTAAGTTATGGTGTATTACATGTTGTAGATCTTGTTATAGAAACTGTGGGCTTGTGGGAATTGATTCTTCACAAATTTCTTGACAATGATATTTTTAAGGATCATCTTGTTAATTATCAAAATATGTTTTAGGGCTGTATCACAGATACAATAACCCATCCCGAATAGCCACCAACCCGAGTTGGTACATAGCCCAAGTTGGCATATTGCGAAGAACTTCCATTGATAGGGAAGAAAGGTACACTCGCTATAAATTAGAATTAGCTCTGTTTATTTGTATGTTTTACCTTTAAACAGGCATCCGTAGCTTTCTCATCCGCTTTAGAATACAATCGTTCATTTCCACTTTTAACAGGAGGTTTACATTATAGAAGATTAATCGCCACTATATAAAAATGTATCAGTGATTAGACTAGTCAACTATAGATAAAAAATAAAATAAAATAAGAGGCAACACATATGCTTTTCTTCTAAAATATTTATCAATTTTTGTGGAGAAATTTCGACGACTAGAGAAAGGACGTTTTTCATATTTTCAATTCGTACAGCAGGAAATTCGATCTTCAGATATTTGATATGTTTGTAAACAGATTCTTTTCAAAAGAGTAAAAAATTTAAGCACATAGTTATAGTTCTAACTATGTGATTTATGAGGTGACAGTAGGATGCAGTGCACTAGGATATATTTAAATGAAAATATTCATATATGATGTATAAAAACACACATGGTATTTTATTATATTTATGAATGATATGTATACAATATATTCCGCATTTAACTCTAAGGTTTTTTTTTGTTTTTGTTATCATTTCCAGTGGATTTTTAAGAAGCTTATAATTAAGCCCATTCAATCAGATTAAATTTTAGCTTAACATTTTTCATTTGTCTCTTTAGCTATAAACCTATTAAATGAACTTATTTAATTCATGTTTCTTTGTTCTATGAATTGTTTTTCAATTTATTTACCACTTTTCCTTTTATAACATTTATTTTTTTCAGACCATATTAACAGCTATTTAACGAATTTTTCTTCTAAGACGAAGATATTTGTAACAATGGGGGCTGACATAGATGCAGTACATATCAAAGTAGAAGTAATAAAAGAATTGTTTCTATAAGTGGAATCTAAGAAAGATATTATGTTGTAAATAAATTTTTCTAATCAGATAAATATTCTGTTAATTACTTGGCAACAATAAAAGTCAAAGGAAAGTTGAAGTTTTGTCTGAGAATGATTTATGGCCCTCGACTACTTCCTGTCCTCAATCCTTTTCAAGTTGTTACGGGTTTAATTTTTGTTATTTTTAAATCTTTAGATCATTGGTGTCCAAACTTTTGATTTGACTCGGTCACTGAGTGAAGAAGCATTGTCTAAGACCGCATATAAACTATATAATATAGTTAATGTGCATAAATAACAAAACTTCTTTTACATTTCTTACTTTTTAACTAACAAAGAAGAACAGGAGAGCATAAAGCTGAAATTTGAAGGATATTTGACCTTATTTTTACGAAACTAATTATCAGTGTCTGGTTTTGTGAAAGTGGTTGCAATTCTTAGTGAATTTCTAAAGTGCTCATCAGAATGTTTTTGTTTTTATATAATTTTAATCTTGGAGTGTTCCAACTTTGAAAACAGTTTTTCGTACGCGTAGGTAGTGGAAAAAAGTGATGACCTGAATAAGGCGGGATTGTGAGGGGAACGATATTTTTCTCTTGGAAGATGTGTCTCATAAAGGTTAGGGACTTCTGAGGCTGCAATACTAGCTGTATCAGGTCTCGGGTTGGACACTATGGCCTTAGATATTTCACCTTTGTGGACATCTAAGCGATTAAATTTTGTTTGTATAGATATATATTTTTTTCTCACTATACGCTTAAGACATATCTTTTGGAATTCGAGTCTCTATTTTTAACTTCACATCTCTAAGGCTTTTCTGCTTCAGGTCTTAATTTTTTTCAGTCTACTGACCTGACGCATTACTAAGTGTTATTCTGCCCTAAGCAGAGGACGATTCATATCGACTGAAATTATTGATTGTTTTCCCCTCGACCTGCTTTATATTAACGTTATTTCATAAAACATATTTTGTTTATAGTATTCTATGAATTATTAAACTTTCTAAGCATCATAAAGTTTACGCTTAATCTTATTTACCTGAAGGCATCTATGTAATTCATGCTGATGAAAAGCAAATGAAAATTATTTTCTTAACCTTGTAGACACAAAGGCATTTGCTATAATAATTCATTATCACAAAGGTTCTGGGTATGAATAAATATTCTTAAAACAAAGGTATTCCCTATAATAAATCATTATAACAAAGGTTCTGAACACTTCAACAACTCGTCTTATATTTGAAAATCTTTATATTTCCCAAAAAATCCCAATAAATAAGCAATCGTCAATATTCTGGAAAGAACAATAATATGAAACTGCAGAATATGATAATTAGCAACACATATTTTCCTTTGAAGATGGATAATTCAAAAATAAAAGATGGTATGTTTAACCTTTCTTTAACTTGGAATAATAGCACAATTAAGTCGCCCCTGGGGCAGCTTGGTCAAAATTTAGGTGGCACCTGGTTAAATCGGACTCTGGCCCTTGTGGTACCATTATAAACCGGAGCAGCATCCCTTAGTCCGCTAGCTTATATGGGCCCGGTCTGGACCATATTCGGATCAGGGGCATTAGAAAATACAACAACAGTTCAGTTAAGTCACTGTACCAGTGTATGACGACTTACGTAAATAACTTTTTAAATGCTTTATAGAGAATCTATGCTCACTTCTACCCAGACTTGGGTGTATATAATTTGAAGTGGCACTCTATTTGAATTTGAAGCAAACACAGTTTATACATGAAACAATGTTTATTGAATTCGTTGCACATATAATTGGCTTTTACAGCAATAAGCATGCGTACTACTTGTACGGAATGTATAAACACAGCTTTCAAGAACAATATATTTTTATACTCACGAACAGTAAGTCAAACCAGCAGTACAGCCATGTAAACTTCTGGCCCGCTAAGCACTAGCGCAGGATAACACCTTTTCAACCTTAACAACCTCTCCTCCTCATTAATGACGCTGCGTGGTATTTATACTAAGCGCGTATGCCGAAATTAGCATATCTAAAGCAGCTTCTTTAATTCATTCACTCAAAAGTTCGATTCTTGTGAATCGAATCTAGTGTATACCTTACAGCTTTTTTTTTCAGTAATGTAATATGGAATCTGTACAGAAGAAATTACATATCCATTTGTCTCATGAAGATTTGCAGGGTAAAAGGAAATCTTTCAAAATTCTTACCTGTCTTTTACTCCAACCCTCCTTTTGTTGTTTTGCATAGTTTATCTATTGTTTTAGGTCTGAGTTTAGAAACTGCTTTTTAAAAGCCTAATTTCACAAAGGTTCCCACATGAGACAAAGGAGGTATACATGCTTTTTTTGTTTTAAAACATGTTCTTTCGATCTCTTCTGTACTTTTAACAAGAACAGATGGTAGATTTATTGGCAAGACTGGCAGTGCATAGTATTATAATAAAATTGCGAACTTTTTCTGCATCTCTGTAGCGTGGATTTTATCGCTACAGTTAATGTGTAGTAATTTTTTAATTGTAACTTAAAATTAATTAATAACTTGTTAAAATCTAACTCTGTCAGGGTAGGTATTTCATCTTAGCAGTAGCAGGTATTTTCTTTAGTCCTGTTCTTTTGAATTCAAGGTGGTCTTCATTTTAACGATGTCTCGCTCTTTCATGCACACCTGTGCGTAGGTTGAATCGGCATGACATTGTTGAAATAAACCATTACGGATCTTTCCCAGGGCTACTTTTAAATTTACGGTTTCCTATGTCGTGCTAACATTCAGCATACGATATGGGAACCTCCTTCCCTGCACTGTGTTATTCTTGTAGGTAACGCCCATAGTGACGTTCGTCTGTTCTTTTTCTATGCGTATTGAGTTTCACCTAAGTGTGGCAATATCGTGTGTATTCGTGCAGCTTTTGAGAAACAACCGCGTTGGCGCGAAATCGCCAGATGTCATAAGTCGCCAGGTCTCACCTGCACAGCCAATGAGCGTGTCTTATGTTCCCGCGTCTTCACGTCATTGGTACACGCCTACCAGTTTTCGCCGTTACTCGCCCTTTTACTTAATGCGCTGCTTTTTTTCTACCTTTCGTAGGCTTCAGCGTTTGGCGAGGTTTGGTTCACGTTTTCTCTGGCAACCCTCGCTCCCTCTTTTGCTCGGCTCGAAAGAAATTTTATCAGATATACTCTCTGACTTGACTTAGACTTACAAACTTATCCAGCCTGGCCATGTTTTTGCCAGTTTTATACTTTGCGGAGGAGTACTTGCTTGTACTCTTGATGAAAGATTCATCTATGATATTTATGTATTAAGTGTATTATTACTACGTAGTTTTAAAATAAAAGAGAGTCGACTCAAACATGTGTAAGTAGAAATCATTTGAGTTACAATCATGCAGGATAGTTAGTTGCCAGGAGTCGCAACGAACTGAGTTATTTGTCAACGCAAATGTAATATCACCACTATTTCCGGCTAAAACTTCTGAGAACGATGTCGTCCAATCCTGTTTCCGATCCCTCGTCCAGAAATTTGTCGTCTATTTTCAAGTAGGGTCTTCAGTATAACAACAGTGCCTCTACTTCCGAATTCTCCATTATAGACATTATACCACCCCAGTCTCTCTCCCCAGTATAGAGTTAGTACAGTGCCAATTCCCCTTCACAATCTCTATATATAAAACAGTTCCGTAACTGACTGACAGACAACATACAGACCAAACCGCTGGACCTAAAGGGACCTAAAGGTTCTTTTAGTGTAGGGGTGCACTAAGAAAGATTTTTGAAAAATTCTAATTAGATTTTTTTAAATTGAATTTTTAAGCTGTTTTTGTGACATTCTTTAAAGTTTACATTTAAAATAATAATTTGAGGTTTATGAAATTTATATCATGATAAAGATCATAAACATTCCTTAAAAATGAAAACTTTTTCGAATCTTTACCTCCATTTTCTGATTTTTGGTGAATTTTTAAAGATTAATTTTTAGCATTTAATTTATTAAATGCCGATCACGTGATTTCTTTTTCTAGTACTTTAAATTAATTTATCATCACTTGCATAACAACGAAATAGACAACATTTTATTTTCTTGCTAATGCGGCAGACGATTGGAAATTATCCTAAAATATATTAAAATACAGTAAAATATATGTTCCTCGAACTATACTATATTAACTGTACTATATTCTTTAGTATGTTCTATTAGATTTAATTTCAATATTTGGTTCTATATTATTTTGCGTATAAAAACAACCCTTACGATTTTTTATAAATATATTTTTTCGTTTCTTTTTGCATCAATTGCATACATTGATCGTTGTATTTATTATCTATCTATCTATCTATCTATCTATATATATATATATATATATATATACATATACATATACAATCTATACTTCTTTATAAAGAGAGAGCGATTTTGTACGTGGAGGGTAATCTTCAGAACCACTGTACCTATTTGGAAAATTCTTTCACTGTTTGAAAGGTACATTATTCCAGATGGACATAAGCTATATATTATGTATATCTAATCAGTAGAAATAAAGTTAGGGGCTTAATCCTAACAATCTCCATTGTTACCGCTACTGTCTTCTACCGCTTTTTGTTCCGACGATTTCAACGATCCTTATCGTGGTGCTATCGCGGTGGGCTTCTGTTCTGAAGCTAGCTGTTCGAACCTAGCCGTTCTCCGTCACGGCTTTTTCTTTAAAAAAATTTATTTTAATTATTAACTAACATAAAATTAATTTAAGTTATTATTTCGGTTATTATGAAGGTAAAAAAAGATTTACGATTTATTGGCTATCAACTGGAAATTTATTGGTATAATATTTTGTGCATCCCGGACAAAGTCGGGACGGGCCGCTAGTATATACATATTTTTGGTATTAATCGCATACATTGACAGTTGTATTTAATTTGAATGTACTCCGTAGCGAAGTACGGTTTTCAGCTAGTCACTAATATTTATTTTTTTCTTACAACGCTTTTTAACTATGGAGCACAAATATTTATCTCTGGTAAGACTGAAACAAAACTCTCAACTCAAGTCTTGTTATTTTATTATGTACTGCAAAAAATTGATAGTTTTGTAAACATAGGCTTTGTTGCCCAATATTATCTTTTGAATTTCTTTTTACTTCCTATCAAAACCCTTCCAAAAATGAGTAAGTATATTTTGGAGTAGGATATAAAGAAATTTATAAAATTGCGCAAATTGTGCAAAATATTTCTGCATTCCCATTTTGTAAATTTCCAGACCGTTTTACTACCCATTGCTTTGTTTTTTTCTTATGAACGACACTTTAAATTTGCTTACAATATCTTTATGAGAATTTCCGCTTTGTTTTTCTTGAATTTTTAAAGAAATATATTTATAAACTAGCTGAATGCCCGTGCTTCGCTACGGAGTACATTCAAATTAAATAAAAAGGTAAATGTATGTAATTAATGCAATCTATATATATATATATATATATATAAATCGTAATGGATATTTTTATAGACAAAATAATGAAGAAGAAACTTTTCAAATTAAATCTAATAGAACATACAAAAGAATATATAAGAACATTTCTTTTACAGTATTTTAATATTTTTTTGATAATGTCCAATCGTCTGTCGGATTAGAAAGAAAAAAATATATTTTGTTTGTCAATTTATTCCGCTGTCATGCACATGGCGAAAAATTAATTTAAAGTATCACAAAAAGAAAAGAAACCGTGTGATCAGCATTTAATAAATTAAATTCTAAAAATTAATCTTTAAAAATTCACCAAAAATCAGAAAATGCAGATAAAGATTCGAAAAGTACTTCATTTTAAAGGGCTTTTTATGCTCTTTTTCGTGATATAAATTTTATAACCCTCAAATTATTGTTTTAAATGCAAACTTAAAAGAATATTACAAAAACAGCTTAAAAATTTAATTTTAAAAAATCTAAGAAGAATTATTCAAAAACCTTTCTTAGTGCACCCTTACACTATAAGAAGAATCGCCATGCAAAATTTCAGCCCTTTAGGTCCAGCAGTTTGGTCTGTGCGTTATCTGTCAGTCAGTCAGTCAGCTACGGAACTGCTTTATATATATAGATTATTAAATATTTAAAAGAGGAAAATTATGAAAATAAAAATGGTAAAGGATGGGAAGAAAAAGTAAATTACAGATATAACATATGTCTTATCAGTAATATGCTTTTAAATAAATTATCTTCACGTTTTATTATGCCAAAAATGTACATGAGAGAAACTGATTTGCAACCAAAATTTCTTTGCAAGTAAAAATAATATTTCATGTACAGTCACTGAATGTAAGGAATCAAATAATTTCTCTTTGAATATATCTGTAATCAAATGCTTTAGGACATTTAAACGAAGAAACAGGAACTCAATGAAACATGAAGTGGTTTACTTTAAAAGGTCATTTAACGAATATGTATCCGTTTTGGAAATGTTCCAGATGGATTGAAAATGGAATCATTTCACTTCGAAAACTGTCTTCAAACATTAAGAAATCAATCTTATTTCTCTCGTAACATGCTTCTTGGGGATTCTAAATGTATGAAAAATGGTGTATTTTGAAGTGAAGATTATGTGTTATGAATACAGGTGCACATTATTTAATCGAAAATGAAACTTAGTAACGATAGCATGTTACTTTACAAAATAAAGAGTAGAGAGCGCAGAATAAATCAAGAGGTTAAGAATAAATTTAATATTCATTCTCTCTCTCTCTCTGTCTCTCTCTCTCTCTCTCTCTATCTATCTATCTATATATATATCTATCTCTCTCTCTCTCTCTCTCTCTCTCTCTCTATATATATATATATATATATATATATATATATATATATATATATATATATATATATATATATATGAAATACTTGATCTAAAGACGACACTTAACGTCGATACCGGGAAAACAGTCGAACGGACCTTCGGCTTCGTAGCCGGACCTTGGGCACATAAAATCTAAATCAAATAATTTAATTAAACTGAATAATATTGTTATTACTTTAAACACATTACGGTTATTGGACAGTTCAAGATATTATACGCAATGTAAAGGAGTAGACGCTATTTACATATGTACAAATACAGAGTATTGCGGCAATTTCCCCCTCCTCTAAGCGAGCAGAAAGATCATTAAAATCGTCGCTAGCCGTGAACCGATTCTAAAGAATGGCAGACCCCCGAGCGAAGACGAGCTACAATGAAACACCTCTTCGGGGCGCGCTTTTACAATAAAAGGCCGACGGACTGGCGCCTTGCCTTGACGTTAAACTACAATGAAAGGAACGCCCCTTGACACACGACCTTAACGAGGTAGCCAGGCGATTAAGATACAATAATCCTTATCGTTTTGCACATGGCCTAGGCGGACCAGCCTATCCAAATCGAGCTTGAGAGACGGAGGCTGTTATAAATTCCTCCAGGGATCAAGCTTTTAAAAAAGCCGACAATAGCTTGAAAGCCAGATTTGAGATATTGAGACATTAGAAGGCAGAGTTTAGGAGTGATAGCTGATCTCCTAGCTCCACTCAATTTGAGTGACTTTGCTATTTTTGAGGCTCAGCCCTCTGCGTGAAGAAGACCGTTTCTCATTGAGAAAGGTCGGGGAAAGCGATCGAAACTTGATTTCCCCAGTTTTGTTATTTCTGAGAAGCTGCTAGCTTCCAGTGGAAGAGTGTGTGTCGAGCCGACTAAAACTCTGTGTTAATCCACGTTTCATCTACGGAGATACAATCTCATCTGATCTTCGTCTTTCGCTAAAGGACTGAATTCGACGGCTATTTCTTCCGTGACCTGATCGGCAGTTCATCTCGCTACAGAGTCAGTGTGTCCCTACCTCGAGAGGTTCCAAAAATTCCTCGAACTACTCCGATTTCTACGTACTTTACTGTGTACTATATAAAATTAGATCGCGGCTTAACCGTGTGATTGTTAAATAAAAGTGCAATTCATTAATCTTAAAAGTCTCGATTTTAGTTAAGCTGTCTGCCTTACACGTAACCTGTGACGCTACCTAAAGTGTTTGCTTTTGACACTAATCGGAGGAATACGTTATAGCTATACTAATAATAGAGATATTTTGGTGGCAGCAACGGATGAACCCAGCTTTAGAGAGTGATTGTGCAAGACTGTGAGTGTGTGCGCGTAAGATAACTCGAACTTTCAACAGTGCCTGACTAGTGTGGAGCTATTCCTACTGAGACGAGAAAGCCAACATCCCCGAGGAGGGAAGCAAGCTTCGAGGACAGATACTTGTTATTTCATTCTCTAGAGGCTAATGTGTAACTGAAATGTATAAATATTGGTGTTTGATATTAACTCTTTAAGTTAATTAACAGTCGAGAAAGTCGATGGAATATTTCTTTTTTGATATTAACTCTTAAGTTAATTAACAACCGAGAAAGTCGACGGAATATTTCTTTTTTGATATTAACTCTTAAGTTAATTAACAGTCGAGAAAGTTGACGGAATATTTGCTTTTTGATATAACTCATAAGTTAATTACCAGTCGAGGAAGTCGACGGAATATTTGTTTTTTGATAATAACTCTTAAGTTAAGTAGCAGTCGAGAAAATCGACAACATAAGTGATTAGATAATTAACTCTTTAGTTAAGATAACTCGAGAAATTCGAGAAACGTTTGAGCATCAGCTCGTTAATTATATATTTTTTTTGAGTCCCAGAAATTCAAGACTTTGTGATTTTGTGATCTGGTTTATGAACAAGTCGCGAAGTGTTACCAATTTAGTAAAAGTGTATCGTAGAAATTTTTTGTTGCAAGTGTATGTTATTGTGGGGAAATGTATTACATGAAAATTTTTCTGAGTAGAATGGCATAACATGTTATTGAACCTAAATTGCATATTGTGTTTTTTAGTATCAAGTGTATTTGTGCTAGAGATTAAGAAAAGTGAATTTTTATTAATTATTAACGCATTGTATTAGAGTGTATTATTTTGGAGAATTGGGTTTTGATTAGTGTATTGGGGTTATATTGAGTTAGGCAAAATGGCATTCTTAATGACCTATAAGAAAGAAGATCTCCAGGTTCTTTCGGATGATCTAGGGATTGATTTCGAGGATCACGATAAGAAATGTGACCTATGCGACAGAATTTTGTCCAGTGCAAGGTATGATGAAGAGAGTGTTAGGGCTCAAATAAAAATCATTAAGGAAGATCGCGAAAAAACAGAAGCTAGACAATTAGAATTCGAACGAGAAACGAGACAGAGAGAATTCGAACTGCAAAAATTACGGTTGACTCAGGCAGCCGAAACCGCCAGCGTAGCTTCGTCCCAGAATGATAGCGCTAGGCCCGTACAAAATTTCAAAGCCCTAATGCAAAAGTATGATCCTGAAAAGTTGGACATTTCGCTCTTCCTAACCTTGTTTGAACGTCAGGCGCGAAAAATTACAGAGTATGTGTTTGAACGTCAGGCGCTGTCTTGATACGGAGGGACGGAGTGCGGAACGTCAGCGTTCCGTCCCTCAGGTGGAGGACGGAGAGCGGATGATGCATCTGCTTTCACTATTACCCACGGAGATCTCTGAAATCATTATTCGCGAATTCGTAGAGGTAGCGGATGATTACGCTCAGGTGAAGGGTTTACTCCTGAGCCGTTTCAAGTTAAGTACGGAGACTTTCCGAGTTAAACTGAATCAACATCAGAGGCGGCCGGGCGCCCTATGGAAAGATTTAATTTTGGAGCTGAGAAGCTATCTAGAGGGATGGCAAAAAGGGGTAGATGTGAAAAATTTTGAGGCCCTCAAAAATCTAATGATAGCAGATCAAATAAAAAAAACGCGTTCCAGCAGAAATCCGCGAACAATTTTTAGATGATTGGGGAGCGATTGTGGACCCTGACATCCTAGTAAAAAAATTGGATGAGTATGAAGCGACGAGGCGCTCTGCTCGAAAACCCATTAATTTAAAACCGCTAGAGAAAAAAGGAACGGAAAAATCCCAAACCTTTGAGAAAAGTGATGATAAAAAAGGGGTTAAAGAAAAACCCAACTCTTTTAACGTGAAAAATCAGGGATCTGAAAGAAACAGCTGGCGGACTCGCGAGTATGAAAGGAGACGAACCCCGGCTTGTTACGAATGCGGTTCAACTGAGCATTTAAGACCACAGTGCCCCGAACTACGCCGACAGAATAGCGAGCGGGTGAACAAAGTATCTACCGCAGAGAACTTCGAACCCGTTTTTAAGCCGTACCTTAGCAAAGCGAAGTAAATGGCGTTGAGACCACTATTCTTCTAGATAGCGGGACGAGCCTTGATATCGCTCGTTTAAATTAGTCAGCGCGACGGATTTTACAGGAGAGGTCGTATGGGTCCGCCCCGCTTTAGAAAACGGGTTGCGAAGCTTACCAGTCGCAGTAGTGCGGATAGAGAGTCAAAAATATGGGAATTTTGTGACGAAAGCGGCCGTGGTAGGTAAATCAGTGGAGATGGACCACTACTTAATGGGGAAATATACTCAGGAAATTGTTGATAATATTAAGAATGAACCCCAGTTAGTGAATAATATTGTCACGCGGTGCCGATCGAAGGCAGAAGCGAAAAATAAACCTGAAGGGGAAATCAAAATTCAGAAAGTGAATTAGAAACCCAATCCAACCTCGAGAGAGAGATTGACGGCAAAATTGAAGGGGATTTAGAATTGCCTCCAGTCGAGGGAAGTACCGAGACGGAATTAGTGGGGATAAACTCGGAAACCTTCCTAGCGGAACAAACGAAATGTGAGGATCTAGACCCTCTCTGAGAGAAAGTTAAAAGTAAGACGACTACAGAGTACATAGTTGAGAAGTGGTTACTGTATAGGAAGTATAAGGATCACAGAGGTGAGGAACGGAGACAATTAGTTATACCTAAGTGTCTCCGAGATAGAATGTTAAAGCTAACTCACGAGAGGTTAGGCGGACACATGGGAATCACTAAGTGCAAAGACAAACTGTTGAGGTATTGTTACTGGCCGAATTGTACTAAAGATGTAGAGAAACATGTAAAAACTTGTGATCCATGTCAACGAATAGGAAAGGCCAGGGAAAAGAAGAAGGTTCCCTTAAAATTGGTACCCGCCATAAAGGAGGTTTTTTCCAAACTCTGTATTGATACGGTAGGACCCCTACCCGAGACGAAAAGAGGGAATCGATAATTGTTGACAGCGATATGTGTAGCTTCGAAGTACCCTGAAGCTATACCTATCCCGGACATCCGGTCCGAGACTGTTACGGAGGCGCTCATGCTGATCTTCAGTAGGCTCGGTTTTCCGAAAGAGGTACAGTGTGATAACGGCACTTGCTTCACGAGAAATTTGACGGAGACATTTTTTGAAAAGTTTAAAGTTAAGGTGACCCATAGTTCGGTTCGACACCCGCAAAGTAATAGTGTGGAAAGATGGCACCGAACCATAAAACGGTTAATTAAGGTTTTATGTTTAGAGTCAGGGCAAGATTGGGAGAGCATTCTCCCCGCCGCTTTACTTGCATTACGGACTATAACCCACGAGTCCACAAATTTTAGTCCGGCAGAACTGGTCCACGGGAAAAATCTGAGAACCCCGAGAATTTGCTCTACGAGCATTGGACCAATGCAGAAGATGAAGAGAGCGCTGTTACAGAGTATGTGTTCGGGTTGTTAAACCGCCTAAAAAGATGTCAGGAACTCGCTTCCGAACGAGTTATAGAACAACAGGGGAAGAGGAAAAATTATTACGACCGAGACGCAGTTCAGAGGAGGTTCAGACCAGGGGATAAGGGTTTGGTATTAGCAGCTTCCATGCCAAATCGCCTTGCTGTACAATGGATAGGGCCCGCGACAATCGAGAGTCAGTCGTCTGACAATAACTATATTGTGCAGGTGCCAGGTAGATCTGCGAAGTCGCAAATTTACCACATAAATTTGTTAAAACCGTATCATCAGAGGGTGGAAAATGTAAATTTTTTGTTGAATGAAGAGGTAGGTCAGGAAAAATCAGATTCGGACCTAGAAATACCATACCCCGTCGCGAACCCGACTCTTTTCGATTTCGACGAAATCGTTAAAGGGAATGTATTAGGAAGTAGGTGTACGCCCGAACAAATAAATCAGCTGGGAAAATTACTAGGATCCCACTCTAGAATATTTTCTAATGAACCTGGTCGGACCAACTTTATCGAGCATGACATCCAGCTGATTAGCGATAAACCTGTTCGATCAAAGCCATACGGACCTTCTCCCCGACAGAACGAAATATTAAAAACTGAAATAAAACGTATGCTAGATCTAAATATCATAGAGATAGGCGAATCAGACTACACATCCCCTATGATATTGGTGGAAACTCCGGGTCGAGACCCCCGACCTTGTATTGATTACCGGAAACTAAATTCGATGATCAGGGTAGAATATTTCCCTCTACCAAATATAGAGGAAAGGTCAGTGCCGCGAAGTACATCACGGTCATAGATTTGACAAAGGGTTATTGGCAGATACCCCTGAGTCCCCGGGCGCAGAGACTCGCTGCGTTCGTGACAACTTTTGGAACTTATGGACCCTTGGTAATGCCATTTGGTTTAGTAAATGCCCCGTATAGCTTCTCGATGTTTATGTCCGAACTCTAACAGGGTTGTGAAGAGTTCGGGGTTCCTTATCTAGAGGATGTAGCCATTTTTTCGGAAAGCTGTTAAGAGCATTTAAAACATATTGATATTGTGCTAAAAAAGATCGCGCAAGCTAAATTAACGATAAAACCGTCCAAGTGGCAATTCGCACAGAATCAAGTAAAATACTTAGGACATATTGTAGGAGGGGGAAGCAGAACACCTGCTCAAGCGAAGGTCGAAGTTGTGTTAAATTTTCCTCCCCCGAAGTCGATGACGCAGGTGCACCAATTCTTGGGATTGAGCGGGTACTACTCCCGGTACATAATGGAATACGCGCTTATAGCGGAACTATTGACACGCTCTTTAAAGGGTCGAAACCGGAAGGAAAGTATTGAATGGACGGAGGAGTGTGAAAACGCCTTCCAAGAACTAAAAACGAAACTAACGGAGAAACCGGTACTATACGCTCCCGATTTCTCTAAAGAATTCGTGATACAAACCGACGCGTCCGACAAAGGAATAACGGTGATATTGGCACAAAAGGGACCAAATAATTCGGAACATCCCGTTTTGTTTTTAAGCAGGAAGTTCACGGAGAGTGAACGGAAATATTGTGCGACCGAGAAAGAATGCGCCGCAATTATCTTTGCGCTAAAAAAGTTGCGACATTATTTAGACGGACAGCCATTTACGATCGAAATCGATCACAATCCACTGGTTTTCCTGAAGAATAATGCCGGGAATAACCATTGACTTATGAGGTGGTCTCTCGCTATGCAACCATTTAATTATAAGATTGTTCATAGGCCAGGGTCACAAAATAAACACGCAGACTGTCTCAGTAGAGCAGGCTGATTTAAAATTAATTGAATTGTAACATTTTTCATTTTTTCGTATTCTAATTGGAATTAAGTGTATTGTTTTTGAATTAAGAAATTGTGATAAGGTAAAGTTATCTTTTTAGTTTGAACTTTTAGAACTAAGATAATGTTGTAAATATGACTGTTTTTTTGTTTCTGTAATTATAAATGAAATTTAATGTTTTAATTGAGGTATTGTGTTAGTGTAATTTTTTTTTCTCTATTGTAAATTAAGTGTAACATGAATAGTAAAATTAACCTAGAAGTTGATGCATAAATTAAAATTGTTATGAATGCCTCTGGAGAAGGAAAACAAGTAAATTGCCTGTACCTAACCCTTGGTTTTCAGATTTTGCAGCACCGCAAAATCTCTTCAAAGGGGGGAGGGGCTGTGGCAATTTCCCCCTCCACTAGGCGAGGAGAAAGATCATTAAAATCGTCGCTAGCCGTGAACCGATTCTAAAGAATGGCAGACCCCCGAGCGAAGAGGAGCTACAATGAAACACCTCTTCGGGGGGCGCTTTTAGAATAAAAGGCCGACGGACTGGCGCCTTGCCTTGACGTTAAACTACAATGAAAGGAACACCCCTTGACATACGACCTTAACGAGGTAGCCGGGCGATTAAGATACAATAATCCTTATCGTTTTGCACACGGCCTAGGGGGACCAGCCTATCCGAATCGAGCTTGAGAGACGGAGGCTGTTAGAAATTCCGCCAGGGATCAAGCTTTTAAAAAAGCCGACAATAGCTTGAAAGCCAGATTTGAGATATTGAGACATTAGAAGGCAGAGTTTAGGAGTGATAGCTGATCTCCTAGCTCCACTCAATTTGAGTGACTTTGATATTTTTTGAGGCTCAGCCCTCTGCGTGAAGAAGACCGTTTCTCATCAAGAAATGTCGGAGAAAGCGATCGAAACTTGATCTCCCCAGTTTTGTTATTTCTGAGAAGCTGCTAGCTTCCAGTGGAAGAGTGTGTCGAGCCGACTAAAACTCTGTGTTAATCCACGTTTCATCTACGGAGATACAATCTCATCTGATCTTCGTCTTTCGCTAAAGGACTGAATTCGACGGCTATTTCTTCCGTGACCTGATCGGCAGTTCATCTCGCTACAGCGTCAGTGTGTCCCTTAATCGAGAGGTTCCAGAAATTTCTCGAACTACTCCGAATTCTACGTACTTCACTGTGTACTATAGCTTCACTGTGTAAAATTAGATCGCGGCTTAACCGTGTGATTGTTAAATAAAAGTGTAATTCATTAATCTTAAAAGTCTCGATTTTAGTTAAGCTGTCTGCCTTACACGTAACCTGTGACGCTACCTAAAGTGTTTGCTTTTGACACTAATCGTAGGAATACGTTACAGTAGGGATAATGCCGTCCTCTCAGTCTCTGAATCAATCTCAAAATGCACTGAACCGACGCTCACATGAGCACATATTAAATTTAATTTCAGTTTACCGCGGGACCCCTGTGGTGCCATGTACCCAACCAACATATAGGTGCATAGAAAAACGCAGAAGTTAGTTATATAATGTGAAAGAGAACATTGAAAAATAGAATTAAAACTGGTGTGGTGTTATTATTACTTACTTACTTACACACACACACACACACATATATATATATATATATATATATATATATATATATAAATATATATTTATATATATATATATATATATATATATATATATATATATATATATATATATATATATACATATATATTTATATATATATACATATATATATATACACATATATATATATATATATATATATATATATATATATATATATATATATATATATATATATATATATATATATATATATATATATATATATATATATACAGTGCTGTAACTAGCCATGCCTGTGTCCTGTGCAAGAATTTACATTTGAGCCCCTTAATTAATGATGTTCGGGGAAATAAGAAAACAAATACAGCATTTTGGGCACCCCTTCCAACTGGGCCGTGGGCGGATGCCCCTGTTACCCCTATCTAGTTACGGCACTGTATATATATATATATATATATATATATATATATATATACTAGATGTATTACCCGGCTTCGCTCGGGATTCAGTTTCTGTTATTATTTTTTTTCAATGATTAGCCTCATGTTATGGTGTTCTAAAGTTTTCTCTAAAATTCTTTTGCGGTAGAAAATAGCATTAGTTTGTTGTCGGGGCTGTCGTTGTTCATCGCTTTCCTCTCCTTTCGATGTTGAAACTCGAAGACGATCGTATGTTTGACGCGTTAAAAGTTTCTTCATCAGTCTCACTGCTTCGGATCACTACAATTCAAATTCTGTTGCCTTCGAGCTCTTGGGAATGTTTTTTCTTCAGATTCTTGTGTGCGTCTAACTCCATTTTGAATTCTGTTGGCTTCGCGCGCTTGGGAATGTTTTTCTTCAGATTATTGTGTTAGTCTAACTGCATGTCGAATTCTGTTGGCTTCGCGCTGTTCTGTTTTTTTCATCACATTGCTCATTTCTCAACAATCTTTGACATTTTGCCCTTACTTCTGCAGGATTTAAAGTTGCATCTTTTTAGGCATTTTAAAGCATTAATTTACAGCTAGTCAATAACGTTTGAATGGATTTATTATTATAGAAAGAGAATCGATAATGTTTGAATGGATTGAGATCACATTCAATATTAAAACACAGCAAATCTGATAATTATTATAGAAAAAGGATATACACGTATTTCATGATTGTAATTCTTTCTCAAAACTAAAACATCTGCTATGTTTTTATGTCACTTCAGTTATATAAATCGTCGCGTCAAGGCTAAACGCACGTGTTTCTAGCTAAGTTAACGTGTCCTTCAGTATATTTGAGTTTGAACAGTTAGTTTGGGATAGTTTCAATTCATGAAATGGATAGAGACATTCATTGAAAATGAATGACTTTCCATCCCTATATTTTCATTTTTAAAGAGAAATATTCCGGTGTTGCCACGTATATAAAAATAATATATGAAATTCATTCTTGCATGCACCAATATATGAATAATCCCGTTTTTAATTCATGTCTATTTATTTTTACGGAAATGTTATAATTTAATTGGCAACAATGAAATGTTACAATGGCTTTGAACAAAAATATCCGTTGATACCGCGTAAACTTGTTCTAACATAATTCGGGAATGGAACGTCGTAGCGGGATGAAAATAGTCGCGCAAAACCTTCGCGCAAGTTCAAGCAATAAGTTGACCAAGTTTCATCACAATCGGATGAACGGTACGGCAGCGCATAAAATACGAACAAACAAACATTCATTTTTATGCATGTGTGTGTGCGTGGATGTGTGTGTGTGTATGCATGTATGTATGTATGTATTCAGTTGTTTTATAGGAAGGATGCACTAAAGTTAAATTGATCCAATACTTAGAGGAATTTAAGACCAAAATCACTAACCGGCAGAAAGAAGTTTTAAAGAAAATATTTATTTAGACATTTTAGCACACGAGAAGTTTATTTTAGCTATAAAAAGTCCTATATTCTAACTGTAAATTTAAAACAATATCTAGTGAGTTTTAGAAAGACGTAAGTAAACTAATTTTAGTAGATTTAACTGAAACTTCAACTGAGTTTTCCGTTAAAGAATTAAATTCGTTTATAAGGGGATCTCTGGTTAAACATTCTTTAAATTAAATAATCTTCGTTTTTGAAAATGCTTAAACACTGAACTTGATACTTCATCTAAATTTTTTTTTATATTTTAATCAATGAAATAGTAGGTTTCAATCATAATGATTCATATACACTCATGTCCATTAATAAAGGATAATGCCAGCTCCGGCAAATAAAGGTTCAGAGACAAAACAAACGTGACTTATTCATAAAGTCCATTTATTAAATAAAAGATAAAGAACAAAAAAGATAGTGTATGTATGATACCATTCATATAAACTACGATTTTTGCTCCCTGCAGCAATTGTAAAAAATATCTCCTTTACAAAAACTTAATATTACATGGTTGGTGGATGGTTAATACATTGTATGTCTCCCATAGGATGAAATACAGTTCGTACAACGCCTGCTGAGTATCAAATTATCGAACTGAGCTTGGGGAATTTTACGCCACTCAGCAAGCAATGCTCTCCCAAGTTCCGGTACACATGTTGGAGGTGGTTGCGGGCTGCAACTCGTCGGCCAAGCATGTCCCACACATGCTCTATCGTATTCAAGTCAGGTGAGAATGCTGGCCATTCGTGTAATATCCTCAGATTTAAAGCATTCGTTTACGATGTTTGCTCGGTGAGGACGAACGTTGTCATCCATAAACACAAACTCTGCGCCCATGGCACCCCTAAAAAACGTACATGTTGTTCCAGAATGATGTCCCGATAAATGTGGCTGTTCATGGTTCCGATTTGAACATGCAGATCTGTTCTGGCGCCCAGTATAATTCCACCCCAAACGACCAATCCTGCACCAACGTATCGGTGTCGTTCAATGATGTTGTCTTGGAGGTAAAGGGTACCTGGCGTTTTCCTTATGAAAGTCCGACGTGATTCAGACTGCAAGCTAAACCTGGACTCAGAAACATCACACAAGCCCACTGTGACGCTCTCCACATTGCATGTTCTCTACTCCAGGCTAATCGCTACCGACAGTGAGTTGCCATGAGCGGAACACATCTGACAGGCCTGCGAGTATATAGACCAATATTTCCCAAACGTCTGTACATGGTTTGCCTTGAAACTGTGGTACCCGTGGCTGCAGATAGCTGACGAGACAGGTCGGATGCTGTGCTGTGTCTGCTTCTTTTGGCAGTTACTTCCAAATACCGCTCTTCATTCGGCGTTGTAACTCGGGGGCGGCCTGTACTGTAACGTCTACTGGCATTTCCATCATCTTGGAATCGTTGCCCAAGCCGAGACGACACTTTGGGCAATTACAATTTCCTCGGATACTTCCATCTGAGTACGCTCACATTCCAGGCGGCCGATAATTCTACCACGTAAAAAATCATCCACATGCGTCCTCTGTGTCATAACTATTTGGTTATGGCACTGAGTGGCTTACAGAATGCTTGCTATCAAATTTACTTCTTTGCCACCATTCCTTATATACCCCTCTCTTACACTCTCGTCATTGTGACGTACTATCGGCGTCATCTGGTGACTTCCTGTAATTTGTATATTTTTCTTGAAGATGCATGTGATAATACTAGAGGTGAAATTTTTACTTTAGAGTTTGATTTCCGTGTGATTCTGAATTATCCTTAATTTATGGACATGAGTGTATATAAAACATTGATTTCAGTCAAAAGAATAATTCCCAAGTAGCATTTTATCAATATTAGAAAAAAAATTTTCTTTTTTAACTCAGTAATTGGGAACTCAGTAATAAGACATTTCTAGAAAGAGTAAGAAGCAGAATATTTAATTTACAGATATTTTAAACCATTATACGTTGCACATAAAGGATAGAGAATCAATGCCCTACACCTTTAAATTTAAAATTTATACAGATCATGAAATTAAAGAAATTATTTCAATTTTTAAATTTACCAGATTACTACTGTAAAAGGTGGAACTGATTTTTTGAAAAACAATATGAACGAAATGTTTCATTCTAAAATAGTTACGTATTAAAATTTTGCAAAAAAAATTCTTATAGTTTGTTGGTAAAGTAGTTCTATAAAGCAAATTTTATTCATAAAAGTTTTAAATTATCTAGTGCACATTTGCAAAATAAAACAGTTGAAAATGAGGTACGTCTTTTTAATATAACGTACACGGTCCGATCAGTTTGACAGCATTTAAACTATTTCACTTATCACAAAAGAAATAAGCAAGGGCAAAAGCTCATATTGTTTTACAGGCAAAACAAACGTGTTCAGAATGTTTCATTTAAAATAAGTTTGTATTCTTTAACTTATCATGCAAGTATTCCGAAAAGACAAAGAGCTACGTGTTGCTTTATATTAAAACAAAATTGAATTCTTTAAGATAGCACAAACATTACAAAGGACGAAAAATTACATATTACAAAACGATTATATCGAGCCAACAAAGTTTAAAAAAAAGTTTTAAAAAACTGTTATTCACGTAACGATATTGAAATGATTTTTCAAAATATAATACATTATTGTACAGTATGCACATTATGCATCATAAATGATGTTTTTCCACGGCCAAAAGATTTATAAGAGACAACTTAAAAATAGTCTTCTTAAAAGAAATCCTTATAAATATTTAAAGGCAGCTCTGAAAACTTTCTTTGTGTTTCGCTGTAAATAACTTAATCTAATTTTCCTAAATCGTACGCACACTGTTTGGTGCGAAAAGGAAATCATTGTGCTTGCAGCGGGAAAACTTCTTTTATTTCCTTATCCTGTCACGTCACTTTTAAGTTCGGAATGTAAGTTAAAAGTTTTCTTTTGCCCTACATTCGAATAGCAGCAGCTGTGTGTTTCAAATATTTAAAGTTTGCTCTGAAACAGCATTGCGGTTATGGTCAAAAGAATTAAAAGAATAGATATAGGCAAATAGCAAAGGTTACTATTTGTTTCTGGGTGAATGGATTAATTTAAATTAAAGATATCTTGAAAGGGAAATTCACTTTTTCAGTTCTTAACTTTATTATTTATTTGGGTAGGAACTTAATATATCATGTGGAAAATGTATAAAAGAATTAACGTTTTCCAAATTTTTAAATTTCTTGCAAAATGCAAGTTTACTTCAGAACTTCTCTTAGAACGTTATAATAGTAAACAAAGCTTAATGATGCTAATAATTCATATGAGGAACATATCTTAAATTATTTACAGTGAATACGCTTTTGCGAAACAGATAAAGGTGAACAAATGTTTAACAGTGGGCAATAAGTAGTAAATTTGTCAGTACGACATTTTTAGATCAAGTGTAAGTATATATGAGAACTATCTTTTATGTCTACTTAGATGTACTTAAAATATTCCTTCAGACTGAAACTTTCATTGGTTAGTTGGTTCGTTGGTGTCTTGTGCACTGAAGTCATAGATCCGTGAGACTCCAAGACAGCTCTGCCAATCGGGAGAATTCTCTTGAAATATAAACTTTCTTTGGTGGGTTTATGTCAATATTTTGCGATGCAGCCAGAATTGCAGGTAAAATGAAAATATGTTTTGGTGTTACCTCTATTTCAGGACAATTACTGATATTTAGGTAAGTATTTGAACCACAAGGATTCAATTTCATCGCTCTAAGATGCTGAGATCGCAATCTTAAAATGATTTTAGATATAAATATATTAGCTTGGATTTCACATATCTGATAACGCGCTGGGATTTATTATCTTTTTAGTTTCTGAATATCGCCACCACACTTACGTCCACGAAGATCACTGTAAAAATGAAACGGTGATTTAAGTAAATTACAAAAATAGAAGTATAACTAAAAGGGTACGAAAGCATGTTTAAGATACAAAACTGGGATACCCTAAACAGGTAAATTCGCTACCCAGAAATATTACACCAAGAAACAGGTAGCTTTCTTGGCCTGATGCAGCATTTCATTTTTCTAGTGTGAGACCGGAAGAGTCGTTTAGTTGTCTGACCTCCTTGGCCAATCCATCATCAGTTTCCTTCCCGCCTATTCCAACATGAGCTGGAGCATCAGTTACGATAACTTATTCACAAAGTAAATAGATGAAGAAGTTTTAAAAAATTGCTTCATAGGTGATAGGTTGTTTATTTTGGGGAGAAAAAATATTCTAAGCTAATAGTAACAAAATGAATCCGCCTCTCGCAGCGTTGCTACTAAATACTTTTAAGGACCTTGAGGCAATTTATGATTTCTGAGATATCATGTTGTAGCAGATTTAACTGAGGATTTTGTAGATTTTTAAACTACTCATAACGAGTTTTATGCGACGCATTAATCTCCTAACTTATTTCTTTGTTTAATAAAATGAACTACGGGTATTTTAAATGCTCTCTATTGTAAATAGTATACAAATGAAGTCTGTTTCAAGTAGGTATTTGTATACGAAGTATGACAGAAATCGCGCAATACACCATGCACGTGTCTCCCAGTGGCTAAGTGGATAAGGCTTCAGCCTGCCACGCCGGATTTGCGGGTTCGATTCCCGCATAAGACTTGGCTGTATTCTGGGGAACCGGTCAGTCTTCCTCCTGCAATTGGAGCCCCGTCTAGAAAGGGGAGCTGCAACCCATCGTCCATCGCCGGTGTCATCGTTTGTCAATAAAATTCTTCTGTGATTGTGTCATTTGTCTGTTTCTATGTCTTGTATTCATATGTACACCGGACTGGGATGTAATGTCGTCATCCCCCAGGGACATTAGCCAAAAAAACAAAAAACTATGCACGTTCTGAAATAAAAAATATCTCAAACTACGTACTCTCCAGTAATGAAAAATTATACATAAAAGAAACATCTAAAGACTTAGGGATTAAAATTGCAAATCTTCTATACCATTTATTTGGAAAAAAACTGCTCTTAAGCAAACAGTTAGAAAGCCGAAATACAACATGAAAATTAAGTAAAAGACTGCATTCAGTACACCCTAAAAAGTGGTTTCACTTATGCAAAGATGTACCTCTCCAGCGTAAATAACAGCAATTTATCAACATTTCTCTTTTGTTGCGCACACCCTCGCATGACATAGAGGAAAACTACACAGTAGGGATAAGAATTCCAAATCCGAATTTACTCAAAGTTTTTAGTAGTGACTAACAAAGGACAGCCATTTCAACCCACTAAGGAAGGAAGTCTTCTAAGTACTGGTAGAAAATGTAGATTCCTTAAAGATGAAAAAATTGCTCGGAATATATCCTAAGAAGAGGGGTTACTTTCGCAAAAATATACATGTCCACACACTCAATGCCAATGAACAGAGGCTTCTTATTCGACCGCTAACTTTATAGTTGCTGGTTACGGTGGACATATGTATATCTTTATGACTAAAAGTCTGATTAAAATTTCCGAAATGATACACTGTTTCTTTAGGAAGATACAAGTAAAAAACCCTACCATTCTAGCAACTATGTTGTCAGGTATTCTGCGGGGCTTAAAATCAATCAGTCTTGGGATATCTTCATCTAGTGATAGATTCGGCAAAACATTTTGCAGCCATTTAAACTACGGTTATTAATATGCCCAACTTGTCATCAATTGATATAAATTTACTGGGGTGTCTACGATGCAGCAATAAAAGCTCGAAGACATTCCTATCTCTCTTTTCCTACCTTTTTCTCAAAATAATGTTTAAATAAGCATACTGGGAAATTGATAAGAAAAATACTTTTGGATATCTCTTATCATATCACAACATGAATGAAAATAAAGTAAAATCACACCACACACTGGAATAAATTTAAAATAATTTCATTTATACATATTGTGATTTGGCTATCTTTAAACACCCTCTATTATTTCTTGAATTCCCCAAAATACGAACATAGTCGAGCAATGTTCAACCCATAGTATTTCCCTTCCAAATAACTTCGAAACAACAACAAATTTAACTGGATGTATGACACATTTGGGCTGTAAAAAATGACGCATAAATTCAAAAACTAATTTGATGTGATTAACAGACATAAGCTGTGAAAAAAAAAGATGAGCGGACCCGAGGTAGCCTTGTGGTTGGGCTTTTGGCTTGGACCATCCTCAGTTCTACTATCTATAGGGGCACGTTTAATTCGTACACCGGAAAGTCCTTCAATGGTGTCAGAGAGGGTGGGAGAAGGTACAATCCCCCACGATGTCATCCCGGGGGGGGGGGGGATCAAAATTGCGGTAGAACCTGGCTAAATCAGTTTGGTTTGGTTTTGGAGCACCACGGTCATTTTTTGCTACACGAGGGTTAATTAGACCGGGACCTACTGCTTAAAGCCAATTCTGAACTGTTACAAACATCCAGGCCAACAGTGGAACTCAAACCCACGGACTCATTGGCTAAATCGGACTTCAAACCTTGTGGTACCAATGTAACCTGGAGGCGCACCCCTTAGTCCGAAGCCTGTATGGACTTGGTCTGAATACTACGGCCAGGGGCATAAGTAACAACAACAATCATAAAGATGAAAATATAAACTGTGCAATACACTCTTTAAATTCCGTGGGCGTAGAGTACATAAAATAGTCTTTCATTTTCCTTAAATGGATTCATGTTTTATTAAGTACTACTTTTTACATAGATGTTTTAAAGCTATAAGAACTATAGATGAAAGATTAAAAATTGGTTATCTAACCGCACATTTATTATACTCTTATTACATATTACTAAACCAACAAATGAAATGTGAAATTCCCCCTAGATCTTTTCATCGCATAAAAGACTTTGATTTAACAAATAACTTTCATTTAATATGCATCAAGTGTTTAAGGTATAGAGTAATATTCCCTGTTCGAGAAATAAAACATATTTCACACATATTTTAAAATGGGGAGAATCATTTCAATGGAGCGTGAAGTGGTTTACCTTAAAAGTCATTTCACAAAGTCATTTCCGTTTTGGAAACACTTCCAATGAATTGGAAAATGCGTTATTTTACAGAGAAGCAAAAAAAAAAAATGAAAATCCAAGGTATTTCAATATTCACATTACATTAATAATGGGTCTTGTGAGAGCCATAAGCATAAAAAATAAAATAAGAATTTTAAAGCATAAATAATCTGTTATGAATTTAAATCTGCACTTTACTTAAACGTGCAAGGGAAAATACATTATTATTAATGGTGATTAACTCCATCGATATTATCACGTTATGAATTTCTTATAAAGTCTGTTAGAAAATTACATAGTTAAATTAAAACCTTATGCACGATATTTTTACTCTCTAGTGTCGCTATATTAATTTTATTAAAAGAATATCAGATGTTTATAGAGTCATTTACATAAAATGTAGAGCAGAAGTGCTCCAGGAAAGAATATTTTTGAAAAAAAAAATGCAGATAAAACGTTATTGATAAAAACGTCAGTTTTTTATGCTTACTATCCTTTAATATCCCTACAGCTGCAGACAATGAAATACAAAATTTTTTCGATAGATCACTAAGAGCCCTCTGTCTGTCGTTCAATGAAGAAAAATTTGGGTGTTTAAACACACAACACGACAGTTCAGAGGTTTAAATATTCTATCTATCTTCCGAAGATCTATGGATTCTGTCCCAGACATAGCCATTGATCTCCTCTTGCAAAAAACAAACATAAAAAAGTGACTACTATGAAACAGAGTATTATTAGGACATTTATAAAGTCTAGGTAAAAAGCCTTGGTAAATGCTATCATACTATATAAGATTTTGTATATTGTATAAATATATAAAGAAATTTACATAACAGTAGTTTGGGGAAATTCTATGATACTATAAATTTAAGGCCCGTTGCACAGACAGCGTTTTTATCTCTAGCGGAAATTTTCTATCGGACGTCGTTCCAACAGTAGACCACAGAAGTCAATTGGAGCTTGCACACACAGCGGAAAATGAAATTTTTCTTCGACGGTAGCCTGTGCAGCTGTCGGGTGCCACTGTGTGCCGGCGGATTCGTTGACGCCAGATTGAAGTAGTTATCCATGTGACCCTATGCACGCTTACACACACAGCGGACTCTACCGTCGTAGGGTCTTTTGCGAGGGTGTGGTTGGGGGTTTGCTGGGGGGGAGGCGCGCTGGTTTTCTTGGAATCGTAAAGGGGATTCGAAAAGGAGGGCTCCTCCGATCCCGGCTGGGGGGAGGGTGGCGTTGATGCGACCCCTCTGGTTTCTTGGACACATGCAGGATTCCAAAAGGAGGGGTGGGCCTTTCTCCCCTTCGACGGAGTTTTTCGCCGTGTGTGTAAGCTCTACTTTTAGAACGACGTCCGATGGAAAATCTCCGCCTACGCCGTGTGTGCAACGGGCCTAACACTGTGTTTAGTGCGTTACACTTTATAGAGAAATTTAGGCTGTAGTTCAGAATCTGGACCGCTTTGGCGAGATTTTGGTGAAATTTCGCTCTCGAACGCCAAAACTGGCGTGGAGAGCGTTACCCCGCTGATGTGGACGTTCCCTTCAACCCATTGGTCTTTCCCGCTTTTAATAAATAATTATATTCATGCATTATTTGTCCTTTTCGAAGATTATTTTTCTTTTTTTATACCTATAATTTTGAGAAGATAAAAAATATATTTCAGGTAGTCTCCTTTAACGCTACTACCGCAGATAATTAACGTAGGATTACTTATCGTTTCCTTACCTTCTTTTTTTTTACTCATTTTGGTACTGTTCTGTTTAACTCAAGGACCTTTATTGAGGAAAGTAATCCTACGTTAAAAAAGCTAATAATTATATTCATGCATTATTTCTGCATGGATGTCTGATGCTAATTAAATTAAAGGTCAATATAAGTAATAAGTTAGGTTTTTATAAAAGTTGGTATTTCTTGATAATTATGTATTAAAAAAATTGATAATTCTAATTTTCTAATATTATTATAAATTTCATATTATTTTTTTTAGTTTTAAAAAATGGAGGTGTCCAAAGGAGACCAATTCTATTTCCTGAATTTGGGAGGTTATCGCAGTAAGATATTATCGTCCTCTTTGGCGGATGGTCCGATTTCTGTACCGCAGCCGAAATTTATATGTTTTAGTTTGGGGGAAATTTTCATAAATTTGGCACAGAGATATAAGGAGACAGAGCACCTAGCTGTACACTACAAGAAATTAACACTTCTACTACCAACTTTTTTTTTTTTTTTGCAACACTGAGTACCATTGTGGTCACCAGTGACCCCATTAGTTTTTTTATTCTAATGCTTATAATTTATGACAAACATATTATTTACAATAAATTTATTAATTAACAGACACATTTTATACAGTTATCAATATATTGAACCTTTAAAAATTGCAATTAGGCACAATTAGTTTAGGGTATATTGACATATGCATCATGCACAATTTGAACATACATTGTTTGAATTTTGATTACACAAAAACTGAATATTTACTGCTCTTATCATTATATTTGCGGCCCACTAAACGTTAACAATAAAAACATCTATCCCTTTTTCCCTTTCACGCTGATGCCTGCTGCAAGTGTCTTTGGAACAGGTACCCGTTTCTGCAGTTGCCTTTCAATTAAAGACTTGCCTAACCCCAAAAGAAACACTCTTCTTTTATAATTTGTTTTTTCTTCCCACTTTGGGTTAAGGTGTGACCAAATAATAAAGGCATTCAATGCACTTAAATCTATCTTATTGTAAAAGATGGCCATTGGCCATCTTCTGGTCATTCGCTTTTTTGTATATGTTCGCACTAGCTGATCCATCGTATCAACTCCTTATTTTGTGTTATTATAATCTTGAATCAGAGCTGGTTTTGCTGCCTGTGTATTCTCAATTTCGGTAGAAAAATGCAATGTACCTCAAAGAGTTACAACTTTTCCTTTCTTTGGACAATAGGATACAATTGTTGCTGACTTTTGAAATCCAAATATTGAATAGTAGACCTGTCTTCATTTGCATTTGATGAACTCTTGAGGTACTAATTCGGATCGATTTTTTTCTTATCGTACCCATAAGTGTATAATTTTTATTCTCTTGCTCTTTTTCTAGATTCAAGCTAATAAGAACGTTGTCTGTTGGGATATTTCTTCCAATATTCTCCATTCCTTTCACCATATCCTGAACTACTCTCTTTCTTTGATTAACTTCAGTATGCATATTTTGTCCTTTTCCTGTGTATACCCGAATATTGCATAGATAAGAAGATTTACTGTCCCAAGCAGCCCATAGCTCTATTCTATATTTTCCTGGTATTGACGGTATGTACTGTCTAAATGAGCATTTGCCCTTAAAGGTAACTAATTGTTCATCCTGATATTGTCACGTTGATATTCTCATGAGGAATGTAAGCATCTTGTAATGTCACTGTCCAAAGCTCAAATATATTTCTGACTGGTGACAGCTTATCATCAGATCAATTTTTGCGTCTATTCTCAGCATCATCAAATCGAATGCAACGGGATATTTCTGTAAATCTATTCCTAGTCATAGATTTATAGAAAATTGGGCGACCATCATTTTCATTCAACAGGTTTGTTATTGCTTCATTACGAGCTTTATACACTCCAGCGAGTATAAGCAGTCTAAAAAAGCAGTCTAAAGATTTCTTCTTTATCTGTGTTAGCCCAACTATCCCCATATACTATTTTTCATTCTTTTTCTGTCCATTTCAGAACTTCTTCAACGATATTTGCTTTTAGGAAGAGTTCAAAAGTAGATTGTATAGTGTCTACATTACTTACCGTGTAACGTGTAGGCCCTGGTGGCGTTTTCATCACATTCCGACTCGGCTGTCTACCTTGTGTGTCTATTTGTGGAGTTTCATACCATAACTCATTTTTATTTCTTGACTTATAAGTAAAAATATATTTTTTATCTAAGATATCTTAGTCAGTTAGGATACAGAAAATTATAAGAAATATATTTTCTACGAAGTTCTCAACAATGCGGTAAAGAATATAGATTTTTAAAATTTTAGATACTTTTAGATACGTTTTATATTTTTTTAGATACATTTTATTTCAAATTTTTTACTAGAATTATATAATTATACAAAATAAGTTTTTTTTTTACTTAGACAAAGCTATTCTTTTCAGAAACATCAGGTTCATTAGTATTTGATATGAGACATCTGAGAGATCATTGTCATCGTCAATATATTCAACAAAATCGACCGCTCCATCATCATCTGAAACTTCGTTTTTGTCTAATTCATCAGATGATAGTTGAGAATCATTTTATTCATTCATAATTCTCGAAATTTCTTCTTCAGTTAGATATTTCTGCTTCATGCGTGCCATTTTGAATTATTTCTAACTGAGCATGCTATTAAACGTTCTATATTGATTGAGACTGTTTTTTACTTTATTAGTGTTGCCATCTATAGCCAGAACCAGAAATCTTTTATAAATATCCCTCAATTATAATATTACTCTAAATAAATTTGTTTGTTTTTTTAAATTCATACTAAATTTTTTATGGGGTCACATATGACCCCAATGGTACTCATTGTATTAATTGGTAAAAATAATTAAAATTTATGAGCATAATGAAATTTTTATGTATGTATGGGATGTTAGGGTTGAAACGAGAAAAGTCAATTTCTTTCAGAATTTTAGAAATCATACAGTAATTACAGCTGTTTAACAAAGACACAATGGGGTGACTGGTGACCCCATGGTATTAGAAGGGTTAAGGGTGTGATTAAATCATTATAACCTTAGAATAAAGAACAATAAAGAAGAGTGAGAAATTATAAGCTCATCACTGGGCAGAGCAAATAGAAGATCGTTATAGTTTGAAACATTTTGCTTTCAGGAGTCCTTGAAAATTTAATTTCATTTGCAGTTATTCTCATTTCGAAACGATTTTTCTTTCTGAAATGTCTCTTAATACAAGGATCCTCATGGGAATAAAAAATGTGTGTAGTATTTAAATTGCGCTTTAAAATTTCAAAGAATCCTGATTTTTTATACGAACCAACATATCTATTTGCGTCATCATTTTAATTTTTTCCTTTCATGCTTTGTAAAATCCGTGATCAGGATATCAAAATTTCATTTATAAAATTAGAATTACTTCGAAGTCTCTTACAATCCTTTATTATGAGTAAAAGGGGAAATATTATTTATTCAAAGCGCATTTTGCTTCACTGAAAACGCTCTCTGTACTGAGCCCTAAATCATCATTTTATGCCGATATTTTAATGAAAATAGACGTTATACAATTTAAAGTTAATTTGGAAAAAAAATTTAAATATACACTTTTGAAGATGTCGAATTATGAAAATTCCATTCTGAGGTAAATAGATCCAAAGTTTAAATATATATTCGCGAACACATTGACAGTACAGCAGCACAAAAATAATGTACCTGGCAATGTAATCATCGTAGAAGTATGCGGCTTGTTTTATTTAATACTAAAGCTCTAAAGTGCATTTTAGCCAAGAAAATGTTAATGTGCTTCTGCTTAAAATTTGTGTATTGAATGTATGGGCTAACATCATGGGCTATAGCACTAACATCAATAAGTATATAAATAACAGATTTCGTATTTATGAGATATTAAAAATATATAAAATTCGCGAGTATTAACCTTATAAATCCGCAATCCGAAACTCCTTTTATTTACCTTTTCCTTACGGGGTGGGATAGCATGTATCCCAAGAATACAGGCCTAAGAATGAATATATATATACAAGTGGTTATCAAAATAATCAAAATAATAACTGAAAATATCAAAATATCAAAATAATAACTGAAAAACATCATGAAAACCTTTATTAATACGGCGCAGGATCACCTTTTTCGTGTGATACCACCTGATTCACCCTTAGAATTGGATTATACAAGCCATGAATAGTGGTTCAGAATATATTATACTATTTTTCAGGAAATAATGATGACAGTTCCTGTAGAGATGCTGTGGTGGATATCGATACCTGGCTCTATTCGCTTATACCAATCACAGTGGTTGGATGATATATAGACGGGGGGTTTGTCCTGGGCAAGATAAAATATTTGACTTCTTTTTCATGTTCCTCAAACCAATACTTTATATATTTAGCTGCATGTATAGGGGGATTATCATCCTGGAGAAAGCCATCTCCCGCAAGATACAACGTTTGCACCATAGGATGGACTGGTGAACTAAAATGTCGATATATTCCTTCCCATTCTATCTCCCTTTTAGGGTTACAATAGGGCCTGAAGAAAACCATGAAATACCTTCCCAAACCCTGATAGATCTACCTCCATGATTGACAGTTGAGATGAGACTGCCAGAAACTTACGCTTGTGTAGGTGTTCTCCAGACATACGCAATTCCTGTTGCAAGGAACAATGTGAACAATGATTCGTCGGACCAAATGCCATTTTTCGACATATTGCTCGACCAGGATTTGCATTCGTGACACCATTGGGGGCGATATTTTGTATTGGCATCTATTACAAGTGGTTTGCGAATAGCTACTCTTTCGTAAATGGTTTGTTTATTAAGTTCCTTTCTACCTCTAATGTTTGATACTGGAACACGCAGATGCATGTTGAGATCTTTGGTCATTTTGGTTGCATTTGTTTTCTTTCTTCATGTCGCAATCCGCTTCAATACATCGTCCGACACTTTCACTCAGCTCTCCCTTTCGTCCAATATTCTATTTGGCAAAGGATGTTTTTCCGTGCAGTCTGTATGCTATCATGAGTTTCGAGACCATAGCTCGAAAAACACCCATTAACCTGGGGGTTGAAGTAACAGATACTCCAATTTATACGCACTCCAAAATTTTGTCCTTTTTGCAAGGTCTGCAAAGCTTGACATTTTACTCTGTTCCCCCCAAAAGCACGAAGCCCTTAGCTTCAATATTGCTAACTGACAGTAGAATAATACATACACTATATTAAATAAAAAAATACCGGTGGCCAGACTTGTTTTTTAAGGAATACGAAGAACAGTCATAAACACCACTTTATAACCCCAGGTGGTTATAAAGTGTTTCCATTATTTTGATAACCACCTGTATATATATATATATATATATATGTATATATATATATGTATATATATATATATATATATGTATATATATATGTATATATACATATATATATATGTATATATATATATATATATATACATATATATATATATATATGTATATGTATATGTATATATACATATATATATATATATATATATATATATATATATATATATATATATATATATATATATATATATATATATATATATATATATATATACCATATATATATACCATATATATATACCATATATATATATATATAACCACCTTAATGGCCGTTATTACAAAGGGGGTATAAAATTTCCTGTTCTAAAGGGGGAATCGGAAAAATGGGTCCCCTAAGCTAAAGGTTAAGCAAAGTAGCCGGTGGTCCTCTGGCAAACATGTATTGTGAAATTGAATTGTTTTGAAATCAATTTGAAATGTTTTATTATTTTGTATCATTCAGACTTACTTAAATATGATTTCAGAATTTTAATATAGGCATTATTTAAGAAAAAGAATTTTTTGGTACCGAGTCCCCTTAATACTAGAAAGACGGCTGCCGTCATTTAGACGATTTCGGACATACTATTTAGCGCTATGTCTGTATTTATGTCCTCCGGTTTCTGAAATTTTATGACTTTTTTCTAATTTTACGCGAAATATGCTAACACATTTACAAAGTTATATTCGATAGTAAAGAGTAGGAGAAAATGTGTTGTTTACCTACTAAGACTGAAAACGGTCAATTTGACGCCAACATAGAAACTAGGTCGAAATCATTAAAATAATACCGGAAAAAATAATAGTTACTTTTCGTCTCTTCCCCCTTTTGCAAATAACAGAAACATTGGTTCTTCGGAAATATTGGTGTCAAAAAACAAGAATCGCGCAAACCGTGCATATATTTTTACGGATAATCCATACGAGGTTGTCAGCTCGGCATACCTGCAAAAAAATACAACTAAATATATGTTAATTTACTATATATTGGTATGAAATAGTTCAAAATTAAAAGCATTTAACCATTTGAAAACACACTAAATATTTTTTAATTCTTGATTTTATTTTTAACCGTCAAAATGACGGCGTTCAGTCTTTTCAGTCAGAAAAAAATTTCCGTCTTTCTAGTGTTAAAGACATTTCTAATAGAATGAAGTAAACAAGTTAAAAATCAATAATTGTAGTAACCTCCAGAAAACTGTTCCATCACCCTTGGGACTGGTGATTCCTAGATTGGTCGACTTATTTCTATAGGACCCCAAACTCTAAATATACGCACAATAAGATTTATATCTGGTCTGTTTCATAAGCCAAACTGTCGCAAAATGTCCAATTAAAATCTAAAAGTACCTAGCGAATAAGAAAAGTATATTAACAAATTTTTAATTTAAATATACATAAAGTCGATGACAGCATTTTTTTAAATTTAATTGATACAGTTTATGTGATCAATATCTTCCTCTGCCACTTTTACTCAAAGTAATTCTAAGCATAAAACCCTACCTACCGAATACGTTTTCTTTTCTGGGGTTATTATCTGACATTAAAGGCTATTTATCACCTCCAGAGCAGTAAAGGAAAATTATGCTTGATATGTTTTAATAGCAAAAGCATTATACATCAAAATGTAATCGATGTCGTATTCCCTACTTTAAGAAAAGTGTTTTTTCATAATGTGTCGTTCTTTCTAGTTATTTATTTAGGGTCATTACGGCAATCTATTTTGATTTAGTAACAGAACTTCTTATCAAGAAAAATAGGATTATCGGAAGGTAAAAAATTCACAAGTGTCTGTTCAACAGAAGCCATTACAGATAATATATAGCTGAGGAAATGGCTTAGGTGAAATCAAATAATCAATAAATAAAATTTACTTTATATTTTGAGAATACTGAATTTTAAAACATTAACGTTAATTTTGTGTATGAATATAAATTTAATGTTCTGCAAGGAATTGTTTCCGAGACTGTCATGGCTTAATATAAGTATATCAAAGAACTGGTGTTTTTGTATAGAAGATATATTTACCAATAATAATGATTATATAATAATAATTCTCCAATAATCAATGACGTCGAACGTACACAGACATGTTTTCTTTTTAAGAACTATTGTTCAGTGACCTTCATGCAGAGGTCATTTTGCTAAAATCAAGAGAACTGGCTTAAATCATCCATACAAATATTTTAGAATATGTGATAATTTTTAACATTCAGGATAGGCAAGATTTATTGATTCAAAAAGATTACATCTTTTCTTAGAATCTCGACAACAGAATAAATGTTTCACTGAAACCTTTGGAAAAGAAATTTTAACCCACTCTTCATTTTTAGATTAGCAAAATCTATTGAAATCTTTAGTCTCCAAAATGTGGAAATTTTAAGGGCTGTTGAATGTTTCTGATACAGTCAAACCCCGTTATACCGAACCCAGTATATAACGAACTCACGGATCTAACGAACGAAAATTTTGGTCCCGCCGTTTTCCTATTGTACGTAATTTAATTAGTAGTGTGTCAGTTTAATGTAATCGGTTTTAGTCGATTTAATTCATTAATGATAATTTTTAATAGATTTTATAATTTTTAATACATTATTATTGAATACACATTGCAACTGATGAGTTATACATTTTGTGAACTCAAGCAGTTTTCTTAACTATTCGGATATAGCAAACCACCGGATAAAGCGAACAAAACCTTTTGTCCCTTGAAGTTCGTTATAACGGGTTTCGACTGTATAGTATTTTAAAAAGTTCCGAAATTTATGACAATCATATAACCTTTGCTTTACATTTATCAAACAAAATGAATTTTTGTGTTAGTTTATAAGATATTTATTTATGCATCTGTTTTTGATTTTTTATTGATACGCATATTAATTTAAATATTAAATCATATATCAAGAAATATCGGGAGTTGCCGTTTTGAATTTTAATAAAGGGTAAGGCAAGCTACCTAACATTGTGAAGTGTAAGGTAAAGTGCAAGCCGTTGGAAATGGCTCTCCACTCACCAAGACCTTTTCAGTTTATCTTTACGGAAACAATCACCTGAAATATGTCAAATTTTATATTTCAAGGCAGTGAAAACAGTGATTCAACAAATATTAGATCACTGATTTCACTGCCTTAAAGTATAAAATTTGAAATATAAGAAAAAGATAATGCTAGAATTATATAGGTTTATTCACTTGAAAGAGGCCCCGATTATTGTGTAATAACTTTCGATAGGATGAAGCAATCTGAACCAAAAAATACACACTATTCCTTGAAGAATGTGTAATCGACTGATATTACATGCTATGCTGGAAGTTATCTCCGTTTTCTGCCAGACATATTTCGACGCGCCGCTCAATGTCCGTGAACATATTGGCAAGGATATGGAGGGAATAGCAACAATTTCACATTGAGTGTTTTCCTTTCAAATCTTCATTGCGTGAGGCTTGTTCCAATACACTTTTTCCAAAGCAAGAATTCTGGTAGTGTCAAATACGGCGACCGCGGTGGCCAAAGCCGCTTTGAAATTACGCTGTCGTCGATGAAAGACTAAGTATCCACTATGCTTTTTGCCGATGTGTGACAAGTTGCTCCATCGTGATGGAAGTAAACCTCTGTCAATTCACGATCATCCAGCTGATTAATAAACTGTTCAAAAATGTCCAAGTGTTCATCGGTGTCAAAGAAAATGGGCCCCATGATGCTGAACTGACGTTTTGCGCACCACACACCAACTTTTTGATAATGTAGTGGTGTTTGGTGAGTAGCAAAGGAATTTTAGGCGGTCCATATACAGTTTTTTGCGAGTGGACATAACCCGACAAATCGAACCACGCGTCAAACGAAAACCATGTGATATGATGTGCCATCCACTGAGAAGTTGTTTGTACGCGGATTCGTTTAGATTGTTTTGTCAAAGTGAGAGTTATTACAGATTATTCAGGGCTTCTACCGATGGAATCACCCTATATGAGATTCCGTTCTCAGAAAGTAATTCTGAGAGTAAGCAGTCATCAAAATACCAAAGCTAAATAAATAAAAAAAACCATTCCAATCTCCAAAAACATTGCAGTCTTAGTCAATTTTCCAGTTGTACGCGTGTTCTCTTTGGATCGATTATTATTGATCTTATTTGCATCGACGAAGTGTCATTAAAGGTTGATATCTATCGATGTGTCAAAAAAGTTTTATCGCAGTTCTGTTTGGGTGATGACGATAAATGCTTTTAATCATTTAACAGCTTTATTTCACTTAAAACATAATTACGTAAAGGTAAATAAATAAAAATACCGAAATCATAGATAAAGCTCAAGTTTTCAGGTATTAACCATAGTGAGTATTTTATAAATATTACGTAAACACATGGACCCACAGTAGCTTAGTTGTAGCACGGCGGGTCTTGGTACTGAGGTTGCTCGGATCGAATCCCGACAAGCACCATTAAATACCTTCGTGTATAGGATGTATATGGGCATGTTAAATCCGTAGAAAGGAAAGTCCTTTTATAAGGTCAGAAAGGGTGGGAGAAGGTACGAACCCCCCAAATGTCCCCCTGAGGGGTGATCTGTCAAAATTTAGGTGGCACCTGGCTAAGTCGGACTCAGACCTTTGCGGTACCATTATAAACCGGAGGCGCACCCTTCAGCCCGTCAGTCTATATGGACCTGGCCTGGAAAACTTCTTGCCAGAGGCATAAATAACAGCAACAACAACGTAAACACATAGAAGGAAATCAATCGAACCTCCCCCACTTTTTATCTTGTGTAATAAAAAACTCTTTTGCTGAATATTACATTAAAACTTATCTTATTACATTAAGAACTATATAAATAAGGCTGGTTTATTATGTACAAAAGCAAGCTTTATTCCACTATTGGATCAGCAGTTTATACCATTAAAAGGTTTCTTTTTTTTTAGGTGTACTTATCTCTGTTTGCCTTGAGAGGATCATTTGAGCTTTAGTAAAAATAATATGATCACCGCTTTTCTTCAAAAATTTATAGCTGTTTGTTTTCTAGAAAGCTATTATTATGTAATTTATTTCGAAATGAAATATTTCTGTGTACATTAATGTCTAAAATTAATAATACATTCAGAGAAGAAGTCATTTCTCAAAAACGATTTCAGCGACATTTAATGGAACTGAACTCAATGGTAAGTAACAATTTTGCGGCAAATTTATAGCTATTGGAATTGGTTCCAAACACATTAGAAATTTAAATAAAAAATAATTGTAAAATATTTGAAAAGCAGAGTAGAAAAAGTGCATTTCAAAAACAAAAATCAAATTACTCAGAAAATAATTTTTTTGCATTAATACGGTATGAAATAATGCCTGTCTCAAAATGAGATGTCACCAAGGAATTTCTTATTATTAATTAAAATGGGAATTAAACTTAGTGTAGTGAAATGTATGATATACCATATTGGTGTCAGAGTTGTGTTAATTTAATTAAAGCGTCTTTTTAATATATATTTTTTAATATTTCACTATAATTTTTTATTTAATTTTCCAATGCAATTAGACTCACTTCCATGTTATGAAATTCCTTGCCAAAAAATGATTTACTAAGGAAATTTGCATTAAATTTCACCAAATATTTTTTGGGGGGAAATGGTATTTTTTGTAAATTTTTAGTAAACTTTTGACACTTGTGTAGAAAAACATAAATGCGATTTCCGCAATATTCGTAAGAGCATGCCAGTCATAAAAAGTTAATTAACTTTCTATATTTTGAACACAGCTATGAGATATTTCAAGAACTATATTACTTATATAGAAAATAAAAAAATGTGATGTAGCAAATTTTTATATTTTATCCTAACACTTTGAGAAATGTACTCGGAAAGCAAATGTTCTTTAAATTTGTAAAATAATTAAGCTGAAAAATTCGAGTTTATAATCTCATTTACACAGCTCCAATAATAATTTTAATAATTTTAAAGTAACTTTAATAATTAATGTTTCAAAGCTGTAAAAGGACGTAAAAAGACACGCAATTATGTGTACAAACAACCAAAATTCTCCACCTACTAGATTATTTTGATTATTTGGCACTTCAATCAAATTGGATTTTTTCTTTCTATAGTTTTGTAACCTACTTATTTTATAAGTATTTATTTATCTTTTTACTGGCCACGCAGACATTCTTCCAGACAATGATTTTAATGATAACTATTTTATTTCTGAAATTTTCCTGAAGAGACTCCCTAATATTACACTCATGGAAAAAAAATTTATTTAGTTCTCTACAATAGTGTAATCCATTGCCTGCTAGTTTTACGTTTTCGCAACATTAATTTAATATTTTTTAAATATAAATGTTATCAATTTTGTGTAAACAAATGAGGACTATGTTAAAAAAAATCTTGAAATTTTGTGATAAATTATTAAAATGAATTTATTTTTATATTTTATTAGTTAAATATTTCAACAAATGTCACTGAATTTTAACTACTGATATTCATCAATTTCGATGAATCGTCGTAGATGGCAGCAGATGCGCAGTTTCAAAAGTAGCATTAAAACAGATATCTTGATCTCTTATAAATAAAACGACGACATCAGATAAGCTGGATCCTGTTACTATTTCTTTGTAATTATTGGTTATAAAAAATGTTGCGAAAACGTAACACTGGCATGATTCAGTATGTAATAGATTTAATGTGCTGATAATGTTTTTTTTTAAATTATCATTTTTTTTCATTTCAGATCCATTTAGACAAAGACGATGTCTGACCACCGATGAAGCTTTAGAATACTTAAATGAATTGGAAGATGGTGATTTATCTGACATTTCATTAGAAAGTGAGGATGAAGCCCATCAACGTGATTTAGTTATCATTCCACCAGACCCAGACGTAGTCACAGATGATAAAGATTTAGACGATGATCTGTAGCATGATAATAAACAGATTCCAAAGTATGTTTCGGGTGAAATTGAACTCCATGATCGTAAATCAAAAAATAGCGTAAAAATGTTGTTAAAAAATAGTAGATAAAGTAGAAAATCCTCCAAAATAAAATTTCTTGGAAAAAATCCTCTCCAACTTACAATTTCAAGCCAGCTCTAATGAAGACAAAAAAATAGAGATTACATCAGGCGATTTGTCCAATCTTCAACCTATTGATGTGTTCTTAAAATTCTTTAATGAAACACTTTTGGAGCATATTGTAGCAGAAACTGTAAAATATGCTCATCAGAAGAACAGGTTAAAATTTTCATTGACTGTTCCTACTCTCAATCGTTTTATTGGCATTCTGCTTTTTACATGTTATTCTAAATTACCACATGAGCAGTTATATTGGTCGATTGCTGAGGATGTCAGCTGTCTTATTATTAGGCATATCTTGAATCGGGCAACATAAAACAAAATATGCATTTGGCTGACAATACTTAGTTGGATAAAAGTGGTAAATTATATAAAGGTAGACCGTATTTGAATATTTTAAATGAAAATTTTATGAAGTTTGACGTTTTTACTACAAATCTCTCAATTGATGAGCAGATTATCCCATACTTTGGAAAGCATTCAAGTAAAATGTTTCTGAAGGGGAAACCAGTCCGATTTGGCTACAAAGTATGGTGCTTATTTTCTTCAAGTGGTTACTTATATCAGTTTGATATTTATACGGGAAAATTGCAAGAAAAATCAGATCCTCTAATGTCTATGAAGGATATGAAGAAAACAGAACGCGGAACACATCACATGGCATTTGATAAAAGTAATTTGATTTCTATTGCAAGGTGGAACGATAACTCTGTAGTCACTATAGCTAGTAATTGGGATTTTATTCACCCCCTTCCCTCAACATCTTCCAAACGCTATTCCAGGAAGGAGAAAAAGCCCATTTCTGTAAGACAACCACAATTAATAGCTAATTATAGTTCTCGTATGGATGGAGTTGATCTCCTAGATAATTTCATTGCTTCTTACCGGATACAAATTAAAGGTAAAAATTAGTGGTGGCCAATTTTCACTAATTTCATCGACATAGCAAAAGTGAATGCATGAAAACTGTATCGAATGTGCATTGATCCTTCAATAAGTTTATTAGATTTCCAAAAATATCTGGTAATTTCTTTACTTAAAACACTAACAACCGATGATACATCCAAAGAAGAAAGTCATGAATCGCTAGAAAAATTTAAAAATCCAGGACGTCCATTATCCATGAAAAATTTATTTTTGAAAAAGACGAAACAAGATTGCACCAGTCACATAATTGAGAGAAATCCTGAAAATAAAAGGAGACGCTGCAAACACTGCAGTAGGCAAACTGGAACAATTTGCAACAAATGCTCAGTCCTAGTTCATGCTAAATGTTTCAAACCATTTTATGTAACTCGGAAATAAAATATACCGTTTTCTGCCAGTGTTGCGTTTTCGCAACATTTTGTAAATTACAAAGAAATAAATACTATATATTTGGGGACATGGTTTTATTCCTTTAGTTATTCAGTTATAATCATCAGAAATTGATTTTGTCTATTTTTGTGAACGTTAAGTGTGTACGGCAGGTAATGGGTTAAGTGTATATAAAGCATAGTATTGTAGTGTATTGCTATAAAGAGTATTTTTACAAAGCGCTGAAGTACACTGTATTGTAATGAACTGCTTTTAATGTTTTTTATGTATGTATATATACGTATATATATTGTTATGAAAACATCAACTTAAAACAAGTTCCGGAACATCCGATTTAAAACTAACCGGAACTGGTTTCCCCCAACTTTTCTCCAGCTCGTCCAATTCAAAGCGGTGGCGTGACAATGAATGCGCGCGCGCATGGACATTCTCCAGAACTTCTTACAAAGTTTGGATAAAAACGTTGGCAACAAAAAAGGTGTGGCGATTTTTGAATTTTCGGCTCAAGAAGAATATGTGGAGTCAGTCTTCGAAAATTTCTTCGACGAGAGAGTCCATCGATCTACTACTAAAGAAGAGGTTCTGAAGCACGTGGTTGCACGTGTAGCACAAAAGAAATATAATCAATCTACGAAAAATTTTACCAAGAAATGAATCGATCATCTGTAAGCTGATCTCCTGCGCAAGTGTTAGATGGATGTCTACAAATACAGAATTAACCAATGCTAATGGATTCAAGACATCCTAATGTTTCCTGGCCCTTTGAGGAGAAATGTGATGTCCCCGTGTAAATCATTTTTTGTGCTCTCCTAGTTTAAGTATTAAATAAAGTGTGGTAAGTGAATTCTGGTTTCATTCTTTTTTTTTAATGCGATGAGCTGATCTTCTATAATCACTGCCATAACAATAATTATTAACATTGGTGCCATGACCAGGTTCCAATACTCCAATTTAAATCACTTTCATGACGCATTTTTAAATAAAATAATTTATAGATGTAAAATGAATTGTTAAGCTCATAGTTTTAGATAAAATATTTATAATTACGATCATACAATGCAAAATAAAAAATTACTCCTTAAGTCGTCTATGAAAACATTTATAATACATAAAAATCAAAATGACTCATACGAAAAGTATTATGTTTTGGGTATAAATTTACTTAAAATAAAAACTATGAATGCTTTATCGAGTCCTTGAAAATAATCCAAATTAACTTCGACCCGAAATAAAACAAAAAGAAAAGAAAGTCAGTAGGGTAATATTCTGAAACCTCTTTTTTTCCTTTTCCCAACTGCGTTTCCATAATCCACATCTATTACTGAAATCACTTCGCATTTAATCATTTATTTTATGGGTACAGCAGCAATTTCACATCGTAAAACTGGCACGTACATTCTCTCAAAACAGTTCGTTTAATCGCACATAAAATTAGAGTGATAAAAATAAAAATTTCCCCCCTCTAAGATACGAGTCACATTTTACACGAAAATTGCTCAAAGCCCTGGGTATTTATTCATTCATTTTCAATAGTCCGTTATGGAACATAAAACATTTTAACATTCTGGTGCATCAACCCCGATGACTTCGCATCTAGAAGTCGGAAAATAATCAGGTTTTAAATTTCTGCCTCGACTGAAAGCGAGTCGTAAATTAGGAACTTTATTCCCCGGGGAACAGTTATAAATCGGAAATAAATACCGATTTATCTTCCGGAATACCTCCTTAAGTCGCAATTCAAACGCGGGCACATATATATAAACACATATCTTAGGAGAAACAACAGTTACTAAGCTGTTACTTATCACATTTATCATATTTATTATACTCATGTAGTTCATAGATTTGTAAACGACAGAAGTATTGCCTTTTGAATCGGAAAATATATAATCAATAGCTATTATAAAATTTTAATTATCATAGACTCCCAAAACTGTAGTTCTTACATTTACACAAAATCCTTATTTTTTTCAGTTAAAACAGAATAAGAGACATACAGAGTATCAACTTTTACCTTTCCAATCAATTCATGAAAAGAATTTTAGAGTATAAATGATAAGTCATCCATTTTAATATAGTATCTGAATATGCTGCACACAAAACAATCCATTATATGGAAAAGTATGCATTTTTAAAAAACTATTGACGAGCAATCAAAAAATTTAACAAGAGGACGGAATAATTTGACATCATAACAAAATAATATTAGGGATAGATTTTTTCTGGAATTACTAAATCCCATTCATAAAGCAGAAAAATAATAATTATATAACATTATATAATAATATTATATAACATTATATAATCTTTATATATAAAAGGCAAAGTCTGTGTGTGTGTGACCGAGTTTTTGTCTGCTCGCGGCGCAGCGCAAAGACGGTAGGTCGGACAGTCTTGAGATTCGACACGAAGATGCCTCCCGAGGTCTCATTATGCACCTCGAAGCCCTTTTTTCGATTTTTTAATTAGATTTTCCGTAATTAAATATTTAGTCGCGATTTGGAGCTCCCGGACGAGTAAAAGCCCCGTACATCCTAACGTATCCGTCCAAGAATTTTTTTTTTTCGGACGAGCCTATACGGGAAAGATGACACTATACGGAAATCACAATTAAAATTGTCTGTCTTAATTTATCGATTAATTGTGATTTTTTTTCGATCGCCTGTACGCACCCGTTTTTCGGAAAAAAACGCGATTTTGTCCGTGACCCTTTTTTCCAAATTGTCGAATCGATACGTAAATGTCGTTACATTTTTACGAAATTTTTATCTCAGAGACCCTAGACATCACAGTTTCGAAAGCCAGAACCAAAATTAATTTACAAATTGTAGTTATTTTTTAATAATTTATTTTATGATTCGGAAACTCTTGCGAGAAATCTCATTTTGGAGATTTCGTTCTTCATTTCCGGACGAAGGTAAAATAGGAGAAAAACCAGTTTTTCGACGTCATGCACGTGATGTGTTGGTTCGTTTGTTTTCTATGAGGGATTCGGTGGTTAAAGGAAATCGATTACTATTGCAGTGATAATCGATTAAAAAATCACATTTAGTAATGCCGTAATTTTTTTGGCCAGCACTTAGTTAATATCATATAATTTTTGGTGTATTTTTGGAAAAAATCTATGAAGATTTCAAAGAATTTCAGCATGTGGAGGATGTGATATATTCGCTTTCAAGGAAATCGAATACTTTTGCAGTGATATTTGATTAGTAATCCTATGTCAAAAATTTTGCCAAAATGTGCCAGAAAGGATTAAATTTATATGGGTAAAATAATGTATCGTGGTGAGGAAAAGGATGACAGCGACGCCCATTAGCAAAGGGTTAAGGCTACTAAAAAATTGGTAATTACATTACCCGAGCAACGCCGGGACGGGTACAGCTAGTGATATTATATAACATTATATAATAGTATTATATAAAGTAGGAAAATAATATTATATAACATACAAAAAAAAACTTTTTTTAATTTCCAAATTCTTTTCATTTTCCTTTAAAATTACTTGGGCGTAAGCAAACTAATTTCGTTTTGTCGCCCCCTTAAGAACAAAGATTTTGAGCGTAACCTAAAAGCAATAGTAGGTAATCAATACATCATCCCTTTAAACCCCCGTCTCGTGGGCGCCAAATCTTATATAACAGGCCACGGGCCTTAATCCACAGGACTGGCTTGGGGGCCTCTATCCAATCAATGCAAAGTGCAAGGAGTGAGACGCCCTCGTCCAGTACCTAATTACTGTCCGAAAATTCAAATGTTTTGACAAATTAGCGTTCATACAGGGCCCGTGTTACATTTCCAAGAAATATAATTGTATATTATCCATGTATAATATACAGATTTATATATTTTCATGACCATCACTTATTTTTTAGGTTAATCGTAATTCTAGAGGATCAGGAAATAAAATCTACTGATATGTTAACAAACTATATAAAAAACTATCTTTGCAGTTTTGATATTTTTACCAAGCGCCAAATAATGATTAGACATGAAGCAAAAACGACTAACAACTCAATACATTAGTTTACTATTTCCATATACAATAATATCTTTATTAAAACCTAATATTTAAATATAGATGTTAATATTTGTGCAAATTCAGAGAGGAAAATATCTGGTTAGTTTCATCCAGTACCTAATTACACCGTCCCAAGATACAAATGCTCTAATAAATTCACGTTCACCGCCGAGAACCATATTACATTTCCATAAAATATTTGCGTTGACATCCGTCGCTTGCAAATTACTTTATCATCCGTAATGAGCTAATATGCATCACTATTTAATCCTCTGTGTAAGGAAAGAATTAATGCTTATGCCATCACGTCGGTAGTCTCCGTAATACGTTCTGAATACCGTTAATAAATTAAAAGAGTTTCATATCTATTCCGAACGTAAACTCGGAGTTTTTGGAAATTTTTTCATTCAAATCTTTTATATTATTTATTTGGAAAGATAAATTACTTTTACACACACAGAGAGAGAAGGGAGGATTAAATAGAAGATAAACATAGGCAATTTGAAAAAGTTTCCATATCAACAAAAAAATATTGGAGAGAAATCAAGCCAGAAAACGATAATTTCTTTACATCTATATATATAAAATGGTTCCGTAATTGACTCACTGACAGACAACGCACAGACCAAACCGCTGGACCTAAAGGGCTGAAATTTTGCATGGCGATTCTTCTTATAGTGTAGGGGTGAACTAAGAAATTTTTTTTGAAAAAGTCTTCTTAGATTTTTAAAAATTAAATTTTTAAGCTGTTTTTGCAATGTTCTTTTAAGTTTGCATTTACAATAGTAATTTGAGGGTTATGAAATTTATATCACGAGAAAGACCATAAAAATTCCTTTAAAATGAAATCTTTTTCGAATCTTTACCTCCATTTTCTGATTTTGGGGGATTTTTTAAAGATTAATTTTTAGAATTCAATTTATTAAATGCCGATCACGTGATTTCTTTTTCTGGTACTTTAAATTAATTTATCGTCACGTGCATAACAACGAAATAAACAGAAAAAATTTTCTTGCTAATGCGGCAGACAATTGGAAATTATCCAAAAAAAAATATTAAAATACAGTAAAAGATATGTTCCTCAAACTGTACTATATTAACTGTACTAAATTCTTTAGTAAGTTCTATTAGATTTAATTTGAATATTTTATTTTACATTATTTTGTTTATAAAAATATTCGTTACGATTTTTTTATAAATATATTTTTTCGTTTTATTTACATCAATTGCATACATTGATCGCTGTATTTATTATAAATATATTTATACATATTTTTGGCATTAATTGCATACATTGACCGTTGTATATAATTTGAATGTACTCCGTAGCGATGTACGGGCTTTCAGCTAGTGGAAAGATATGGAAAGCGAGAGAGAGAGAGAGAAAGAATACAGTGTGTTCCAAAAATGATGTTGGAGTTTCAAATGGCTATAGCTTAGCAACAAATCATGTAGCAAACACGAGTCATACATTAAATGAATGAGAAAATCTCAAAGGTTATGTGTGCGAAAGCTTACTTGCAGACTCCAACAGACTCCGGGACAAGTACCGGAAAGTTCTGGAGAATTTCATTTTCCATTTAGACTGGAGCTCCTCCACATTTTGCTACAATCATGCGGAATTTCTTCACGAAATATTTCCTCAGCGATGGATTGGACGAGAGGGCTGGATTGCCTGCTTCCCCCCCCCCACACACACACACACCATGGTCTCTAAACCTTAACCCCATGGATTTCTACTTTTGGGGTTATGTAAAATAACACGTGTATTCCATTCATGTCCGAAAGCTGGACCATTTAACACTATAATGAGGAGAATTTCTTTCTTACTAAAAAGACTGAACACCATCATTTTGACGCTTAAATTTAAAATCAAGAATTTACAATATTTAATAAGTTTTTTTAAATAGTTAAATACTTTAAATTTTTAACTATTTCATACCAATGTATAATAAATTAGTAAATATTCAGATATATATTTATGCAGGTATGCCGAGCTGACAGCATGGTATGGTTTATCCACAAAGTTTTTTTCATGGTTTGTGCAGTTCTTATTTTTCAACACCAATATTTCCGAAGAGCCAATATTTCTGTTATTTTCAAAATGGGAAAGAGACGAAAAAGTAACTAACGTTTTTACGGTATCATTTTAAAGATTTCTGCCTATTTTCTATGTTGGCGTCAAATTGACGGTTTTCAGTCTTAGCAGGTATACAGCACATTTTCTCCCCCTCTTTACCATCGAATATAATTTTGTAAACGCTTGTGCATATTTCGCGTAAAATTAGAAAAAATCATAAAATCTCAGAAGCCTGAGGATATAAATACAGACATAGCGAGGATATAAATACATACATCAATAGTAAGTCCGAAATTGTCTAAATGACGGCAGCCGTCTTTCTAGTGTTAAAAGAAAGGATCGCTGAAGTTATTTCGTCTATCACTCCTGGTGGGGTTCTCTGCCGTGTATGGAAAGAGACTGAATATCGTTTTAACATCTGCAGGACAACTAAGGGAGCACACATCAAAATCTGCTGAACAGATGAGAAACTTGTAGATTTTCTCTTCGATTTGACGTGTATTTCATCTCTCTAAAAAGGTTTGTTCCGAAGCTATCACCATTTAAAACACCACCACTATTTTAGGGGTACATTGTATGTACATATGGATATATAAGGAGAGAGATAAATGCAAATACTAACATAATTTGTCATAATCATCCGTCGCCTGTCTATTGCCGAATGACTAGGGCGCTGGATTTCGGTACCAGAGTGCCACCGTTTCGAGTCCCACCGTTCTCATGAATGTTTCTAGCCGTTCGGCATCGAATTTAAGCTGTAGGTTCCGGTCAAATTAGCCCTCGTGTACCAAAATTGACCGTGTCGTTGTTGTTGTTGTTGCTAATGCCCCCTGGTTGGAGGTTCCATTCACCAGGTCCTAATAGGCTATTGAATTGAAAGGGGTGGATTCTGTTTTGAATTAGCACCACAAGGGTCGGAGTCCGACGTGGCTAAATGACCGGTCCCGTAATTTTGAACCGAGTCAAGCGACGAGACAGGAACACTTGACCTCACACTTCCAGAGGTAAATTTGAGAATTTCGAGGACATTGCAGCTACGACCAATTTTACGTGCCTCGACCACCATAAGTGAACACGGCGGGGTATTTGCAGCGACGAGCATCGAACCAGGGACGTTAAAATCACTGGCCCACTGCTCTTGCAAATTGGGCCACCGTGCCCTAAAAAATTGACCTACTGCTTTCAACCTAAACAAACCATAACCAACCGGCTGACAAGAAATAATTAAGTAAATATAATTGATACCAAAAAATATATTTATTGTAGTGTTCCATAATAAGTTTAACGGTTACTTAGATACAAAATAAGCTTAAAAACATAACTCAAATTTTTAAAACAAATTCTACGAGAAGATACTAAATTCTAATTATATTGTGAAGTTCTATCCAGTAGTTCCCATTGCACCATTAACTGTTGGATTGTTTATAATATGGGAGTTCTTTAAAAAAATAAACGTGATAGCCAAGATTTATTTATCTTTGGAGGAACTAAGAGTTTGAAATTTAAATATTGATAACAATTAATTAACTGCAATAGAGGAATTCAGATAATAAGGTAAAGTTCTTTCGATAAGGTATTTCAAATAATATGCGAACGTACGGTGTAAACCCTAAATAATGCAATAAAAAGTACATTTATGTATAACACATGAGCGTATTTCCCCAATTCCAAATTATTATACGAAACTGTATTTTTATGATATTGCTAAATATATTAGAAATTTAATAAAGGAACATAAAAATAGAAACACTCCTTTAATGACAAGTGAAATTTTCACATATATTACCTCGGTTTTATCTAGTTTTTATTATTATTTTCCAAATGAGCATTTCTTAATGCAATGATGTAGCATGAATATAAATTTTTAAAACCTAGTATAGCGTACGAAGTAGACTGAATGATGGATTTTGTGATACTCCATCAACACACTGTTTGAAATTCCTTACAGATTTAAACGTAAATGTGTCTAAATTGTTGTTAAAATACTGCAAATATTCTGTTTCCTCCGGAAAACCATAATTACTGGAATTTTAATGAAATAAAATGAAATATTCTGTGAATTCAATTATAGAATACACATTTTGCATATCATTCCGGATTTACTTTACTAGATCAAAATTTAATTAGGTAAAATGAAGAAAAATATATATCTGGGTTTACAATTAGTGAAATAGGATATATCTTCAGAAAGATTATTGCTAAAATAAATAATAAAAGGAGGACATTTATTTAATTAACTTTAAATTTTAAAGAACTTTTTTATAGACCTTTTGGGTTTTTTTAAATATCTGATTCTGTCATTTGTTACATAAAGATAAACAAAAAAATTGGGTTCCTCCACCAACTTGCTTCCATGAAATACAATATAGTATCAACACGTTAAAGTCTAAGCTGATTACCAAACGGGGTTCATTTTTTTATATTTTACAAATGTAAAAATTATAACAAATGTTATTTAATACCCGAGAAAAGAGAAAAGGATATCGCCGAGACTAAGAATATGAATTTCCTTCACACTCGGCAGTGTTCATTACTCCTCCAGGGTTTTGACGACAAGTGCTTAAATATACTTCCTCTAACTCCTTTGAGATTCTATAAAATGAAATATATTAGGTTTATCTTGTTAACATATTTAAACACTATCTTTGTATTTCATGTTATACAGAGGCTGTTCGCACATTTTTTAGACGATTTTGGTAAGCGGTAATAAAAAATCGTTTGATGCAAAAGAAATAATTGCAATTGTACTATGCTTTTAAAAGGCAAAATTATCGTCTGCGGCTTGAAAGTTTTGTTTTATTCAAAATGGCGTTTTTAACAAAGCAGTGGATCGAAGGCTACATTTATACTCTTTCCGAAGAGAAATATGCATACTTCATTATCCAAAAACGATGTGAGAGTCATGGTTTTGTGATATCTAAAGCGTCGATAGGTAATATCGTCAACAAGAAAGGGAAAAAAACGTCAAATTGGAGCCTCAAGTGGGACAAAAATTCCAAACAAGTATCCAAGGAAAAAACGGACATCTTCGACTATTGCAAAGGTACGTTGTTTAATGTTAAAAGAAATCCCCCTAGTCAAAGGACAGTTGCAAAATCATTAAAATGCTCGGTGTCCACTGTAAACAAAATGATAAACGTTGATTTAAATCTTAAGAAAGCGAAAAAACGCAATGTGCATGTCTTCTTCCAAATCATATCGCTGAACGCAGGACACGCTGCAGAATTCTATATGAGAAACATTTATCCAAAGAAAAATGGAAAACAATTGTCACAATAGATGAATCATGGGTGTATTTAAATGATTGCAACTAAAAAAAGAGCCATTTATTATCATAAAAGGGGAGAAAAAAATTTAAGTACATGATTCAAAGATTCACCTATGGATTCTTGGGCTTTCGGACTTTTAAAATCTGCATTATCCACACGTCGTCCCAAAACCCTTACAGGACTCTGGAAAGCTGTTCAGGAGGAATGGGATAGAATACCTCTTCTGACACTTCAAAAGGCATTATTATCCTGGAAATTGCGGTGTCGAAAAATAGTTCAGAATAAGGGATGTCAAATAGAAAATTTAAAACACAAGAATTTTATGTAATTTAGTTTTGTGAATACAATATACATCGTCTAAAAAATTTGTTAACAGCATCTGTATATGTATCCAGAACATACATAAAATTAAACGCAGGTACAGTTTGGGTTGTGCTCATGAGTATTAAACATTGCTTATACAGAAATTTACTTTTGTAAACAACGGAATTTTTCCACTTACACATAAAATACCTTGATTAATTCAGTCAACATTTTCTCAAAACATCAAAATATATTCTTAATATATTTAAACAGTATCTTTATATTTCATGGTATATATGTATCCAGAACATACATAAAATTAAACTCAGGTACAATTTGGGTTGTGCTTATGAATATTAAACATTGCTTATAAGAGAAATTTACTTTTGTAAACAACGGAATTTTCCCATTTAAACATAAAATACTTTGATTAATTCAGTCAACGTTTACTCAAAACATCTAAATATATCTTTAACATATTTAAACACTACCTTTGTATTTCATGTTTTAAATGTATCCAAAACATACATAAAATTAAACGCAGGTACAGTTTGGATTGTTCTTATGAATATGAAACATTGCTTATAATAGAAATTTACTTTTGTAAACAACGGAATTTTATCATTAACAGATAAAATACCTTGATTAATTCAGTCAACATTTACTCAAAACATCTAAATATATCCTTTACACATTTAAACACTATCTTTGTATTTCATGTTATATATATATCCAGAACATACATAAAATTAAACGCAGGTACAGTTTGGGTTGTGCTCATGAATATTATACATTGCTTATGAGATATATTTGCTTTTGTAAACAACGGAATTTTCCCATTAACTGATAAAATATCTTGATTAATTCGGTTAACATTTACTCAAAACATCTAAATATATCCTCTAAGTTTCCACTAAACACCTCAGGTAACTTTATATCTACATTTTTGTATTTCTTGCTGCTAAATCGGGGTACATACTTGTGATTTTTCAGTATTTTATGTATGGTTAAGAAATGCTCATAATTTTCATGAACTAGTGATCACATTTACGTAATGAAGTTGCTAAATATAGATCACGTTAATGATATCGAGGAAGTAAACAAAAGAGCTCATTATGAAAAGAAATCTTTAATATCCGTAGGGTTGTTAGGAACAAATTATATTCTAATGTGCACTGCTTTTACGATTAAGAACACTAAGTATAATTTCCGTTCATAACGCTTACAGTCATTATGAAATTTCATTTTAGGCAAGCTCATCTAATCAAAATCTATTTTTCCTTCGAAGTGCTAAACGTCGTCTGTGACATTAGATTTATTCGATTTTATGTTGAAGGTAGTGTAGAGCAGTGGTTTTCAATCCTGTGCCCGTGGGGGCTGGTGCGCCCGTGAAGGTGTTGAAATACGCCCGACTTTATTTTGATTTTTTTGCATATTTTATTTTTTACTGCATGTAGTAAAAATGTATAAAACACGGATAACATTTGCGTCTACAAAATAATATTATTCTCAAAGCTGGTGCGTCTGATGAGAACTTTCGGAATCTCGTTGGCCGTAAAAAAATTTCCTAATCTTAAAACTGCAGCCTATAAAATAAAATCTTACTTTGGTTCAACATATCTGTGAGAAGTCTTTTTTTCAGCAATGATTATTATCGATATATATAAAAAACTTCAGTAACTGACTGACAGATAACGCACAGACCAAACAGCTGGACCTAAAGGGCTGAAATTTTACATAGCGATTCTTCTTTTAGTGTAGGGGTGCACTAAGAAAGGTTTTTGAAAAATTCTTCTTAGATTTTTCTAAATTAAATTTTTAAGCTCTTTTTGGAACTTTTTTTAAAAAATTTACAGTAAAAATAATAATCTAAGGGTTATGAAATTTATATCACAAGAGAGATCATGAAAATTCCTTTAAAATGAAATTTTTTTCGAATCTTTATCTCCCTTTTCTTATTTTTCGTGAATCTTAAAAGATTAATTTTTAGAATTTAATTTATTAACTGCTGATCACGTGGTTTCTTTTCTTTTTGTAATACTTTGAATTAATTTTACGTCACGTGCATAACAACGAAATAAATTGACAAAAAAATATTAAAGTATGGTAAAAGATAAAATTTAACCACTAGACTAATTAAGATTAAAGTGTTTTAAAAATGTAATTCAAATTAGTATGTTTAAATTAAACATACAAATTATTTGCATACATTGACCGTTGAATTTAATATGAACATTTTCTTCTACATTATTTTGTCTATAAAATATTCGTTAAGATTTTTTTTATAAATACATATATACAGAGGCTGTTCGCACATTTTTGAGACGATTTTGGTAAGCGGTAATAAAAAATTGTTTGCTGCAAAAGAAATAATTGCAATTGTACTATGTTTTTAAAAGTCAAAATTATCATCTGCGACTTGAAAGTTTTGTTTTTATTCAAAATGGCGTTTTTAACAAAGCAGTGGTTCGAAGGCTACATTTATGCTCTTTCCGAAGAGAAATATGCATACTCCGTTATCCAAAAATGATGTGAGAGTCATGGTTTTCTGATATCTAAAGCGTCGATAGGTAATATCGTCAACAAGAAAGGAAAAAAAAAACGTCAAATTGGAGCCTCAAGTGGGACAAAAATTTCAAACAAGTATCCAAGGAAAAAACGGACATCTCCGACTATTGCAAAGGTACGTTGTTTAATGTTAAAAGAAAATCCCCCTTCTCAAAGGACAGTTGGAAAATCATTAAAATACTCGGTGTCCACTGTAAACAAAATGATAAACGTTGATTTAAATCTTAAGAAAGCGAAGAAACGCAATGTGCATCGTCTTCTTCCAAATCATATCGCTGAACGCAGGACACGCTGCAGAATTCTATATGAGAAACACTTATCCAAAGAAAAATGGAAAGCAATTGTCACAATAGATGAATCATGGGTGTATTTAAATGATTGCAACAAAAAAAGAGCCATTTATTATCATAAAAGGGGAGAAAAAAAATTTAAGTACATGGTTCAAAGAATCGAAAGAAAGTTTTTCTAAGGGATTCGTGATTGTTGCTGGTTTTTCTTATAATGGCAAGTTAAAAATAAAGAGAGTGGAAAAAAATGTCAAGATTAACTCCAAATACTATCAGGAACATATTTTATCGCCAATTTTTCTGAATGAAATACCATCGCTTTACCCCCAGTGTCATCAATCTGTGAGACTCAATCAGGACAAAGCTAGCAGTCACACATCAAAATCCACTATAAATTTCCTAAAAGAAATGGAACAAAAAACTGGTATCAAGGCCATACCCTTCACTGATATCCCTACTAAATCTCCCGATGTATCACCTATGGATTTTTGTGCTTTCGGACTTTTAAAATCTGCATTATCCAAACGTCTTCCCAAAACCCTTACAGGACTCTGGAAAGCTGTTCAGGAGGAATGGGATAGAATGCCTCTTCTGTCACTTCAAAAGGCATTATTATCCTGGAAATTGCGGTGTCGAAAGATAGTTCAGAATAAGGGATGTCAAATAGAACATTTAAAACACAAGAATTTTATGTAATTTAGTTTTTTGAATACAATATACATCGTCTAAAAAATGTGTGAACAGCCTCTGCATATATATATATATATATATATATATATATATATATATATATATATATATATATTTGACATTAGTTGCATATATTGACCGTTGTACTTATTTTGAATGTACTCCGTAGCGAAGCACGGGTATTCAGCTAGTAATATATAAACGAAGATATCAACTTACTGATGAGCATCTAGACCAGTGGTTCCCAACCTGGGGGCGATTTGGGTTATCAGGGGTCAATAAATAAGTGGGGGGGCGATTTGGGGGCGATGAGTATTCAAAGGGGGGAAATTAAAATAGTACTGGACAGTAGAACCTGTATAGTAGAAGTTGCCGGGTAGCACGAGTCACTGGCTATTCTCAGCCGGCGAGTTCACTGCTCTTCCCGCTCTCCACAGTCCCCACCTGTTGTTGCTCAGCGCAGTCTACTGGTGACTCAACCTCCTCCCTCTCCTGCTATCACTACACACTTGCCATTGACCTACATTCGTCTTCGGTCTTCACTAGCCTTTGTGTGCCTCATCATCAGTTTTTGTGCGTGTCTTTTCTGCTTTTGTGCGTTTGTTTTGAAGTGTAGAAGTTCATGTACAATAGATTCAAAAAAGAAGTGTCGTCAATACTCAGCTGAGTATTTAAAATTCGGTTTTATCGCGGCACCGCAAAATGTGCAGTTTCCACATTGTCTTTTGTGTGCGATAAAACATTTACTAGTAATGAAGCCATGAAGCTTTCGCGAATGAAAGATCATTTATCAAGAGTACACAGTGATAAAGTGAGTATAGAACTTAGTTATTTTCAACACCTCAAAGCTAAAGCTGATAAACGGCTTAATGTGAATGAATTATTTAAAAAACGAGCAACCGATCTTGACAAAGGTCTTCCTGCTTTTTACGAGGTGTCTTTATTGATCGCTAAATGTGGTAAACCTCACACAATTGGCGAAACTCTTGTTTTACCGGCTACCAAAAAAATTGTTCAAATCATGCTAGGCGAGGGCCCTAGTAATAAGATAAGTCAATCGGTTCTTTTGAGCAACAATACTATTTCCAGGCGAATTGACGAAATGGCCACGGATGTTGAATCCAAACTCGCCAATTTGTTGAAAAAAAATAATTTTGCATTGCAGATTGACGAATCAACTGTAATTGATAACAAAGCAATTTTATTAGCTTATGTGAGGTTTATCAATGAAAAAAAGGAAATTACCGAGGAAATGTTGTTTGCTAGAACTTTGATCACTGATACGAAGGGATCGTCGATTTTTAAAGTGGTGCAAGATTATTTTGAGGAAAAGAGATTCCCCTAACAAACGTGAGCGCTTGCACAACAGACGGTGCTCCTACCATGTCAGGTCGTCATGGTGGGTGTCTAGCCCCCCTTAAGAAAGAAGTGCCAGAGGTCATCACTATTCACTGTGTCATTCATCGTCAACACTTAGCTGCTAAAAAATTGAATGGTGTCCTGCATGAAACCCTACAACCTACAACTGGTTATTACTGGTGTTAACAAGATCAAAGCTAATTCCTTCAATGACCGTCTGTTCCGACAACTTTGCCATGAAAATGATGAGGAATTAGAAAGCTTGCTTCAACAACATACGGCCGTGAGGTGGCTTTCAAAGGAAACTGCGCCGTTTCTTCGAATTATTTGACACGGTTACTGAGTTTCTCGACACTTTTGATCCTGTTTTAAGTGAGAATTTGTAGCAACGCAAGTTGGAACTTGCGTACCTTACAGATATTTTTGAAAAAATGAACGAAGTCAATATAAGGCTTCAAGGAAACAAGATGAACCTTATCAAGGCCAAAGGAATTATTTCATCATTCATCGCCACGTTTGATATTCACAAGGTAAATATTGGCCGTAAAGAGCTAATTCAGTTTTCGACCCTTAAAAAGTGTTGAGTGTCAGATAACGAGACACCTGAACTCCCAGAAGACAAAATCCTAATTTTTACTGATCACCTTGACCAGTTAAAAACTGACATGGAATCAAGATTTGAAGATTTGACCAAGTTACAAACTCCGGATTGGATTCTAGATCCATTCTCGTTTGAAGCTGTGGATAAGCTTGATAAGGGCCTGTTCACATAGGAGTCCGTTGCGTTGCGTTAAGGGAAAGATGATGTTGAGACGAAAATAAACCAATCATAGGCGTTAAAAATTTCATTGCTAATCGTTTGGAGGCCTATGATTGGTTTAATTTCGTCTCAACGTCATCTTTTCCTTAACGCAACGTAACGGACTCCTATGTGAACAGGCCCTAACTTTTTGCAGACGGAGTTTCTAGATCTGAAGTATGACTGTGAGGCGAAAATCATTTTCAAGCAGAGAGGTTACGAGTTAGCCTGGGTGAAGCTTATGGACAACTGTGGGGAAAAACTGAACCACTTCTCATCTCGTTCCTGTCAACATATTTAGTTGAAAAGGGATTTAGTTCTGTTGTCCAGCTCCTCACAAAACAAAGAAATAAGTTGGACATTTGCCTCAAACGAGATTTGCGCCTGAACTTGACGGACATAAAGCCGGATATTCAAGCTTTAACTGAAATCCACCAAGCACAAAGCAGCCATTGAAAAGGTAAAATAAAACAATAACAAAGTTTTCAAACTTTCATTTATTTTTTCAAATTTTAACTGTCAACTTTCAATTTTTCCAGATTCCAATTTAAAAATGAAAACATGTACTCCTGTTTTTTAAATGTACGTCAATGATCTTAGTTAATTATTTCACTTCTTTGTTCTTAAAAAAAATCTGTAAAAAATGTACATTTTAATTTTATTTCTATTTTATTTAAGAGTGACCGGATAAAACTACTTTGGTTGTTTTTATATACGGTAATAAAATTGTTTAAAATAATAAAACTGCTTTATTATTTACACTTTACTTCAAATTAAAATTAGGCATACAATGAAAATGAAAAGGGGGCGATAGGTGTTAGTCAACCTCCAGAAAGGGGAGATGGGCCACAAAAGGTTGGGAACCACTGATCTAGACGATTTCTTAAGAATGGGAATATCATCTCATATTCACAATTACGAGAAATTTGCTAGTTCAGTTCAGAGTCAAAAATATCATTAAATTTTACATAAAGTATTTATAAATAATAAACCCATTTATAGTACTAATCATTTTTATTTCCATCTACCTATTTGTATAATAAAATAATTGAAATTTTATTTATGTTTCTTCTTTTTTTATTGTTATTTTTCAAATCATGATCATTGTAATGATATTAGAAAGTTGGTAACGTACTGTAAAATATAAATTATTTCTATTATGTAAATTATGATTATCGGTGATACAAAAACCATTGGTTATACCCACCCTCTCTTTGAAAACTGCGATGTGCTCTCGGACACGAGGTTATGACCTCTGGTGTAGAGCATCAGTTCGATAAAATATCATATAATAGTTCCATTTTTTTCGTTATTTACTAGTTATCTTTCCCGTATCAAACATCAGCAAGTTTCACAAATCCTCATTCTGTTATCTCGTAGAAGAATGCAAAGTGTCATGTAATGTTGCAATTTTTGGAAATGTTGCATTTTGTTTCGTTAAAATGGCTTCAATTGAAGAGCTCCTATGTAAACATGGGGAAGAGCTCCTATGTAAACATGGGAGTCCATAGGAATCTCGCCAAATATGAGAGTTATCGCCGCATTGGCGATCTATTTTGTGACTTATTTTGCCAGATGTGGCAATATTTCGCCAAATTTGGCGATATTTCTCCAACTTGCCGACTAAACCTTTCTGGAAGCTTCTAGAAATATCTAGCTGTGACTGACCTATATAGGGCGCTTTGGAAATTTATAGATATACCTGACATTGGCGTTGGAACTCAGTTCAATTTCCTAGTGAGAATTGAATTCGTTATAACTGCGTTAATTGCTGTGCATTGTATTGAAAATTCTGGTACCCTGACTTGTGTTTATAGAAATTTTTGCTGTATAGAAAACAGCTGTTACGTCTTTTATGTTTGAATATGTGTATATGCCTAAAGAATTTACATAATAATAATTTTTTGTGTGAACTCTCTGAAGAGATTCCTAATCAATCCTAACGAACCGAGGAAAAAAAGTAACAGTATTAAAATAATGGAAAAATTAATAGCGGTTACTGTTAACATGAATAGGTTACTGTTAACTGGCCTGTTAACACGAAAAGCACCAGTGAGAATCAAGTCTCTCTCCACGCTCTGGAAGCTACTTAAAGGAATCATTTTAATCTTCTTAAATTTTAGGGATTTTTTAACTTCTCAGCTTGTAAAAAATTAGAAATTATTTAAAAATAATTCCCAAGTAAAAAAAACTTTAATCTTAATCTATACTTTGTGATTAAAGTTTTAATTCTAATTTAAATGTAAATTTTTCTAAAAGTAAACTTTAGAAATTTATGCTAAATTTTAGGATGTCTTATACACTTTTCTATCGTTTATTCAACTACTATATGTACTTTAAGGAGTTATGCAAGCTTTTTACTCTATTTTGCGTGTTGAGGAGGAGGACATCAGGCATCCCAGATAAATAATTTTATAACAAAGAGGCCAAATATCCCCCAAAAGTAACTTTTCTTCTACACTCCAAGCAAACAGAGACCAATTCACGAACAAGGTGCTCCGAAACTGACTCAGCTAATCAGAGTGATAGTGGACGTGGGTTGGATATAAATTAGGATTTATATAGTTTAGGATTCTCTCTGTTCATTCCACCCCAAAAGTTATTAGCTGAATTTTTTATTTTAACAATAAAAATTTTGTTTGTGCATTTAAATTGATTCTAAATAGTAATTTTTGCTGTTGTTGCAATTGTAGCTAATTATTTGTTTTACACCTACTTTTGCACAGACAATTAAGTATTTTTGAAGGAAAGAAAAAGTATATATTTGCAAATTGCAAATCTAAACTTTTTATAAGTTATGCAGGGCTTTTATGCTTTTGGTTACTTTGTTTTCTTCTTGGATTTTATGATTCAAGGTCCAATCCTAGGTTAATTTATGGAAATTAAATGCTTCTCTCCACCGGGATTTCTCCATACAGAGTTTCCTCTGTTACTAACCCCTTAACCTTTAGCTTACGGGGCAATTTCTCCGATTCCCTGTTTTGAAAGGGAAATTTGATACCCCCTTCGTGACCGGGAGGCCATTAAGGGGGTTATATATATATATATATATATATATATATATATATATATATATATATATATATATATATATATGTATGTATGTACGTATATATATATATGTATGTATGTATATATGTATATATATATGTGTATATATATATATATATGTATGTATGTGTATATATATGTAATATAATCATTACATCTCGTTCTTAAAATGCAACCTGAAAAGGAAAACTAGCTCAAATTTACATGGCTGGAGCTAGACTCAGCCTGAAAGAATTTAAATTTTGAAGCAGTCGGGTCGAATCATTTTATTAGGAGCGATAGTAACATACGTCCTTTCATTTCAGATGCTCGGAGCGAAGTGCAATATCACCTTTCAACATTACGCGCTAGAAGGGAGGTACATGTGGCTGTTGTTTTGAAATGTCAGCGGAATTTCGGGCTGGCGATGCGAACTCACGCCTTTCTCGGGACGTATACACGTGTAGAAATGCAACGTTTGCTGTTTTATGGGAAGTCCTGTTGCTATGGGTTTTTAAAGCGTTAAAGTAATGTTACTGGGGATTGGATTTAGGAAAGGGAATTTAACTGATAGAATGGAGGGCCTAATATTTAATTTATTACAAATCCCCCCCGAAAAAGGGAAAATCGTCACGTTGAAAGGTGACATTTTCACAACATAATACAGATGAACTCTTATATAATAAAGTGAGTACAATTACAATCAAATATAATCAAAATTAACTACATTATACAATTACATGTCTCTGAATGCAACATTGGTGGAAAGAAGTCACGATAAACAGCAAGGTGGGTGAGAATTAGAACACATCAAGGTTACAGAGTCAAGAGCTTTGTCCATAACCCATCATAAATTAACTTCACCGAAACAAATCCAAAGTTAAATCTCCTGAATCTTTACTATAATTCTAAACTCACTCTTATGACTTCGTTGCACCATCACACAAAATATATGAAATTAAAGGAATATACAATGAAATTTATAATGATCATTCAAAATATATGGAATTAACATAGTATGCAATAAGTTTATAATTATTATACAATGTGCAATGAAATTCAAATAACTGAAATATTATTGGCTAATATAATCTAAATAACTTTTTAATTAAATCAAAGTTCTTCATTCAATAATGAGTCCTAAAATAACGTATAATTCTTGGAGTCCTTAAGCTCAGTTTAAATTCAAGTCGTTATACATTGTTTATCAAATAAGTCCTTATTGTATGTGGTTTATATTCAGTGTTTACATTTTACACATGATTTCACATGATTTCAAAACTTCCTCGTTTACATCAATTATCATTCATCGATCTCCATTTTTCATATTCCTAATCTCGAATACTTACATAAATTTTAAAATAATTCACAATATATAATTCAGAAGATATTTCAATAAGTTCAAGTTCAAAACAACATTACTTTAGACAATATTATTACAAAATTGATTTCTTATATTATTCTGAAAGTTTCACTTCAATTACAGCATAGATTTAGATACCTGTCAAGTTTTTTAACAATACATAAGATCATAAATTAAACAATTCAAAACAACTTGTTATAAATCCTTAATTAAGTAAATGGGCATCATTTTCACATTATGTAATTTTCAAAAATATTATGTGCTTTAACATCGTCACTAGTTTCAATTCAAAATATTCAAATTCTAAAATCATTGGTACCAATCATGACATAAGTGACAAACCTGGAGGTGAAATGGGCTATCCTCTGTGATGTCCAACGTGAAAGATTGTTAGTGATCACGAGGGTGCTGTGATGCAAAGACAGCAAGAGGCTCATCCCTCTGCGGGAGGAACTACCCCTTGTGCTGGCAAAAGGTTTCTCCGGTGTCAACAAAAATAACAACTCAGATCATCAACATACTTGGCAAAATTAGGGGTAACCTGTGACATGTCATGTTAGCCCTAACATTGACAAAATTTTTCTTTAACTTAGCACATCAACATTTTCTTTTTAATAAATATTCTTTTAAAATAATTCAGATGGTAATTTGTGGAAGGCAAACTAGCATCAAAAGTTCTCTAAATATGATTAACTAAGAAATTTAGGTAGGCATCTAAATCCATCAAAGTTAGGTTATCTTCATCATGCGTCACAGTCTTCATTAGGTCATCAAAATATCGTAGGATTATCGGAGTCATAGTCAGGTAGTTGTTTGAGTCACAGTTGGGTAGTCTTAATCATCACAGATAGGTTTTTTTTTTCTAACACTATTAATTTCTACTTGGGATCTTGGGCGTTTTGGGGTTTACTGTTATTAAAATAGGAATTTTACTTTTTCTAGTTGCTAATCGAAAATTATCTGCAGGGTTGAAAGGTCTTAATCTGGTACAGTGTACAATTTCCGAGGTTTTCTTAGTGAAGGAATTGGGTCTGTTAATTTCAAAATTTACTCTAGAAATTTGTTTCAAAATTTTATATGGACCAGAATAAGGGGGAGTAAGTTTAGGAGTATTTGGGTAACGAAACTCTTCGTACATTACTATATCACCTACCTTAAATTTAGATTCCTCAAAACGAGTGTCATATCTTTCTTTATTTACTTCATGATTTCTTATAGTTCTCTGTTTAGCAATCTGTCTAGACTTCTTGTTTAATTGACATACTTCACAATGTTTCACATAGTTACTCACATCTTTAGTTATTCCAATCCAATAATATTGAGGGGATATCAGATTTAACATTGCCGAAACTCCTAAATGTCCATAATTAACATGGGCTTTTTCTAATAATTTTAAACGTAAAGAGAAGGGCACAACAATTTTCATTAAACCTTGTTTTTTAATTGTCCATACATTATTAACTTTTTTAAACTTCTTACCGTTTACATTATCTAAATTTTGATGATGCTCGATTTCTTGCAATGTCAACAATGGGTCACGTTCACGTAAAGTTACATGGTGAGAAATTGGGTTTCTAGTTAACATATCGGCTTCATAATTTGTAGAACCTTTTTTATATTTAATGTCAAAATCGTACATGGACAGTTTAAGTGACCATCGGAATAATCGTCCAGTTGGGTGTTTAATACTTTTTAACCAGACAAGTGCAGCATGATCAGTATGAACGGTAAAATGAGTCCCATGTAAATAACAATAATATCTATCAACAGCATCAATAATTGACAAGCATTCCAGCTCGGTAATGGCATAATTTTGTTCATAGGTTCTAAGTTTTCGAGAATGATAGGCTATGGGATGCAAACTTCCATCAGGGTGTTGTTGTTTTAAAATTGCGCCTACCGCTTGTCCAGACGCATCCACGAAAATATGACATGGGTAATTTGGGTTATAAATAGATAAAACAGGTTTAGATATTAGAGCGTCTTTTAAATCCTGAAAAGCTTTCTGGCAATCATCTGTCCATTCAAATTTAGTGTCTTTCTTCAATAATTTATTCAATGGTACTCTTAATTTAGCATAGTTGAGAATGAATTTATTATAAACATTTACGCTACCTAAAAATCTTTGTAAGTCTTTAACATTCCTGGGAGGTTGAAGTTTCTTAATAATTTCTATATTAGCGTTACTCGGGTGATAACATCCCTTTTCCACTTCATATCCCCAAAATTTTATTTTTGTTTGGGCAAATTGGCATTTTGAAAATTTCAATTTTATGTTTTCTTTTTCACAAATCGAGAAAATAGTTTTTAAATGCTCTAAGTGTTCTTCGAAAGAGTCTGAAAACATAATTATATCGTCAAAATAGTTGAGCGCAAATTTAATTTGGTATTTATTTAAAATTTGTCTGAGTGTTCTTTGGAATATGGCAGGAGCGTTTTTCCAGCCAAAAGGTAATCTTTTCCATTCATATAAGCCAAAGTTTGAGGTGAAAGCTAATTTTTCTGTATCTTTTCATTTAGTTTAATATGCCAGTAGCCACTCGCGAGATCAAGGGTGGAGAAAATCTTACCATTGGTTAGTTGATCTAAAACTGCGTCGATTCGGGGAATTGGTTCCGAGTCCGTTTTTGTAATACTATTTAGTTTTCGGTAATCGATACACATTCTGGATTTTGAATTCTCATCTTTCTTGTAAGCCAAAGTAATTGGGGAAGCATAGGGTGAATGAGATGTTTTTATTAAACCTGCAGCTAAAAGCTCGTCTATTTGCTTCTTAATTTCGGCATTATCTTTTGGCGACGCCCTGTATGGACGAAGGGAAATTGGTAGTTCAGAATTCAAAATTACTCTTTGTGGCTCAAGACGTATACATCCAACATCATATTTATTTTTCGCGAAAATATTATTATACTCATTCAATATTTTGTTCAATTGAACACTTTCATCATCAGCAACATTATTTTCATTTTCAATTTTATAAAAACGAGTATCACAATTTCTATTATATTTAGTATCAAGATTTATAGTATTATGAGAACAAGTATGTGGCACATTAGGATTATCATATGTTAAAAATATATAGCAATTATTAGTAACATTTTCCAAAGACAAAGTAGATGAAATATTATTTTTTTCTTGGTAAACACAAAAATTTTTAAAATCCAAATTAATTTTAAATAGATTAATAATTTCCGATGATAAAATTGCATACTTTAAATTTGTTTCAATAACATAAAAATTAACAAATCTGTTCAACTTACCGATTCGGCATTTTGTAGAAATTATTTTATCAGTTTTTATTTTACCTGCGAGGGTACTGACCTGTGAATTGTCCGATGGCAGAATTTTCACATATTTAATTTTATCATATACAGTTCGAGAAATAATGTTAATGGTGCTACCTGTATCTATGAAGCCGATAATCAGTTCAGTACCGATTTTTAGGTGTACGGTGAACATCCGTCATTGTCGCTGTTCTGTCATGTTGCTGTTATAGTTGTTTGTATGTTGTGGAGACTGGAACTGAGTCCTAGGACGTTTCTCTTCTCGAAAATTCTGGGGCCATCTATGCCATGGTCGCGGTTGTTGGTGCCGGAATCTAGGTGACTCGTGTTGTGGGAATCTGTCATAGTCATCTCGCCGATCGAACGGTCTGCGAAAACCGGACTGTTGATTATGCATGTCTCTATTATGGTGATCTTTCCTCCTATCTTCGTAGCTGTTGATCATTTTCCTCGCAAGGGATATCCACTCAGTAGTTGTACCAACGTTACTTATTAAAAATAAATCCCTGTATCTTGTCGGCAATCCGTCTGTGAGACCTTGAATTATAATTTCTTCTTCAAGTTTTAATGCTTTACCGATATTAATTTTCTTTTTAAAATAATCATTTATATTTTGACTTCCAGAAAGGCTCAACCTGCTGAAATCTTCGAATGAAAACTGTTTTTCTTCTGAGAAATAGTCACTGATTTTTATTTTAACTTCATCCCACTTTTGTGATTCTATTAGGTTTTCGATGTAAAATTCCAAAGCCTCGTCCGATAGAAAATCCGGAAATATTTGTAGTTTTTCTTCTTCCGTCAATTCAATAGTCTTTTTCTCGAAGAATTTCAACCAGTTATTAATTTTGACCAAACCACAAGGATTGAATTTCGGAAAATTACTTAATTGATTTGGTGAAGATATAGCACTGTTTTCCAATAATTGTTTGTCGTAAACTCCAGAATTATCCCCTTGTTTTTCTTCAGGTTGGTCAGAGTCACGATGATCAGCCAATTTTTTATTTAAATCTTTCGATGTCATTTTCGAAAAGGGAAATCAAAACTAGGTCATTTCATTTCCAAGTGCTACGCTGGCGAACTCCTATTGCGCTTCTCTCAAGGTCGGTATTTCACGCGCACACACATAGTCCAAGGCAATGGATTCGAAATCCATTGGGGTTTCCCCGCACAGGTTCGAATCCTGTCGACTCTATGTAATATAATCATTACATCTCGTTCTTAAAATGCAACCTGAAAAGGAAAACTAGCTCAAATTTACATGGCTGGAGCTAGACTCAGCCTGAAAGAATTTAAATTTTGAAGCAGTCGGGTCGAATCATTTTATTAGGAGCGATAGTAACATACGTCCTTTCATTTCAGATGCTCGGAGCGAAGTGCAATATCACCTTTCAACATTACGCGCTAGAAGGGAGGTACATGTGGCTGTTGTTTTGAAATGTCAGCGGAATTTCGGGCTGGCGATGCGAACTCACGCCTTTCTCGGGACGTATACACGTGTAGAAATGCAACGTTTGCTGTTTTATGGGAAGTCCTGTTGCTATGGGTTTTTAAAGCGTTAAAGTAATGTTACTGGGGATTGGATTTAGGAAAGGGAATTTAACTGATAGAATGGAGGGCCTAATATTTAATTTATTACATATATATATATGTATGTATGTATATAAGTATGCATATGTACATATATATATATATATATATATATATATATATATATATATATATATATATATATATATATATATATATTCATTCTTGGGCCTCTATACTTGGGATACATGCTATCCCACCCCGTAAGAAAAAGGTTAACTAAATTCTTTGCATAGCTCTATTTAATAAATTTTTTCTAAATAGTTTTCGTATCCGTAGTTTGTCTAGACCAGTGGTACCCAACCGGTGGTCCGCGAGAGCCTCGGGAGTGGTCCAGCACCACATATAAAAAAATTGCCAAATAAACGGGGATTTTGAAAGCAATATTCATTGAACTAGATGGGCGGAATATATCCGATGTCTATCAGGTGTTGAATTAAAATTTTTTGGAATATATTTTTAAAAGTTTATAACTTTTTTTCATTTCCTATCTTTTCATCCCCGTGGTCAAAGCATTCCAATGTCGCGCCGTAATGTAAACAATCCTTTCCGGTTAACGTCTACGTGAATCATTCCCACGATTCATTCACCCTTTTAGTTTTTACAATTTTCTTAACTTAACTCTAAAAATAAATATTTTCCGTCCATAACAGAATTAAATTTAGTATGTATCGCGTCATATGAATTGTATTAAATTGAATTTGTATCGCGTCAAATTACTATTTAAATTCTATGCAAATTTTTCTCATGATAATGTGATGTATGCAAATTCGCCGTCAAGTACATGCATACTTCATCCGGTCTGTAATTGGTCAATAGGTCCTACAGCTCGGAATATAAGGAAGGCTTTTTAGAACTTTGGGTATCTGCCTCTCTTATCCGACGACTTCAACCATTCGGAATACCCGTTCCCTGCCGAAGCGAGTAGCATCTGGAATTGGCCGCCTATGGATATATAGTCAAGACCGACCAGAGCTTTCCGCGGCGTGCCTGATTCAACAGAGGAAATAACAGCTGCATTAAAATTCGTATACGTTACCTTACGTCTGAGATGCTGTAATAGTCGTAAGAGGGACTCACGTAACTTTTTTTATATATTTTGTTCTTATTTTGTATATGTACGGATAATTAAACCTGTTAATGTTTAATAATGTTTTTTGATATTTTTACCTCAACTCCACGCACATACCTCAGTATATTTTACCTATTTTAGTTAGATTTGATAAGCAGTTTTTTTTTCAATATTTTGTGGTTTAATTTCTATATTGTACTCCTGCGCTATTTCACTCCTTTTTAATTTTTTTTATGGAATCTTTTTCATGATTCCCAAGAAAAATTTTTTAAAAAGTGTAACATAATTATTTTATTATTAGAATATCAATTTATACGTTAGAATTAGAGTACGTTAATCCTGTATCCCTTTTGCCTGAGGGATATTCTGTACCCCACATACCCTCCCCGAAAGGTTCCCCCCATTAAGTAGGTGGGGGTAGGAGAGGGTTTGCACATGGTTCAATTTCTGGTTTAGTGGTCCGCAGACTTCTACGGGTTGGGACCCACTGGTCTAGAGGATGAAAATCGGATCACCAGACCTCAAGGTCGGCTTATATATCAAATGTGCTTCTATGCGACAGTACAAATTCTCTTTTATAATGATTTCCTATACATTTTTTGTTATAAATAAACGTTTAACACTTCACGATAATCTTTTTAAGCTAAAATTATGCAGCCAGAGCGCCATTGTTTTCAGCATTTCGAATGTCACAGTAATGGAACATTCTAAATGTGAATAAAAAAAATTCTAGCACCTAAAAAAACAAGTTGGGAAAAATGGTCCAGGTTTTAGGAAGAATAGATTTAAAAAAATTAAAATGCCGTTTAGAAAACCTGCTCACGTGTTCTAAATGCTTATCGCAGACAAAGAAAAGTTTCTATTAGCCATTTGCAACTATGAACACCTTCATCTTAAATAATATACAGTTTTAATTAATCCTATGCTCAACCTGAATCATCTAATTTACCAAGCCTAGGCAGTAACACAAAGAAAACGAAAACTAGCGGATACCAGTTGCTTGATCTGTACAGGTCATAGGGTGTCCCACTCGTAAGGCCACCTGAGGCCTTTAGCTTTCAATACTTTGGAATCTTTAAAGAAAAATTCTATGGAAAACACGTAATTGCTTTTCACCCAACTTTCCGTTGGCATTATTTCCTTAGTTTTCAAGATAAAATTTGTCTCAAGTTATCTCTATTAATGAGTATACCAGAGGGATAATAATCCCATTGCGTTGCCATAAGCTGTGTAATTTTGTAGGTGGCAGTGTCATTGAAAGAGCTCTCTTTCGACGGATCACGTGTCACAGCGCTCATCTGGATAACTAACATTAAATAATCAACTAGATCGAACCATAATCGATAAAAAAATTAGGAGATACTTACTGTTGAGTCTTAAACCTAGTTCCTCATTTCTAACAAGACACTTTCCCTTTTATGCATTGTCACTAATCCGATTCAATCGCACCAGGTTAATGCTCTTCAATGTTTAGAGTGGTAACTTAAACCCTCATCCAGAACCTATAATGGCCTTCGGGTTCTCCACGTGCGAATTTGATCAGTTTTCATTGTATTAAAACATCGTCAGTTACGCGCTCTACCTTTCTGTTATCGGGGTAGTGTATTATCTAGGGTTAACGTCCAAATGTCTCTATTCCTTGATAGGTTTTGTATCGATAACTGACAAGTTATATTTTGATACATTGCTGGCAGAAGTTCATATGAGTGATTTATATGAGCGATTCGTTCAAAATACCATTGCATGTAATTTTCCGCGACCTAATAAACGACAATACAACCGAACCTGCTTGTCTCATCTGTCACCTATTCTGGATTTAAGACACTTTTATTTGCCGTTTCATTACTATCCCCAAATTACTTGAAATTATTATGATGGAAAAGTATTATAAATTATTTTTTTTATTTGAGTAATAATAGACCCAAAGTTTCCCTACAGTATATTGTAACGTTGTTGGATTTTTTAATATGCATGAGAAAAAAAGTTTTCTCAGTTAAGCGATAAACCTCTAATAAACATCGCTGAACATTAATGAAAAAAAATTTTCATTTTCAAAATTCACCATTCAAATCATCATGATTATATACTTTTTAATTTTTTTACAATGTACAATAAAGGTGTGATTATTCCTTCACGTCATTTAGAAAATCCCCTTTCCCCACAGCTTCTCAGATAAAGTTCCGACTAAAGCCCCCCACAGATTTATGCTTTATCGCAATGTTGTGAATGTGTAAGTATTTATGTCTTGTATCCAACAATATATTGTAACATTGTTGGATTATTTAATATCCATGAGAAAAAAAGTTTTCTCAGTTAAGGGATAAAACCTTTAACTAACATCGCTGAATGTTAAGGAAATATTTTTTGTTTTTAATTACAAAATAAATTCACTATTCAACTCATCATAATTATATACCTTTTATTTTTTTTACACTGAGCAATACAGATATAATAATTTCTTCCCATGATTTAGAAAATCCTCTACCGCCTCCAGCTTCTCAGATAAATTTCCGTCTAAAGCACCACGCAGAATTATGCTTTAACGCAATGCTGTGAATGTGTAAATATATATATATGTCTTGTATCCATTCCTATTTTCGAAATGCGTCCCATGATATTACGAAGAATCCGCTTACATATCCCTTACATTTACTGTTATTTCGGAGGCAATCCTCTTTTCTCTAAATTATTTCGCGTCTTCAAATGATTCCGGATGCATCATTGTTCTAGCATCTATCTAAAGATGGTGATCATGGTTGCACTCTCGTTTCGACCGTGGGGTAGACATTTTAGAAAATTTTCATTCATCATATGTTGTATGTGTTTGACACGAATGCTAAAGAATCCGAGAGCATGATGCGATGTCTTCATTGTTTGAAAGGCTGTATTTAAAAGAGAAGAATACATCGTGGGAATAATGGAACAATGCTAATGCTTTGTGGAAAGAGGACACCCATATTTTGTACATGGACTTTAAATAAATTTGAGTGATAGGATGTAAAACTGTAATAATTTAAAATATGTATACATGTGTATTAAATTAAGTTAGAACATATGATAATTAGAATATTTTGTATAGTGGCTTTTTATTTATTTATTTTTTTTTTTTTTTGCTAAATTATTAATTTGAGAAATACACTCTGACACATGTCTGAGAATAACTGAAGGACACGTACTCAAATTTAATATCTAATGTTACCATTTAATTTCTCTTAATATTACTTAACATTAATTTAAACTCTGACTACAAACTTTTACAGAAATAATCATATTAATTGTTATCATACATTAAGAAATTATTAGAACACATAAAATTCAAATTACATAAAATAAATTAACACAGTGCTCTCACCTGATAAATATAACACAAAATAATATTGACTTACCACCACCTTCGTATGAAATTTCAGCATCTCGTTTTTACTAAGTCGAACAGCGGAATCGGCAAAGCAAGAAAAAAAATGGCGGATAGGATAGATCGGGCCACCACGAGGTCCAAATCCTCTCGCTGCTTATCTTCAACTGACTAAGAAACGTTTTTCTTCTTTCTGAACTCGGGAGAGCAGAGGTCAGCTATGACCTCGAACAAACACCTTTCAGCTCTCATTGGCTAAAAGATGTTGCTAGGCCGTTGCTATGGGGACGCTAAGACCCCTTTACAGCCGAGAAGGGGTGGCAAGTCACTCTTTTATTCTCATACAAAACCTCTCTTTACGATAAGCTAAATTTGCCTCCGGGAGGTACATACCTTTCTTCCAGAAACCGGTACAAAATAAGCCACAGGCGCGATCCCAAACACACATACATCTTAGGACATACATAATAAAACAGTTACACTAAAATGTGCATGGAACCGAATCAATGCTGTATCAAGACTATGAGATAAGAAAATATATTTACAAAGTCTAATTCCATGTCACAATGTGTATATAAGCTTCATTATAGGTGTTATGGAAAAGATCAATAAATGCTGATATCTATAGGTTTTAGAACAAAATGCATCGTATTTTAAGCAATGAAGGATAATTTTTAGCATTTATTTCATCATTACAAATTTCGATAATTTTAACATAAATGCGTTTTCATTTTATAGCATAAAGTTGAAGGAATACCAGAGTTTTAGAAATATCCTCACAATTCAGTGCATCAAGAAAAAAATCTGATGGTTAAGTCATCATATAGCACAAAAAAATGAACCATCAGTAGCACAAAAAAAGTTGAGTTAAATTAAGGGCAAAATTTTGGAACTTTGAAATCTGGATATCAAATCTAGATTTGAATTACAACCACAATGTACAATATAACAAATTACTTTTGCTTTAAAAAATGATGTTAACAAATGAACTCTTAAAATGTTACCATCAAAGATTTTGCAGCCGGGTTTTGAGGGATTTCGAGCTGTAAAGGCTTAAACAGATCATTAAAGCAGAGCTTTGCTGAACCTAGGGCAGTAAATGCTGAAATCAAAAAGTTTTATAGGGATTTAACCAGTACCAGTTAATATTTTTGGGTATTAATAACGTTCTTCGGGTTGCTATAAATGCACTCTTCATGTTCATAAAAATAGTACCCAATAAACTAAAAAAACTTAACTCATTGCACAACAGTCCGCTGTGGACAAAGGCCGGCGGTGCCCATCTCCACTTTCTTGACCGTGGGCCTGGGGTGCCATACAGCATATGTCTGTGGCAGGCGGCCAACCTGACGTGGAACCCTCAGAGTTTAGTTCCCAAGCAAACTTGGTCCTCATTTATCGATACACTCCAGGGATGAAAGGCGAAGTCGACGTTGCCGAGTCGCAGGATCGAACCCTGGACCTATGCTGTGGCAGCTTGAAGCTGTTAACCACTACGCCACCGGGCGTCATCCGATAAACAACCAATCATAAAACGCTTCATCAAACAAAATGATTGTAAAGGTTCTAAGCAGATACCAGTCAGAGGCCACTATGAAAGAAATTTAGCATTTATGATAAAGTGCAACTCTTATGAATTGGTAACAATTAAACAGAAAAATTTCATATATATTTAAGTAGTTTAATAGAAGCTTCCTGAAACTCACTATCCTCTCCCACAAAGTGTTATAAAAATTGAATCCCAGACCAATTTATTATTGAAAATATATCTACATATTAAAGCAGTTGTCAGTTTCCGAACTGATTAGACTCAACAGTATAGCATGTTATATTCCGTGCATTGTTTTCAATAAAACTACATTTTTATTTTTTTGTTTATTATAAGAAGTATTTAAACAAATTAATGATAAAAGCTTATAACGTCCGTCTTCCAGAATTACGTCTCTTAACCCCGGGGCTGAAATTCAATCAACTGGTAACCTTTGTAATTGGAGGAAATCTCTTCTCTTCTTTGGAAACTAGTGAAATTTTTGAAAAAAGAATGTTTTACATAATGAGGAAACAAATCAGAATTTTTTCATTATAACTATTGTACAAAAATAACTGAATACAATATCCAAATTTCATCTAATATTTAAGTTTTTATACTATATATATATATATATATCTCAAACTTTAATATAATAATTTCTATATATTTTTGTAGCTTCTATTTCTCAAAGGATACACATTACGCAAGAAACAACGTCTATTTTATATTTTAAAAATGTCTTTACAACAGTTTTAAACATGTCTGGTTCCATATAATGAGATTGTAACATCTTTCCTTAAGAGACGTGCTCAGGAAACTAGTAGCTTCAAAAGACTTCCCAAAATTGTATTTTTTGGTATAAATATAATCCAATTTATAAATCTATTCCGTTAGTAAAGTCTTACAATTTTTATTTACTATATCTGTTAAATATGAAAAGGTGCGAATTATTTTGTGAAATCACTGAATGATGCTGCATTCAAAAACCTTTTACATTGTTTTGTCTCTATTTGTTCAAAAAATTACCTACAGGAGCAAGAATAAAACCATTTTCTTATTTTCTTTGTCTTATTTCAACTGAACAAAATATTTTTAATTTAATTATCGGATTCGAAAGAACCTCAGTACATAAAATTCAAAAACCAACTTTCATGTCTTTTCGTGTATTTTCGTGTCTTCTTTCAACTGTTGAATTTTTTCAATTTCATGAATTTAAAGGTTGGATATATTCTATGCTGTTTTTTTTAAATTAAAAGTAAAATTTAAAAATGTAAAAAATTAAAGTAAAATTAAAAAGTAAAATAAAATGTTATAATACTTAAAATCATGAAAAATATAATTAAATTTTTTTAACATTAATATTACAGCTTTTAGGTAGATATATCTTTAAGTCTTGGCTATAACTCTCATATGAAGCAACGGAAGTTCAGGTGATTTTATTATAATTTTGAAATGGATTTACGTATACAGGTATTCCTCGACTAAAGACCACTCGACTTACGGCCGCTCCACCTACAGCCAAAATTGTTATTTTTATTCTTTTACTTATTTTTAACTTTTTCTCAAAAGCATTGTTCCTTGAATATACAGTACATACATATATGTACTGTATATTCAAGGTAAGAAAGTTATCCAACAAATTAAAAGTAAAATTTAAAAATGTAAAAAATTAAAGTAAAATTAAAAGGTAAAGTAAAATGTTATAATACTTAAAATTATGAAAAATATACTTAAATAAATTTTTTTAACATTGATATTACAGCTTTTTGGTAGATATATGTTTGTCATTTACTGGATATTCAAGGTAACAAAGTTATCCAAGGTAGTTTTTTGTAGTCATGTATTACATGACTACTAAAAACTACCTTGGATAACTTTGTTAAAACAACAACAAAAAACTGTTAACATATCTTCTGTCGTAAATTCTGAATCAGTAGATGGTACAAACATAAGTAGTGATGGTGATGAATAAGTTCGGCCTTCTACATAAAGTACAATGTATTTTAAATTACGTATGTATGTATGACAGTAAAAAATATATGCATGTACATATGCAAAAAAAAATTGTTTGAAACTCGGCTTGGACCAGATCAACTTACGACCAATAGCTCGGTCCCTATCTCGGTCGTAAATCGAGGAATATCTGTATACACCCACTTGTGTCATGAGACTCATTCATTTTAAATGTATCATATCAGAGTAGGTTATAAGACAATTATTCCAGGCTTTTTTCAACATTTTACTTTGATGTGTAAAAAACAAACAACTCTGCATAAGTTTTTTCTCCAATACTTCTGTTCTACCACATAACCCAGCGGCTCTCGATCTTTTTACCTCGTGGTACAAATGGAAATGTGTATTTTATTGACGTACTCCTTGTAGAGATAAGGAAAAACTAAAGATATAGTGTAACAATGTGAATAAAACCATATATGTATATACACTCATGGACAAAAAAATTAGCGCACCAAGAAATAATTGCGGGATCGTAACGAAACTTGCAATGAAGGTACATGTCGGGGAGATATGCAAATGATTAGAAATGCAGCGTGATTGCGCATTACGTATAGCCGGTAGAGGGCGTTGAATATCGTACTCTGTGGAGTATAAAACAGGTAACCAAAGCTTGTTTGAGAGTGCTGAATCATTTACAAAGGAAGAGCTGAGATAGACATGCCATTACGCCGTGTTCGAAGACAATATAAGCAGTTGTCGCAGTTTGAGAGGGGGAGAATCGTTGGGATGATGGAAGCTCGGTGGTCAGCTAGGCGAGTAGCTCGTCAATTAGGCCGCTCTGATTGTGTTGTGAAGAGGTGTTGGGACCAGTGGACCCGAGAGATGTCATGTACACAAAGACCAGGCTTAGGACGCTCTCGACAGACCAGTCGTCGAGAAGACCGCCACATCGTAAGAAATGCACGCGTACAGTCAACTGCTTCATCAGCCGCCATCCAGGCACAGGTAGCACCTTCACTAGGGGCCTCTGTGTTTTCTCGAACCATACGAAGGCGCCTGGCTGAAGGACAGTTGGTATCGCGGCGCCCATTACGTGTGCTGCCCTTGACGTCCACCCATCGATGCCTCCGTTTGGAGTTTTGCCGCGCACGAGGAAACTGGACTGCAGCGGAATGGAACCAGGTCGTCTTTAGCGACGAATCCAGATTCAATCTCGGCAGTGATGACAATCGTGTTCGTGAGTGGAGAGCCCGTGGTGAACGCTTCAATCCTGCCTTTGCTGTTCAGCGACACATCGCTCCCACAGCTGGTGTGATGGCATGGGGTGCCATTGCCTACAATACACGGTCACCCCTAGTATCGTTCAGTGGCACCATGACAGCCCAGCGGTATGTTCATGAAATCCTGCAACCATATGTGTTGCCACTCATGCAACGGCTCCCAGGAGCCATTTTTCAACAAGACAATGCTTGGCCTCATACGGCAAGGGTGTCACAAGACTGTCTCCGCACTGTTACTACCCTTCCTTGGCCTGCCCGATCCCCAGATTTGTCTCCAATCGAACATATCTGGGATCATTTGGGACGACGAGTTGGGCATCCCACGACTTTGAACGAAGTAGAGGCAAGGTTACAGCAAATATGGAACGAAATGTCTCAAGACATCATACAGAACTTGTATGACTCAATGCCCGATCGTATCGCATCGTGCATTCGCGCTAGAGGGGATCCAACGGAGTATTAACTCCTCCGTTCTTTTGCCTTTTTCTCTGAAATAAATTATCCTTTTTCTTTGATTTTCTTATCATTTACTTATATCAAAGTAGTCATTACGTATTTAAAATTTCGTTTCATTTTGACGACTAATTCTTGGTGCGCTAATTTTTTTGTCCATGAAGGTATATATATGTACGCTATTTAGGGTTTTCGCATGCGCTGAGCATTTTGCGACGGGAAAATGTGAGCGTTTCTATTTGAAAATTTCGAGTTTCTGTACCAATAACCGTAAGCGTGAGTGCCATGTTGTTGCCATTCACAGAATCCCGAGCTCATACCTCTGAATAACTATATCTGAAATCTCATCTCGATATATATATATATATATGTGACATTATAAGTTGAATCTTGACATTATAAATTGAATCTCGTCTATTTCTATAATTCGGGTCCCACATCTGTTAAGAGAGGACCCTTTCTCTCAGGAATAGCCCACCCAAAAGCAAGTGAACATCTGCAAATTCCAGTGGGGAAAATAACACAATAAATTCTTTTCAGTTGATAGGATTATTAGCCATGCCGCCCAGAAGGAGTAACCCAAACCCCGTCTCTAGTCATCTAAAAGCCGCAGTTCACAATATCTCAGAGATAATGGCTGCAGGTGCCAGAGATAAAGGATCAAAAGTGTCAAACAATATCATAAAGATAAAGCGCACCCAATGTGCTTCTTATAGTAGTATACCACCCACGAAAAACATCTGTGTTCATGTAAACAGTCGCTGACTTTGGTACAGCCCCTGACTAAGAGAGCAGGCAGTCTGCGATTGTCTGTCTTTGTAAGCACTCGTATGTTCAGCGTCATGCTAGAAGGGCGCTCTGATATCCGTTCCCAACTACTGTGAAATAAAGAACTGCAATTTTATAGAACTCTGCCTCGTTTTGTGTTTATTGAATGTGTTATGTAATCAGGGGGTGAAATGTCACAAGCCGACAGGATTGTTACTTTGCGAAGGAACACCTAATGGACTTTAATAAGAAGAAACCAAATTGATTAAATGGACTTATATGCATTTTTAAGGCAATAGAAGACAAGAAGGACAAACATGGCGGACGAGCCCTGCTTTCCAATTCCCCACACCGAACCGAGGAGGGTGTCATATTGCACCCGCATTACGAAGGAAGACAGTGCTGTAATAGCTCACTGGTGTTGCAGTGGAAAGAGAGTTTCGTTTTCATTCGTATACAAGATGGAAGGAGTTCGGTGATAATCAGAGGTCGTTGACACTAGCTTCGGACAAACTAAGTAAGGGGAGAAAGTGAACTTTCTCTGCAGCCTAAGACTAGAGGGGCTGACAAGAGATCGGGACTAAACCCATTTGAGAGTGGCAATGTTTCTCCGATATTCAGAAGAAAAGTATTCGTGTCAGAAAGCTGTACAGTGTTATGTGGTGAGTCCTCGAGATGCAGTTTACCTGGACAGAATGTGGCAGAACAAGAGAGTAATGAATGAGCACAGAAATTTATTACTGATTAGAGAGACCCTGCCGACTTCACAGATCCAATTAGGTTTTGTAAAAATGAAATATAGATCAGTGTGATTATGTGTGCACGTCAAGTATTATTTATGACGGGCAGTGCGATTGTCAAAGGTTCTGATTAGCCTTTGATGTGGCCCTAAGTGTCATCTAGCGGCGAAGTGTTATTTTAGTGTTTTGTGTGTGCATTTGTGATCACGTTGAGTGATGTGCTCATCTCATAGATTCTTGATGCAAAACTTTAGTGAAATGCATAGTAACCAACTATGGTGTTTAGAGAATCCGGAACATAGTGATTATAACGGACAATTCATAAAAACAGTGTTACCGCTAACAGTGCAACAAACGCAAGGTAAGATTGTTATTGATAAAATTATCAGTGTATAAACTACTATGGGTTTTCTAACTAGAACTATTAAGGTGTATGTTATACAGTAGATACCCAGTTGAGTCATATATTATTATCTTTACATATGAAGCTATTTAACCTGAACATTAAATTAAGTGATTGTAGTATCATTTTTACGTCTATTGGATTCCGTTAGCAGTATGTTTTATTATTATTATTAACTTAAATTTGTGAGTAAGTGTTGATTTACTATTTTTCATGCTTATGGGTAGTATATGTTTATGTGTTGGTATATAATTGTTTAAGTGACATTTTATTAATTTCAATTTGTGAGTAGAGGTTAATTCAATACTTTTAATATGTGTAATTAGTAATTGCGTAGTGTATTGGTATATAATTGTTTAATTGGTATTTTGTTAATTTGAATTAGGAGTAACGTGTATTGATATCTAGGTAGAGTAAAATGATAAATGAATATCCTGATGATAATAACTGTGCTAAATTATATTATGGTCGTATTGAAAATAATTGTGATGATATAATGCTAACGAATGGCAATGGAGAACATGAGCATCCAAAAACGTCTATGCAAATCAGGAATACACTTGATTTGACTGAAGACTATAAGACTCAGAATGCCATTCAGGATAAATTACCTGAATTTGCGAACATGAGTCTATCGTCGGAGCTCATTCCTCTATTGTCATCGTTTATTGGTATATTTGCTTAAAAATAAATATGATATTGGGAGAGTAAATATGGAACCTGCTAGAAATTTTTAAGACGTCAGAATTACCTGTAGCATTGAGGCCTTATAGAGAGTGCGAGGAGTAACAGTTGAACCCTGACCCCCCAACAGAAGTAGGTCAAACGACGAGTAGTGTTTTAGAGGGGGAGGAAAGAGCGAGTCCCCGATTCCTTTGAGTGTGTAAAAAGAGACGAATAATAATTTACCTTAACCAAACTAGCTGAAGTTGTCAGAATTATTTTATTATTTTTTTTAATTATGAAGTTAAGGGAAAAAATGGAAGGAGGAAATTTGTACCTTTCAGTAGAATCTTAAATTCATTTAAATAGGACAGGCTTATTCAAAGACAAGCTATCATGAGAAATTAGTACTCTGATTAGCAGATGTCATCATAAGTCAGAACACTACAGCTAGGTTAGAAGGATAAGGTAATTGAAAAATTGAGCTTGAGAGAGATGAATACTGGAAGGGTGAAAGGATTAATTTTCGCTCAATGTAGAGATCTAAAAGAGTATAGGAAAGAGATCTTGAGATTAAGAAAAATAGAAGTTATTCCCCTGTATTAAAGAATATAGTGAATTAAAAAACATGAGAGAATTTAAGTGGAATGAAAGAGATGAATAATCTAATAATTGTAAAAAGCATTATGTTCATATGATATATTTGTGTCTTAGTAAGGATTTTATTATATTACATCACCTGTTATTTCTTTTTCATTATTACGCACTATTATCATATTATATATTTTATGATCATACTGGCATTATTGTGAATGTATAAATAGTAATTATTATCCGAGTAAACCAGTGCTCTAGAAGTGTAAATAGTATTGAGTTATATTTTTCTGAATTGAACTAATTTAGTGCGTGATTGTCAATATGTTTTCCTATTTAATTAATGTTGAGTTACGTTTACCTGAATTGAAGTATTTAATGTATCATTTCTGTGTATTGATTTAGCATTGATTTATAAGTATCAGAATTGAATTGTTTTTGTGTATGATTTCATGTAGATTACTATTGAATTAGAACTGATTTTCGGTATAATGTATCTGCATGGAGATTCAATTAAGCCATATCCATTAGCATTTCTATGTTATTCTTTTCATGGCTATACCATTATATTATCTTATACCTTATTTTATTCATAATTATTACCAGACTATTGATGTATTTGCAGAGAGATTCAATTATGCCATATCACTTGCCATTTCTATGTTATTATTTTCATGGCTATACTAGTATATTACCTTATTATTTTATTCTCCCACTAATATTGTTATAATTATGTACTTTTTAATTACTATTAGACTATTGTTGTAATTGTGCACCTATTAATTTGAGGACAAGTAATTGTATTGTTATGGTATTGAACACGATGACTGGAGATGGAGGAATTTAGATAGGTGGAGAACTTCCCCAGAGGGACGGAAAGATTTATAATTCCAGCTAACGTATGTCGATATAAAGAGCTTGATACTGCAGATCAAGAGTTTTATATCGATTATGACTTAACTTAAAAAATTGAAGTAGTAAAACTTATAATGTTGATCTTGCAAAGTGAATTAGGTGAGGTCCCAACATACTCACACTCAGGTGTCTCTCACCCTATGCAGGCATAGGATGATAGCCTCTTGGGAGGGGGGATGTGACATTATAAGTTGAATCTTGACATTATAAATTGAATCTCGTCTATTTCTATAATTCGGGTCCCACATCTGTTAAGAGAGGACCCTTTCTCTCAGGAATAGCCCACCCAAAAGCAAGTGAACATCTGCAAATTCCAGTGGGGAAAATAACACAATAAATTCTTTTCAGTTGATAGGATTATTAGCCATGCCGCCCAGAAGGAGTAACCCAAACCCCGTCTCTAGTCATCTAAAAGCCGCAGTTCACAATATCTCAGAGATAATGGCTGCAGGTGCCAGAGATAAAGGATCAAAAGTGTCAAACAATATCATAAAGATAAAGCGCACCCAATGTGCTTCTTATAGTAGTATACCACCCACGAAAAACATCTGTGTTCATGTAAACAGTCGCTGACTTTGGTACAGCCCCTGACTAAGAGAGCAGGCAGTCTGCGATTGTCTGTCTTTGTAAGCACTCGTATGTTCAGCGTCATGCTAGAAGGGCGCTCTGATATCCGTTCCCAACTACTGTGAAATAAAGAACTGCAATTTTATAGAACTCTGCCTCGTTTTGTGTTTATTGAATGTGTTATGTAATCAGGGGGTGAAATGTCACATATATATATATATATATATATATATATATATATATATATATATATATATATATATATATATATATATATATATATATATATATAAATGGATGGGGGGATGTATCTACTGAAATGTTCTGCGCTGATGTTGAAAATATATCTCGCTTAGGTTACAAAACTTCTTCTCGGCTGAAGTTTTGTGATTAACCCTTTAAGAAAAAATTTTAACCCTTTTTTACTATAGTGAGCTGGTTAATTAGCTATAACTAAAAATTGTCTGTGAACCTCTGAAAATTCCAGCACTTATCCTAAGGGGTATGCGTACCACAGTCTGACAACCTTTGGGTTATATAATTCTGATGGTCATATAGTCCTCACTGTCTACGTTAGCTTGCAAGGTCAACACGTTCATCAGCAGTTTCATATATCACTTCTTTGATGTTTCAATCAAACTTCAAATGGCTGAAGGTCGTATCACTGTATCTAAATCTGATAAATTGATACAATAATTTAGTTCAGCTTACACTTGCCCTATCAGGACTCAAATCTTATTCCGGATACGATTATGACTGGCATACTGATGAAACGTCCCAAATTTGATCCAAATCGCTCTAATTGGTTTATTGCCTTACATAAACCAATTGGAGTGATAATGATCTAAATCTGGATCCGCAATGGGGCAACAGTATGCAACTCTGAATGATACCATTCGGGATTCAGTGTAATTTAGACTTTAACGGATTATTTTTTTTTATTTTCAAGAATCCCAGCTTCTTAAGCTTCCAGCTGCAAACATACTAAAAATGAAGAGTGGCTTTACTGCATGGAAACAAAAAAAATAATATGAAGACCATATCCTGAAGGAAATGGTCTAGAAAAGGAAAAATAATCCCTTTAAGTAAGTTTAACATGAAATGCAAAGCAGCAGTGTTGAAGATTTTTTTAAATGATCTTACTTGCGTAATCATTTGAATTTTATGTACATGTATATTGTAATATTCTGCTCAAATACGTCATATTTTCGATAAAGTTAAAATTTCAGTTCAAAGCTATTTAGAAATGTAGCCTGGTTAACAAATTTCATTTGAAATCAAGTGTCTTTGACTGTTATTTTACTTGATGTGTACTGTTGATATCGCCAAAGAATAAAATATCAATACCTAAATTTCAGTTTTCCCAGACAATAACATATGTCGTTGTTGTTGCTTATGCAACATCAGATCAAGTCTTGGAGGTTATGGGTGTTTACGGTGCGACTCTTGTTTGACTGGCATCACATGGGTCGGAGTCCGACTTGGCCAAAGGATCAGTCCCGTAATTTTGAACCGAGTCAACTGACGAGACCAGAACACTTGACCCTGCACCTCCAGAGGTAATTTTGAGAACTTAGAGGACATTGCAGTCACGACAGATTTTGCGTGCATCAGCCGCCATTAGTGTACATGGCAGTGGATTTTGTCAGCGACGACCACCTAACCAGTGACTTTCAGCTCACTAGCCCGCTGTCCTTGCCAACTGGGCCACTGCGGCCCATATACAAGATATACAAAACATACAGCATGTACAAGTAGTAATTCATTTTTAATAGAAGAATATACATAAAGTAATTAAACTTTGAGTTTCCCCTATTTAACCCAATCAAAAGTATTGAATACATTATATTTTAAAAAAGGGTCCATTATTCTTTAAAATAACTAACCGAACCAGAAAGTTTAATGTTTATTTAAAGGATTTACTTTAGGAATTCATCCCTTTCCCTTAAGGTCATTCATAAATCCCTGCGCAAGATCCTTCTTCCTCTATCCCCCTTATATGTATGCAAATAACGCACTGTCTTACAGAATCACACAATTTTCATTGTTTTCGTAATGGATTACTCCTTTTTATATCTCAAGTTCTTCCAGCTTCCTTGAGAGACGCCTTCGGGTAAATATTAGCATTTCTTTCTACATGTAGGAAGGGGAATTTTGAAAGAGAAGTGCATAGATTTAGTTCAATCTCTCGATGAAAATCACTGAACTTAAATACCGATTTCTGCAATAGAATATAAAGATAGACTAAATTTGGAATTATGCTTTTTTCCTTGTATATTATGTGTTAATGTTACGTGTTTTTCCTCGGGTTTTTTACTCGATTATCACGCGTTATTTATACAGATAATCGGAAAATATACATAATCTGAAAGTAGTTCTGTATACCGCAATAATTGATATATTTAGAAGTTTTAAATGAACTGTATAGTTCTTTAAGTAATATTTCATTAAATAATATTAAAACTTAAGATTTTAAATTTTGTTCAGGTGAAAGTTAAATTCCTTTTCCCTCCGAGCCATGTTAACATACTGTTTAAAAATTCCTAAACTTTTCCCCTTGTGATGTGATTAAAATTAAACATGATTAGCAGTTTATGAAGAATTGAATGAATGTTTAGCAACATGAAGCTTATAAAACATGTGCTCGATAAAAAAATTAAACATTTGGACTTTAGTTTTATAGCATTGTGAACTTTATTTAAATTCTGCTTTGATGTTTCACTGAATTTGTGGTTTTAATTTAGCGTAAAATTAGGACAAAAATTCGTCAAGTACATCATGGGGTAAATACTGACTTAAAAAAATACTATCACTGCAATAAATTACTCTGCATACTTATGCTTTTAATGCACCATAAATAAAACAATATTCGAATAAAAGAGAATTACGGCACTCTAAAATATAGTACCATTCTAATAAATTACTCTCTATAATAACTTTAAATAAATACTATCATTGTGATAAATAACTCTCTGTACTACTGCTTTTAATGCACTATACATCAAACAAAATTCAAATAGAAGAGAAATACAGCATTCTATATTATCATTGTAATAAATAACTCTCTATAATATCTTTAAAAAATATTATCACTTCAATAAATAACTCTGTATACGGATGCTTTTATGCACTATACATAAAACAAAATTCAAATAGAAAAGAAATACAGCACTATAAAATATAGTACCATTGTAATAAATTACTCTCTATAATAACTTTAAATAAATACTATCATTGTGATAAATAACTCTCTCTACTGCTGCTTTTAATATGATTTTCTCTTTTCATTGCATTGGTAATTACTCAAAATATAATTAAAAATCGTGCCTATACAGCTGAGTAAAGATGCAAAAAGAGTGGCTCTGTTCTCAGTCTATTGATGAAAAAATGGAGAAAATTGAAGTTAGCTAAGCTGAGAAATTCAGATTCAACAAAGTTTTCACAATAGGGCTGCGTTCAAAACATGTGGCTGTTTTTGCCTATATTTATCGTCTCTTTCATAAAACTTGAATGCTTCTGAAAAAAATAAACAAATCTTTTTTGTTTTCTGAATATTAATTTTCCTTCACTTATGGTTAAAAAAGAGCAGTAAATAGTCTTATAGAGATACCCCCTTTGGTGCCGTAATATGAATGTCGTCGGATTTAATTTTCAATGCTTATGGCCCCTCTCCGTCGTCTCAATATTCTCTTTATTGTTGAAGCATATATATATATATATATATATATATATATATATATATATATATATATATATATGTATGTATGTATGTGTGTGTAAGTATTTTTGTAAATGCGCATGTACGGTGTAAAGGAAGATCACTTTTAGAATACATAAAGTGGCAATTGTAATATATACTTTAAACGTTTTTCCTATTCAAAGAGTTGAATTCAGAGCCGTAGTTCAGTCTGCCATGCAAAAAACAATATCACGGTAGATTAAAATTAATTGATTCCAAGTAGGACGTGCATTCGAATGAATAGTTTCTTAGTAATCTAAGATCTCTATAAAGTGTATCTTAGCTAAAATCATTGAATATGTATCCAAAAAGCAAGACACCCCGCAGACTCCTTACTGCAGTGACATTAGCAAAGTGTTAATAAATCATACAGAAACAGACGCACGGACACATATTTCATTCTCTCAACACTTCCACTTTGATTCAATTTATTACGAAAGCAAACACATGTCTAGACATGAATCGGAAACGGCAAAGAATACAACAGAAGAAACATGTCTCTTCAGAATAGTAGAAAAATAGTCAAAAGGGACAATGAAAGTACATTCTTCAACTAAAGTAAACATACAGGAGTTTCTATATTTTTCATGGAATCCATTATTGGTATTTGTCACTATCAGGAAAGTGAGAATTTTCTTTCATTGTTAATTTCTTTCATTCTATCTAAAATTAATTTCAGATTGAGCACTAGTGTGTTATTCACTGAGCGATTCTGCAGTAAAGATTAAAAATCCAGTAGTCTGTTGCATCACTGATAAAGAAAAACCCATGTTTATGTATAACGAGACGAATTTCGCCAATCTTAATACAGATTTAAATATTATGTAATCTGTTAGCATTTTAAACTAAACATTTTCTTTTTACAAAGAACACTATTGCTAACTTTAACAGTCAGAAAAATATGTTGTTTGTTGTTTGAAAATGCGGAGAACTTTTCAATGAAGTCATTCGCACTTTAATCGCGAGAATCATTGGTTACTTTCAATAAGGGCACCATATAGATGAATCAATACCACCCCCCTGGTGCAACCTCAATTTTCACCCAACCGCACCAGGGGCTATATCTGGAGGTTCGTATCTTCACCCACTCTCTATGACACCATCGAAGGACTCTCCGGTCTACAGATTTACCGCGCACACATTCTACAAAAAGGTCTTTAATGGCGTTCGTTGGGATTCGATATCAGAACACCCAGTCTGAAGCTCAACGTGCTGCCACCTACCAAAAATTATAATACACGAATACTGATTATAATACACGAATACTACCACACGCTATTACTGGCCCTTTCAGCCAAATATTTATTTCCACCTATTAATAACACTTCTATAGTTATCAACCTCAGTGAGGCTTAAACAAACCCCAACAATGGCTGGACTATGCTATTCTTAAAACTTTCGCAACTCCTTGAAATGATTGACAGACAAACTACTCCTGACCTTTCCATCATTTCCAATGAACACTTGCTTTTGCCCCCATCATGTAGCAGAGGAGGGAAAAGATAGAATCATGAAAAGGATGCCATCAACATCGATGGTTGCGATAGACAAACCAAAGACTAAATTACAATCAAACCGCAAATAACTCTGATAATACCCCTCAGTTGTAATTATATACAGCATTTTTAAATCGCAACTATGAAATATTTTTAGCTCAGTTCGCATAAATGAGCATATGTTCTTTCAAATTTCAGCTGTTAAAGAGAGAAAACACAGTAATCTCTGTTAATCACACGGAAAGTTTTTGTGCCTAATACACATAAGTACTGAAATTTTACATTGATTTCTACCGCTAATTATTAACGAAATGTCAATATATCTGCAATGATATCCGTAGCTAAATTGACGACAGATTTTTTACTGTAAAACATCTATAGAGAAAATAGCTCACTTCTACCCAGACTTAGGTGTATATAATTTCAAGTGGCACTCTAAATGAATTTCATACAAACACAGTTTATACATGAAACAATGTTTATTGAATTCGTTGCACATATAGAATTTTCTTTTACAGCAATAAGCATACGTACTACTTGTACGGAATATATATATTAACATTCAATAGAAATACACATTGCAAATACTCACAAACCAGCAGAGAGTCAAACCAGCAGAACTGCCACGTAAACTTTGGGCCCCCTAAGCACTAGCGCCGGTTAACACCTGGAGCTGTTTACCTCGTAGCTCCCTCTCGCTTATCTATCAACTTTAACAACTTTTCTTCAACCTTAACAACCTTTTTTATTAATGACGCTGCATGTTATTTATACTAAGCGCGTATGCCGAAATTAGCATATCTCAAGCAGCTTCTTTAATTCATTCACTCAAAAGTTCGATTCTTGTGAATCGAATCTTGTGTATACCTTACACTGGCCTCCCTCGAAAAAAAAATTAGGTAACTGAGGTCTGAACGGCTTCAGTTAACGAATTGAAAGCGCGTGCTGGTCTAACTTTTTACATAATGGGTGGCAAAGCCAAAGAAACCTTCCACACGTTGTGTGGGGGGAAAAACGCCACTGCCATTTTACAAAACTAACCCCGAAGTATCCAAGTGACACCATCAAACAGTGGATTTTCAGAGTTGCGGATACTGGACTTGCCAACTGCGCCCTAGAAGAACTGTTTTAGTTAAAAGTGTCAACACAATTGCACAGCATGACATTTCTTGACTGTTTGTAAATGCTCTCCCTTAATTCATAATGCACATGTGTTATGTTTTGTCAAGTTAGTACATTAGTGGTTAATTATTATATTATGCAGTATGTATTTTTTTTTCTATTCCCTACATGTGCCCTTCAAAAATTTATAAAACAACAGTATGCTGTTTTTTTTTTCAGTGGCTCACCCCTTCCCCTCAAAATGTTTACACAGTATATACAATGGGGAATTTCAAACCAGTTTGGTTCCATTTTATTGATGGGGGTGGGATAGAATAAGAGAATGTATACAAGACTTGTTCATGAAGGCAGCAACTTCCCTGCACCAGTCTGTCCATTCCGAGCAACCTCTCTTAATGGTCGCAGTCCTATTAAAGGGATTCGTTGACCGTGTGGTCATCCTTCGTGCAGCAGGGCGTTGGTCCTGAGGCGCTGGTCCAGCTTGACGATGGACAGGAGGTCTCTTGGGAGGAGGCCAACCTTGCTGGGCGGAAGAAATCTTCCGTTTCCTGTACTTATGCAAAGGAAATTTAAAATTGTCATTCTTCCTTTTGATAACCTTGTGTACCTTACGTGTGCCACGTTCATCCTTTGATGGAGGTTTTGCAGTACACACTTTACTTTTCTTCGTACTTTTGCTTGTATCGGTATTAGATTTTAGTGAAGATTCTATTTTTTCAAACTTATACGCCGCACCAACACGTTTAGTTACTGGCTTTATCTCGCCATTTATGATACGTTTACAAATTGTTTCGCTGCTTGTTTCATGTTTTTCAACAAACTGACTCTGCTTTTCGTATTTGTGCTTATACGACTTCTTGTTTACCGCCTTAATTACTCCAGTATTAGCAGTTTTTATGCTGGAACCTGAAGGCGCTTTTTCACTTTCTTTATCCCCCTTAACTTTAGTTTTATCCTCTTTTGACGAAAAAGTCTCTTTGAAACTTGCGACATCAGAATCGTTATCATTTAAATTCTTTAACACTGCTTCAGTTTTAGGAAGATTAAGCTTTTTGTACTCGTGCGTTTTAATGCAAACTACGTCTATAACTTCCGAAGCATCAGCTAAACTACTTACAGTATAACTCTGTGTCAACTTTTCATCCTGATTCAAAGTCTGGCTTTCATGTACTTTATTTAAAACCATATTATCAACCTGGCCTACACAATCCCAATTCGGCTGGGAACTTGAAATAATATCATCATTACCTAGCGAGTTCCTAATATCGTTTAAAGAATTTTTATTGTCGTCATCTAATAAGTATTCAATAACTTCCGTAACGCATACTTCGTCATCTACTAAATTTCCTTAATTAACAGATGTGTGAATATCATCTAAAATATCAGGTATAGCATTAATAGACCTATCAGGTGATTTATTTTCTAAACCACTAGCATTAGTATCGGCGCTATTTTCAGAAATTTGTACTTGAATTACCGCATTGTTCCAGCTAGGCTCACTTTCATTAAAAGCCACAAAAATACCCCGACTTTCGCTATTCTCAAAATAATGATTACTGCTCGGACAAGTTAATACATTTGACCACACAGTTTCAACAGGTTGAACCATATCATGTGAATCAACTTGCCAGTGCACGTAAGGTGCTTGCATATTATTTACTTTAAGTGCACTAATTTCATTGTAACGCCGTGAGCTTCTATTCTTTCGCCCGCGATACTGGTTTCGCTGTTGGTTTGAAACTCGCAAAAAATTTTGGCTGGGGTGAATAAAACTGCTCGTACCTACGTGAGGGCAAGGGGTAGCGAAGAAATGCCTATTATTATGTTTAGCTAAAGCTTGAAGGAGGGTAACCTTTCTTGAAATATTCTGATTGTCTAAAAAATCTTGAACACTTAGCTTCAAACGTTGGATAACTAATTTTAAGATTACCGCTTCCGTCATAACTTCTAAATATTGCTCACACTTGTAAATCTTTTCCATAGCAAAAGCTAACGCAGACTGACCTTCACGTTGCCTTAGAGCATAAATTTCCCTTTGATTAAAGGTCTTTGGAAAAACGCTAAGAAACTGTTGCTTGAATGACAAATAGTCAAAAATCAGATTACTGCTTTGCATACACGTGTACCACTGATATGCACTACTTCTTAAAGCGGCTAGAGCAATTTTAAGTTTATCCCCCCTCTGGGGTGCATTGTTGCTAAAAGTAATGCTCAATTTTCTTTAGGAATTGGCTTGAGGGGCCGCCATTGAAAGGTGGCTTCGAATGGCGCAAAATGCTGAACCATAATTACCCGAGGAAAATTTCCAGCAGGGTTTTGTTCAACAACACTCATTTTCAAATAGTATATAAGTACTTGCAATAATTTTATCAATATAAGTACACAGTTTAACTTCAATTCTGTTGTTCGTTATAAATGTAACGAGAACAACCAGGGTATATATATAAACTTTTGGGCGCCATTATAGAGATAATGGCTCACTTCTACCTAGACTTGGGTGTATATAATTTGAAGTGGCACTCTAAATGAATTTCATACAAACACTGTTTATACATGAAACAATGTTTATTGAATTCGTTGAACATATAGAATTTGCTTTTACAGCAATAAGCATACGTACTACTTGTACGGAATATATATATTAACATTCAATAGAAATACACATTGCAAATACTCACAAAACCAGCAGAGAGTCAAATCAGCCGTACTGCCACGTAAACTTTGGGCCCCCTAAGCACTAGCGCCGGTTAACACCTGGAACTGTTTACCTCGTAGCAACTCCTCCCTCTCGCTTATCTATCAACTTTAACAACCTTTCTTCAACCTTAACAACCTTTTTTATTGATGACGCTGCATGGTATTTATACTAAGCGCATATGCCGAAATTAGCATATCTCAAGCAGCTTCTTTAATTCATTCACTCAAAAGTTCGATTCTTGTGAATCGAATCTTGTGTATACCTTACACATCTCTATAAAAATATTAATAGAAAAATTTAAACTGTAGTCAAAATATTCGTTTTGTGCACTATTATAGGTAAAAGTACTTTTTAGAAACTTGTCACATTTTTAATTAAACGAATATACGTTGGATAAACGTCTGAATTAGCAAAAATCTTTGTGCAAAAAAAAAACTAAATTACGTCTCGAAATCTTTGAGTCTTTTAATGCTACCTTAGCATAAGAACGCCAGAGTGCTGATGGATATATAAAGGTCAATGATGTGAAAAAAATTCGAAAAATGTGCTTCAAATTTCAGATTATACTTATATAATAATATAAATGTTTCATACGTTTCAGGTGCATCTCTACGGACAAATAGATCTACACTGAGACAAACTGTTTGAATTCAAATAGCATGCCGATTCTGCATCTTTTATGTATTTGTTTAAGAAACTTAAAACTATAAAAAAGAAAACCCCCATCTGGTATTAAAATCAATTGTTCAGTTCGTGACCAAATTTCTATACACCCAAAAGAGTGATAACGGTAAAATGAAGCCCTCGTTGTATCGTGGCAATGATATACACCATAATGACGTTTTGTCAGAATATCGAATATATATATACATGCATATATATATATATATATATATATATATATATATATACAGGGTGGTTATTATTAAAGTTCCACTTTGAAATGGACATAAAAGGAAAACTACTGGACCAAATTTTATCAAATTTGGTAATAGTTAAACAAGGTCATGGAAGTTTCTTCTCCGCCAAAAATAAGTTCAAACACTCACCACCAGGGGCAAAAGGCGCTGTATGCAATATTTTTAAACGAAATAAGATATGAAGACATGGGTTTAAAATGTGTTTAATCGTTTCTGAAACGGATGATAGGGTATTAGGATATTAGGATATGCTAATTGCGGCATACGCGGTTGGTATAAATACCAAGGAGCTAGTAGAGGTCGAAGGAAGTATTAAGGAAGGAACTACGAAGTGAGAGGAAGTGACAGGAGGAGTAGTCCTGGCGAAACGAAGTATCGAGCTGGAGCTAGGCTTAGAGTCTGCTTTAAACAGTTGAGTTTTGCGAGCAGCCACTGGAGGCATAGCTTGATTGCTTCAAACCTACGTGAGTTAGGCCCAAAGGTTACTTCTTGTTAGGCCCAAAGTTTACGTGGCAGCACTGCTGGTAGACTTTCAAAGTATCTGTGAGTATTGCAAAGTGTATTTTTCTTGAATGAGTAGTTATACAAGAGAATATATTGAATTGTATTTCCCATGCATGAGTGCTATATATATCTCGTACTAGTAGTACGTGTGCTTTCTGTTGAAAACCAAAATTTACAATTGCAAATATTTAAATAAACATTGTTGTTATGTACAAACTGTGTTTGAATGAAATTATTTAGAGTGCCACTTCAAGATATACATACCCACAGGTAGGGAAGAAGGGTAATTCTCTCTCTCTCTCTCTCTCTCTATATATATATATATATATATATATATATATATATATATATTCGAGGAATTTCATATACCATCCTTCTCAAATCCCTATTTTTATATCCATATTATTTTTTATCGTATTAACAGTTGATAGCACGCATAAAGGGGAACATTCTTACACTTTTTTTTTAGTTGAGTATCCTCTGATATGTAATAATCTTGTTTCACTGTTTTTCTTGAAAATCTCAATTTGAATATGTATAGTGGCTAAAATTTTAACAGCCATTTCCATTTTTCCGTTTAAAAATGTCTGCCAAGCATAAAGTTCTTTTACCGCGTGTCAGGTATGCGTACTTTTTATAGAGATCGTCAAAATTTTTGTATATCGAATTTTGTTTCTCTCGCCGAAGAATAATATCCAAGATACTGTATTGGATGAAGAAGAAAATATGAATAATCCGAGAGCGATATTTCGAGTGAAACGGAAAAATAAAAAAAAAATGAAATCTGGTAGTACCTTTTTACAGGCACTATGTGTATTTACATGCGTTTAGTAAATATATGCCGGAAGAGAATTTTCATATGTTTCAAACTAGGTAAAAATGGTATGCTGTTATTGATTTTGTGAAAAAGAAATCTTGTTATCCTCGAATTAAACCCTGCCGGTTATATTTTTTTTTTGTGAAAGAAAATTGGTAAAACTGCGTTTCACATATGTTATCGAGTAAGAAAATGAATAAAAATGAATTTAAAGTATGTATTTTTTAGATTAAAAAAGAACTGTTTCAAAACTCTACGTCAGCTTGGTACTATATATGAAAGCAATACGTATACATTGGAGTATCCAATTTGCTAAAGATGATAATACTCGTAGTATGGCTATTGCAGTATCTGAAACTTATCATCTCTTTTGGATTTCTAAGCATCAGACAGATTTTTTCATATCAGAGAGATATTTTCGATATTAAGTATTGAAACTTGTGTCGATACCAGAAAGCTCAAACTCTCTTTAAATGCAGATGGTTGTTTTTTTTCCCTAGTGGCGTTTTCCTCTGGGTTTTTCATTGCGGACAGAGAAATGTTTAAATAAATATCCGGCACAGCTATTCATAAGTTAATACGGAATCGGCGACAACGCTGTATTTCCGGGGGTCTGCTCAGAGGTCTTTTGGAGTAATTGATCTGAGGCGGCCGAACTCTCACGACCTCTACCCGAACTACCTTTCTCAGATCACAAACATTTTCAAAGGTCAGAAGAAGAAATTTTACGATCTCAATTCATTATACTTTTCACCCCGTCTTTGTTCTTTATGAGCAGCAACAACGTTATGCTTTCTGTAATCCTATTATGATTTGAATTGTTAAATCTATGTAAATAAATGGTTATGTTTGTCTGTTTGTGAAATGTCTGATACCTCATTCTACCTCAGTCCTTTAAGATGAATTAATGGTGTCTCTAGTGCTAATAAATGTGCTACTAAATGCCAAAAAACGATAAATTCGTACGGTGGTTTCAGTGAAGGCATTGCTTTCACGAGTAACTTGGAACCTGGCGGAGATCGGATCGCCCCGTTCTCCTCGGAATTTTAAAAATCTCGCAAATTCGAGTATCCCTACGGCTCTGAGACACCCGACGCGTGAAAGACACGTGGTCGGTGTGAGGGGCATTTCCCGAAAGCTCTGTGTTTCTTCGATCTGTAGCCGGAAAATCGGAAATTTCGATAGTGTGACGTCACCACTTTCACGGTTAATACGAAAGCGGCGCCAAAGCTATATTTTTGGGTGTCTGGGCAGAGGAATTTTGGATTAATATACGTTTGAGGTGAATTAAGGGCGTCTCTAGTGCTACCTTTTGCCAGTAAGGTGCCAAAAAACGAAAAACTCGTATAGTGGTTTCGGTGACGTCATCTCTTTCACGAGTAACTTGAAACCAACACCCTGATTAGAGCTTAACGGTTAAAGGTTAATCGATAGACTCTTAAAACTTTAATAAAATAATCAATATATATTTCATAAAATCTGTAAAAATAGGCCTCCGATTCCAACAAAACATCTGTATATCTAAAATATTTATTTCTGAGTGGTACACATTCGTTGTGCGCATGTATGAAAATTTTTGGGGGATATCTTTACCTTTTTACTGACATTTGGCAGCATTCCATTTATTGTTACAACTAAAATAATATTCAATTTAACTACAGTAACGCCTTAGCTCTGAAAAAATTTCGATTCATGTTCTGGGAGATTCATTCTTTATCTCTGTCAGAGATAAAATTGATACTTTTTTACATCTCTCTTCTTGAATGGTTCCAAAGGATTGAAATCTCAGTTTGAGTAAACTCCGACAGTCAAAATACTTTTATAACTTTTATAAAGTATGGAGTGTTAACTAGACGGGTATTATAACTGTGACTTGGCTACGTCCGACACGATGGCTGATTTCTCGGAAGGATAATCCGCAATCCCTGTATGCAAAGATTCTGTCTCGGTCGAACTCCGAAACGTGCTCGAATGATGCTCGTGTTTTTCTCCGAGGCATACTGAATCTGCACAGACACAAAATCGCACGAGAGCACAATTAACATTCTTCAAAACGGCTGTCTTTCCTCACTTTATATACAGTTTGTCAGGAGCGCTGTAGTCACCCATGATATGTTCGTGCGTTGCAATCGTTATCATTTGCATATTCCTTCGCGGTATACACATGATGCAAATTTCCTGCTGTTTGGTTGCTTCCTTCTTGGTGTTGCATTTTAGATGGCCAGCAGTGTATATATAATTATATAGCAAACGGTTAAAAGTTGGCATGAAAATATTCATTGAACATCAGTCAAAAATTTTTAAGTTTTTTTTTTCGTTATGGATGGATATTGGCCCAATCATCACGAATTTTTAGAAAATGTGATAAGTGGGGGAGTTTAACTAACAATGACATCAGTAATTACATTGAGTACCAACTATAGAATCTTTTAGCGTGTTAAAAACAAAATCTTTATCCAGATTGAAGATTTCTCCTACCAACCATCTCTCAGTTAATATCTGCATCCCATAAATCTTTTTCCGTGCCTTCTACGTTAGAATCAGATAGTTTAATTGAATTTTTACTCATTTTTGAAGTAATAGGAAGTGAAAAACTCTCCTATCCCCCCACTCATGTACCCCCCCCCCCAAAAAAAAAAAAACAAGCACGAATCATAGCAGCATTGAACCCAGTCATGAAAGTTAATGATGCCAACTATTTTTTAATTGTCTATTTTCATTGTTACAAACTTTGGAGAACTTTTAGTTTGGAGAACAGGGTTGTCTCCGTAACCCTGCCAGTGGTATTTGATTTTCACCATTAAAAATAAAACTCATAATAAAGCTGCAGTAGTTCGCATTTCGTCTAATACAAGTAAAATAAGGAAGTTTCTTTGAAAGTTTCTCTTAATATCAATACTTATTACTTTGAAATTTATTTCAAAGATTTTTATAAATAACTCTCTTAAGAAATCAATTTGAAATTTTATTTTTTGGATGAATCTCAGAATATTTGATTTGAAATCCGGGATCAAGTTTTTATATTTATATGCCCTCTTCTTATACTTTGATGAACAAAACTGGCGAACGATGAATGCATTTGCAACTTACATTTAATTGGAAGATTATGAAAGATAATTTTAAAGTTATCGTAAATACTGAATACTATTATGTAGTTATATATTAATTATTTTCCTTTTTTCTATAAATGAATTTAAAAGTAATTCTCATTTATCTTCATGGAGAAGTTCCGAGTTGTTCCGTCATAGGGAGCAGTGTAGGCTCACCTAAATGATTCTCTCATAATAAAGTAAACATCAATTTCCTCTGTAAATTGTGCTAATATTTCCCCTCAAGTGCCTCCGCATATAAAAAAATTACTCATATTTATAAGCTTTCTAGCTTAATCTTGGACGGTATACTACACTTATCAATTTCATTAGACCCTGAAAGACCTCAGTCTAAATCAGGGGTTCCCAACCTTTTATCCTACATCGATTCCTTTTAAAAGAATGATTTTCTTCCTCGACCCCCCTCACATTTTCTCTATAATATAGAACATACAACATAATTATAATACTAATAATTGGGCATAAAACACTTAAAGATAACAAATTGACTAAAAATATGAACAATAAATTAGAAAAAGTGGTTCATTGGGTTCATGTTTTTTCATTTTTGTACTATTTTCATTTTTAATTTCACAAATATAAACAATATTTCAGAGACAGATTGTAATTGCACAAACATCGCCAAGAGAAATCGAAACTGCTTCTGATTGGTTGCATCGAGAAGACCCATGTGCTGTTTCAGGTCCAGTATATTTCCCCAGTTCTGCCTAGTGTTGGTACACAAATAAAAGCCGACGGCGCCATTCGAGGTATATACCGCCATGGCATTGGACTTTAGATGCGTGGATCCCACCGTCCTATGCAAATCTGCATTTATACATATTAAAACGGATATTATTATTTGATAATTACATTCCTAAAAAATTAAATTAAATTTTAGAACAAAACAAAAAAAATTATCATCGACCCCTAATAGACCCCTGGAATACTATAGACCCTTTTTAAACTTCCATCGACCCCCAAGGGACCCCCACCTGGACTCCGTTGGGAATCCCTGGTCTAAATTGTGGAAGCACCCATATAGGAAGCATTGTTGGATCACCTAAATAGTGATTCCATAATGAAGAAGCCATCAAATTCATGATGCATGTAAGTCCCAAATAAATTTTAAATTCAATTATTATAATTTAGAATCATCTCATCCCCTTCTTTTTTTGGGGGGGAGGGGGGTTGGAGAGATGTAACTGTCAAGTACAGAACTTCTGCCTTCATTCATGGGAACTGAATGATCTTATGGTCAATAATAGCTGTTTAAGAAGCATATTTTCAAATTTTTATATTCATACAACTTACACGCAAACTCCTCCCTTTTAGGATAGATGTTTCCTCTCAGAATTTGTTTTAGGGGTTGGTGGACTTTGAAATTACCAAAAATCGAACAAAAATTGGAATTTTTTTAGTGTATTAATACTTTAAAAATATGTAAATATTAGAATAAATGCATTTAAAATATGTAATGAAAATCAAAATTAAAACTTGGTGGATTTAGAAAAGTAAATATTAAAGGTAGGTGAAAAAAATCTTTTAAATGCCTTTTTCTCAATTTCTAAATTTGCAAGTCTTTTGAAATGCTCCTTGCGTCATAGTTTTTGGCAAAATTTTATAAAATTTATAATAAAGACTCCTCTAATACATAAAGATAAAGTTATGTATCCATTTCAGGTTTCGACTTCATTCAGATTATGAAAGTTAAACTTAAGTGTAGAAAAGAACAAAAATTTCCCAAAAATTCAGAGTACAAGCATAAAAATATTTACTAAAAATTAACTATTCAACGAACGTATAAAGCAATTCATAACTCTGTTCAAAATGTATTTATAAGCAATATAAATGCAAAATTAAGGGGGGTAATTAAGAATTGGTTCGCAAGGAGCATTTAAAAATAATAATTTCAATTTTTAAAATATAAATATTTCTAAAAGTATTTATAAAATTTCATAAGGTGTTTGATATAGTTATACTTTTATGAATATATATGCAAAATTTCATATCTGTGAGGTTAACATTTCAAAAATCGCTTTGTAATGTCCACCATCTCCTTAATTAGTTTTTCGCTTTACCAGGAGATTCCAAAACGCCCATATAATGTAGTATGAAGGAAATGTGAATCAAAGGAAAAACGTCTGAGTGTTGAAACTGGCATCTATTTCTTAGCTAGATCCATTTTGTATTTTAAATTAAGAATATCGGAATTTCGAATTTTTTGAAAGGAGCAAACCTAAAAGCTAATGGCTTTGGACTCAAGAAAAAAAATATCGTTAAAGTATCTGACTGGAATCTACTTAGTATTTCACCGTTCAGTTAAGGATGACGTGTCGAGAAGTTTTAGTTTTAGAACGTAAAGTAAACCAAATGTTTGATTACCCCAGGAGGTAATTTTGTTAAGTGCAAGAGAAAACTAAGGCCATTATGTATAAGCAGACACACGTTGCGTAAAGTTCTGAAGAATTAAAGGAGTGCCAAACATTAATACCTTAATCTGCAAACTTAAGTTACAACTATAGATATCACGTTTAGCTTGCTTTGAATACTTGGAAATCCAGTTAAACTTCGAACCCCTAATTTCCCACAGAATGGTGATTGTAAATATTTCCTAATTTTCTGCGTGGCAACTATTTCGTACGTTATTTTTTAATTTTAAATATGGGTGGAATATCCCTGAATGAAGAAGGCCGATAAATAAATTAGATTATTGGCATGAGTTTTCTTGATTATGACTATATGGACGAAATTCAGTTGTTTATGATAATGTTATATTAAATGAACATATAAGCAAATAACAAAAGGCCTATTTTTCTCCCAAGACCCAAACGTGTACTTAAAATATTACCATTAAGGTAATTTTATTTCTCCTAGAGACTTTTCTGTAACTATCTTCGCTTTTTCCCTCATAATACTTATGGAGTGTAGAAAAATGTTAAATAAGAGCATCCCAACAGGGAGTAAACTATACTTTTTACTTTTTGAATACTTTGGACATTTTGGATACTTTTTGAATTTCATTTACTTGATACAGTTCTTCATCAGACTGCAGAGCATTATATGTGATTGTCAGTATGGACAATTCTGCAATTGGGGATTTGATAATCAAACTTAATACCCTGCTTCGAAACTAGTTTCCATTTTTATGCTCTTTTGGGAATTTAAGAAGCAGTTTTTTACTATGGCGTCTTGAGTTACATGTAATGTATACTTATAAACAATTTTTGAAAAAATATGAGTTATGGTGCATTTATTCCCAAACAAAAATTATGGTTGAAAATAATAATAAGAAGAATGAAACTCTATAATTATATATTCCTTATATCACTGTATTTTTCTGTTATTTTCAGTAGACTGACTTTCCATCTGGAATAGCAGTAAAAATATGTAAAAGCATCGTCTCTACTTTAAGCAAGAAATACTATTATTCGCCATGCACTAGAGATCAGGAAAGGAATTCACTTCGCAAACAATGGAAATCGCGTTATTCGGGCAAACACTGCAATTTGCATACAGATAAGGAAGCGTTTCTTTCTAAATATTTATGAAGTAGAGATGGAAATTTTCTGCAAAGTAACTTACACGTTAGTTTGAATTTCAGTCATACTCTTTTACAACTACAGTGAAATTTTTTCTATTACAGAGATGATTCTCTTAAATTATTGAAGTCTAATGGAAAAATTGTACAGTGACTTAGGCGATCATTTCTTCTTTTTCTTTGTCTTTCTACAGTAATATTACTTCTGGTATGTTTTTCTTTCCTAAGATCACGTTGGCACCAAATGTATGCTCAAATGAAATCCATTCTAAAAATGAAAGGAATTACGTTTGAATTTGAGTTCCGATATTTCAAATTTTGATAAGAAAATGATATATGTTTGCTTCTCTAGCAATAAGAATATCCGCGAATTTCCCTTTGTACCTGGGATTTGACTGTAATTATTACGTTTTAAATGGAAATATTCGAGGGAAATAAGGGATTATTAATTTTTAATTTTATGTTTTGAAAGGAAATAATTACACGGTATTTCTTTATGCCACATTTTTCATTTTTGAAAGTTTCGCTAAATTTACACGCATTGTATTATTATCTTTTGGATGCTTGTCTGCTATTTTAATTAATAATCTTAGAATATGATGCACCTTGAAAATTATATATTGAAATTTAAACTGTTTCAGTGTGTTTTTAAATACGGTAAATTTTATCGTTTTGAATTCGTATGGATAGAGGAAAATGTACGAATAAAGCAGAGTTAAATTTCTCTAAATAAAGGTGTAAAAAATTATGGTATTGCTTTAGAAGTGTATTGGTTCTATGAATCGAATGATGGTTTATTTATTTAAAATCTGGGTAATCAGAAATGTGAGATGTGCTTCGTTAAATATATACAAGAATATGAAACTTAGAAAAGTAATAGTTAGTCAATTTAAAACTGTATTAATTTAAAATGTTTTACTCACCTAGTGAAATCTTTAAGGAATCTTGTTAAGGAATATTAATCTGTTTGGCTCTTTTTATGTCACTTTTAGTGCCTCCGACAATCCTTTTAACCGTCTATAATTTAAATGTTGCATCTATATGGAAGTTCTTACATTCTTCACCTTTAGAGTTATATTTTATGAAAAGTGTTAAGAGTTATGTGTGAAGAGTTATATGTTATTTCCTTTGTGTTGAGAAAATCTAACTTTCAAGGAGGTATAGCTAGGTAGAATGAAATAATGAATAGCAGACAGTTAATATCTCCAAGAGCACTGACTTCTACACTATGTAACTCCTTTTGCCTCTAGTCGAAATGCATACTAAGGACAGACAACATAAAACTTAGGAAGTACTACCTCTATGCAATAGGAGGAAAGGTCTCTGGAGATCTTTCTGAAATTATTGAAGTTAAAACTTTTGATGCCAATCGCAAATCGTTTCAAGAAGAGAGAGGGGAAGAATATTTTTTTCTTATCTCTGAATTTTTATTCGTGCATTCCGATGCCATCCAACATGTATTCAATAAAATAGTTTATTTTATATTAATTTTAAAGGAGTTTGGGGCATACTCTTTTGTTTGCAGTAGTACAAATGTTTGACTTGAGAATAAAAAAAGTACGCATATTTCATTAGAACTGGTACAACAGTTAACTTATGATTGCCTGTAGTTCTTGAGAGATGTGTAAAATAAACACTATAATTATAACAATATAGCTTTTAAGTGATCTCCCCTCTCAAGACAAATAATTGTCACCATATTCAAGTGATATGCCTGTATATTCAAGACCTAAAGAAAAATATCATCATGAAAATTTCACAAATATCAAATGCATACCTGGTAGATAATATGATACTCATTCTGATATTCACTTGAACTTACGTTCGTTTATTCGTAGCCATATATTCAGAATTGCAATAATAGCTAAGAGACGACTACTTGAAACATTTATTTAAAGAAATATTTTCCCGTAAACTAATACGGAGGGTTAAATAGCTTGGTAATTTGAATGGTTACAATTACCAATTTAGGTGCATTTTTAAAGTGTCAATTATTAATCTCATTTTGGAAGTATTAGTCTGAATATTTAGTTTGAATATTTGTCTAAAGAATTTGTATTTTCCTGTAGGAGAAATCGTGATATGGCCTCTGAAACATATTAAAAAGAATGGGCATATCTGTTACAGAAACATTATCAAGTGGAATTACACAACCTACATTAAAATAGTGTGCTAACATTGGAGACTTCAATCTCAAAATGGTTTTAAATTAAGTGGCAACAAAAAATACACGGTAAGATAAAATTATTTTCTGGAGATTCTAAAAATGTATTGATTAAAATAAAATCTACTCTTGTATTTGCTTTTTTAAAAATTTTCCTACGATTTTAAAACTACAAAGTTAAACTAAAAGAAGTATACTAAAATAAAACAAACATAGCTCCTCCTGTAGTGTTTAGATAGTTTTGCATCTCAAAAAATATTTGACGAAAAAAAAAATCAAGTTACATAATTCCCAACTTCAAAAAACCCTTTTATACACTCCCTTATAACAAATGCTAGTATTTCAAAGGAAAAACCTCTCTACCAAATGCTGCTAGAATTTTTGAAGGAAGAAGGGTAATCTTTTCCAAAAACAATGTGTGACTTTGTAAGGAATAACTGAGTATTATTTTCATGCCGATAAAGGAAAGAGAACGAATAAGTTTTCTTGCTCCTGATTTATGAATGTCCTTAAGGCCAAAAAGATGAATTTCTAAAATAAATCCTTTGGATAAGCACCTTACTTCCTTCTTCAATTCAGCAGTTTTTGGAAAATCAGTAAAGGACTTTTTTTGCAGATCATGAGCGAAAAATAATTATTACATTATAAATAAAAATGTTATAGTTAGGATCTGAGGAATAATTATTTTTAACTGAATTCATCTTTTGAGATAAAGTGTTCATTCTCTCTTGATATTCATCGTGATATGTTTTTCTGCGGTTGTTTATCATTTCGAGAGTACTGTGTTAGTCTTGTGTTTGAATTATGTTTTATGTATAGTGCATTAAAAGCATCACTATACAAAGTTATTTATTGAAATGATAGTATTTTTTAAAAATATTATAGAGAGTTATTTATTACAATGATAGTATAGAATGCTGAATTTTTTCTATTTTAATTTTGTTTGATGTATAGTGTTTTAAAAGCAGCAGTATAGAGAGTTATTTATCACAATAATAGTATTTTTTAAAGCTATTATAGAGAGTAATTTATTAGAATGGTACTATATTTTAAAGCTATCATTGAGAGTAATTTATTACAATGGTTCTATATCTTAGAGTGCTGTATTTCTGTTCTATTTGAATTTTGTTTTATTTGTAGTGCATTAAAAGCATCAGTATACAGAGGTATTATTGCAATGGTAGTAATTTTTTAAAGATATTATAGAGAGTTATTTATTACAATGATAGTATAGAATGCTGTATTTTGTTTCTACTTGAATTTTGTTTGATGTATAGTGCTTTAATAAGAAGAATATAATTAATAGCACAGGGAATAATAGAAAAGTTAAAACTTTTACATAGCATATACGTAATTACCAATAGGTGTATGCGTTTATTGAGCAAAAATAACGAACAAAAAAATGAAAGAAATTCATGTTAAAAGACAGAGACAGGTAAAGCATATTTCATAAAATAGTATTTATTCCTCCCCCCCCCATTTTCATTCAAATGATCTCTTGTCAACACGATAAAAAAATTTCATATATCTGGTAGCCTTATTATCAAAACAAAAAAATTCTACCCAATGTCTGATGCAATGAAATTAACTACTGTGTAAAGCGAATTTTTGTTATCGTAAATGAATGTCGCTTTAACGTCCGTCATAAGATGATGTCAGGTAATTACACTTTTTACGGACTGACTTATTAAAAAATGTATTCGGTTTGTAGTTATATCTTACTACACGTACTACTAGTCTAATGATGTCGTAAGCAAAAATAAGAAAGTAAAGACAATTGAAATGGGACTGTGACGTTGACTGATTGACCAAAAAAGTTCTCAGAAAGTCTGAAATGCAAATACTTCGAGTTGTAGGCTTATAGTTGCATTTACATTTTGTATACAGTTTTTTCTTTCCAAAAATATTAGTATGTTCTTTACACAGAAACTTTCCCTTAGAAAAATTAAGGTCTTGTCTCTGAAACAAAAGGCTAGAAAAAATAAATGTACATCAAACTTGAGGGAATTTACTTGAATTTGCTAAACAGTGTCTGAAATTCGGAGGCAGATTTAATGAGTTATCCGGGGCTAACCCGAAGAGCAAGGCAAGTGGTTTCGATGTCATATCTTTTTCCGTGCTGTGAAAGAACGGTACAATGTCCATAGTTAAAATTCTACAATACATTTTTAAAAATATTGTAAATTTATTGTGGATTTAATTTTAATTTATTGTGGAATCGGAGAAGTTTTGATTACGTGTGAGTTTTCCAGAAGTTTCCTTTAAGTCATAAAGTCTTTTTTTTTGATAAACCGAAATCAAGGATGTAGTTATGATCAGTATACTGACTGAAATAGTCTATTTGGTTTATCCATAACAAGGAAGTCTAGATATCCTGAAAGAGACCTCTTAAATATTTATCTTGGAGAAAACAATATGGTTGAATGTTTATTCTCACCACTTAAAAAACATAAGTTATGTGACCGGATTCTAAGAAGACAACGCGTAGAGATGGGTCTCCAGACGTTTCAGGATATTCCACTCAAAGTAGACTTTGAACTCATATATACTGTAGGGATGCGACATCGACAACAAAACATCGGTGTTTCAAAGCATCGATATCTATATATTTAAGTTGCTAAGCCGACTTTTTGGGCAGTCCGTGAGAGAAAACTACTGCATCCATTTACTTTATTTTGGTCTTAAAAGAAAGATTGTAATCTGTAGATTTGTCAAATTTGGTTTTTGTAACCGCAATTTCTATTAATTAGCGATAATTTAACATTAAAAAATTGATTTCTGCGCATGCTCAGTGGCATGTTTAAATCTGGCTTTAGAAACTCACTGTTTCTGCGCATGCTCAGTGTAGGGATGCGACATCGATAACAAAACATCGATGTTTTTGAAACATCGATATTCAATATTAAAACATCGATACTAATAAAACATCACCCAAAAACCATCGATGTTTTTAAACATCGATGTTTTAGAACATCCATCTTTTGATACTGGTTTACTAACCTCTAACATTAATGTTACTTCGGTTAGTCGTAGGAGGGAGGGGTGATTTAATTTTTCCCTCTGATTGGGCTGACACAAATGACAAAAACCTGGTTGCTTTTGCCTTGGGCTACGTTGATGACTCAAAATTCTCGTTGTAAATACCGCCATGTTTTGCCTTCAAATGTCCAGATAAATTCGTGGTATTGCCAGAAGTTTTGAGGGACTTAAGGCAAATATTGCACTTCGCCAATTTGTGAGAGGTTTTGCAAAAATATTTCCAAACGGTACTTTTGGGAGGCATCTTACTAATAATATTAGCATCAACTTAAATAAAACCAGAACAAAGCAAAAACTTTAATGGCTGCTCTCGTGTATATACTATTTATAAATTAAAACCCCATGGAAGGTTCTGGAGTGTCAGGAACATTCCAAGCGCTCTGATTGGTTCATTGGTTGTTGATTGCCATTTGTCTGTATACTATGGAATCGTTCCCCCTTTTGAATTCGTCCTTTTCAGAATTCAGTCTTACATTTTCTGTGTGAAAATTATGCTTTTTTTATTAAGGTACTTTTTCACTAAAAATAAAACATCAGGACAACGTAAAACATCGAGCACAAAACATCGATGATAATAAAACATCGGCTTCAATAAATCGATGTTTAGAACATCGATGTTTTTATGAAAACATCAATGTTTTGAAAACATTGACATCGATGTTGCATCCCTAGCTCAGTGATATGTTTTAATCATAAACACGTTTGTTCCGAATAGTCTCTCTAGATCTCCCTCTGCTATTTTTATTTTTATGATAATTACGTTTGTGAAATATACGATTAAACCTGGTGGAAATTGTTTATTTCGCGCTGTTTAATGAGCGATAATTTACAATTAAAAAAATTGCTTTCTGCGCATGCTCAGTGACATTTTAAAATCTGGCTTTAGATACTCACTAAGCACGATGCCGCTTAAACACATTAATTGTTTTCTGCGCATTATTATGATTTTCACCATTTGGAAATGATTTAATGAGTATAATTTGTGTATTAGTACATTTATTTACTATCTAGCCGTCATGTTTTGACGGATACCTACTAGTTCAATATTAAAACATTGATGCTAAAATAATATCACCCCAAAACCATCGATGTTTATGAACTTTCATTTGTTAAAACTGGTTTAGTAACCTCTAAGATTAATGTTACTTCGGTTAATCATGGAGGGGGGGGGGGGGTTAATTTTACTCTCAGGTTGGGCTGACACACAATGACAAACACTTGGTTGCTAGAGTCAGCGCGTATCGTAGAATTTCCATTATACATTTTATTACTTTTACCAGAAAATTGAGGAAGAAATTATTGCAATTTATTAACAAATCTTTTATTTTCAAATTAAATAATACAAAAGAAAATTACATACATTTGCACCAATTTGAAGTACTGATGCAAAACCAAAGTATGGGGGAAAACTGAACAACCTTATTTTTTCTTTACTGTAAATAACAATTATTGGGGCTATTGGGGCATATAATTATTATTCATTGGTTGTTCATCGGCATTTGTCTCTAATCGTTCCCCATTTTGTATTCGTCTTTTTCAGAATTCAGACTTACATTTACTGAGTGGGAAAATTATGCTACGTGGTTATTTTTTTTTATTATGGTGCATTTTCATTTTAAAAAAAACACCGATACAACGTAAAACATCGAGCACAAAACATCGATGTTAAAAAAAATCGGCTTCAATAAATCGATGTTTAAAACATCGATGTTTTGAAAACATCGACATCGATGTCGCATCCCTAATATACTGCTACAGTTTTAGACCCAGCCATGTGCTGTCTATACTATTTCACTAATTTTTCAGCTTCAACGCTGTATAACTTATGGGGTCTTAATTATAAATGCATAAATACTAATTAATAAAGATAGTACTAATTAATAAGGATATGTCTTTTATTATTTAATACACTTTGACCTCTGGTACGGAACACATTACCATCACCGGTAGAAAGTTATTTTACTTTGATTTAATACAGAATATTAGTATTTAATCCTGCATTTTTATTAAATCAGATACTATTGTACCGAGTAGGAAATTCCAATTAAAGTTAATCCCCCTTTATGATTAGCACAATTACTCTACATATATTTAATATGCACAAAAGGCATATTACCGAACATATTTTAATTCCTTTGTGAATACTGGTATCTTAACGTTGGATTTGCAGAATTTTGTCTTTGTTATTCAACAGGTAATCCATATGGATTAACTGGCTTAAGAATGCAGTTAAATCTCCCCAAAAAAGCTATGTTTACGTGTTAATTAAGTAATACGTTTGGAAGAGAAAAGAATTGAAATTCATTCCCAGAGAAAGCTTTTATTACATGATAATTAAAGTATGGGACAGCATTAATGAGAAATGTCACAAAATTAACTAAGAAAGAATTGGGCCAATCAGTAATGTCTTATAAATTTCTAACAAATTAAGAGTAATTCCACAGTGAGAATTTTATTAACTTTTATACTAACTCATTTAAAATAATTGTTTTTGTATTTTTCAGCCAAAAGAAAATTATTATTCTATCTAATACTTGCTTTTATAACTACTTCATGTAATCTATTAAATTTCGTGAAAATTTTCATTTTTAGCAAAAATTTCTTAAAACTTTAATGTAAAATAAAGTAATCATTCAACACATCACTCATACATTATTTAACATTTTAATAGCCTTATAAATTTAGTAGTCTATATAAATGTGTCTATGAATACGGCTGAATTAATACAAAAAATGTAATTACTCAAAAAATCATAAATTCATTAAATAACATTTTTATAAATTTTTACATCTTTTGTCTATGAGTCTATAAATAGGGTAAAGTATAGTTAATTAAGTGAATGTGAAAAAAGATTTAGAAAGATTTTATTTATAGTGCAGGGTGTTTCAAAAAAGAATCACCTGATTTGAAATGAGTATATTATGAAAAATATTGAACATAGAAACTTAAAATTAATTTTATATTACATGGCTAATCATAAAGTTTTTTTACAAACCAAATTATAGGTACTCAATATGCCTACCTTTGGATGCCTACCGTATAGGTAGGTAAATTCGTCCCAAACTTTTGCGAGTATGTCTGCATGCCTTTATTCCACGGTTGTTATGCATACACAGACAACCCGTGTCTTGGAATTGTTTGTACCATCTTGGAATTGTTTGTACCATCTTGGAATTGTACACTTGAAATTGTTTATACCTAATGCTCTGAGAGGTAGGAACTTCAATCTACCAAAGTTCTGTCGACGAAAATCGCGGTGAATAGTTGTTACGGACTCGCACTTCGTAAAGCGTAGAACAGAAAATGATTTCTGTTGTGCAGTCGCCATCTTTACAAACGCTGAAGTGGCGGGTGAAGGAAGAGCGTTAACGCTACTTGTCCGCAACTGCGTGAAACTCGAGATTTCCTTCTTTCTGCCTATACATTATTCGATGAAAACAGATTAAAATATGAATTTATGATTTTTTTTTAAATCGGATTATTCTTTTTGAAACACCCTGTATATCAAAAAAAAAATTTTTTCTATACAAAAATGCTACTGCCTGTTATTTATTTTCTACTGGCTACCAACTTTTGTCTACAAATCTTACAGATAATGCTACAATAAGTTCTCAGTAGTACTTATATAATAATATAGCTTATTCTTCAATCTATAAAGCCTATTATGTGTGGCAGTTGAGTGGTGCCTATGGAATGTTGTAAGTAATGTTTTTATGAAGCATGTATTATGCAAATTATGTGTATAGTAGTTTGTTGTTGGATTGTAATATGAGTTGTTATTGATTGATTATAACATTTATGTAGGCTTCTTGAGAATATCAGTTTTGTAAATATTGTACTGGCGTTTGTAAATTAATTGATATTTTACAGATATTGTATAATTGAAGTGTTGAACATATTACAAATTTACTGAAATTTTGTAGTTTTATATTGTCGCATTGATATGTATTGTATTTTTGGTATATTGTAATGTAATTTTTTGAAATAAAGTCTCATTTGTTGAACAATGGACGGCAGTGTGGCGGTTGCTCGTTTGGGAAACAATTCCCGGGGAAGCTTAGGTCGAAATTGTATTAGTTGGTCGCTTTTAAGCGGGGGGTTGTGATTGCTGTTACGGCGGCCGGTCTTCAGTTTGCAATTGGCGTATCACTATGGTTGGGGCGGCTTAATCTTTTCGTATTATTCTTCAATCTGTTTCAAAATACGCTCATAAAGTTTCCACATTTGGAAAATTTTGGATTTTTTAGGATATTGGATATTGTAGCGATTTACTACCAGGACTGGAATTTCACTCTAGATATTCTCAAATCGAGACGGTAGCTTTACCGTCTCGATTAAACCTCGACGGTAGCTTTACCGTCTGGAGATTGAGCTTCCCCAGAATTGTAATGTACACTTAATTTTGTTCCCTTTCCTCACGATAAAAATTTCATATAAATTTTTAATTAGGCTTATACAGAGGACAAAAAATCTTTTTTATCATTTTTATAAGAATTTTATTTTAACTTTATTTGCTCGGGACCGAATTTATACGGGACCGAAGTAGTCTAAAGGTAGCACGTTGGGCTTTGAACTGGGGGTGCTCAGTTTGAATCCCGACGAACGCAATTAAATGCTTTCGCGTCTAGGCCAGATATCAGCACGTTAAGGATGCTGTGTACTGATCCTATTGGATTCACTCCCTTCAATGTTACCCTATGGAGAAAATTTGTATACTGTTTAGAGCTACATTAATGCTGATAATACAAAAAAAATGGCATTTTCAGATAGCTTGAACTTTTCTGCCCCTTACAACAGGATTCGTTTTACATATATTTCGTCTACTAAAGGAATTTACCAGCGTTTAAAACACACTTTACTAGATGTCCCCCCATAATAATTTAAATTTAAAAAATATTTCTTGCATTTTTAAGAAAAAAACGACAAATACTCTGAAATGTAAAAATTCTTTTCAGTATTACGGAGTACAATTTTAAAAAGAAATCTTTAAATACAAGTCGGCAATCCGTTGACTCATTTTCTCCATAGGTTAACATTAAGGTGAGGAAGTCGAATAGGGTTAGTACATACCAGCCTTAAATTCGTAGACCAGGAATTCCTTCTATGAGTTCAGTGGGTGGTAGAAAGTACGAGCCCTGTACATTTCACTCCTTGGGGGTGTTTGGTCAAATTTGATGTAGCACTAGGGAGCAATGTTGACTCAACAGTATAGTGATCCCAGATAAAAAAAGTAATTAACAAATTACCACGGTTTAAATGGCGGAAGTCTCAAGATAGGTTCATCCTCATTTGAAACTTAGGTTTATACCGAAAACTGCTTAAAAAATTAATTTCCTTTTTATCGTTAATAAATTACACGTATTAAAAAAATTGAATAATAGATAATATGTCTTGTAATCCCTATTTTTTCTTAAATAAAATGGGATATTCAACGGTTAGCTCATAATTAATATTTTTAAGCTTTCTTCTCAGAAGCAGATGAAATGCATACGTTGTCTTTTTCCTTTTGAAAAGGTTATTCCTCTATTATGAAATAATCCAAGAATTAAAATAAATATTTTTCTTACTGTCCCTTTCTAATTTTTTTCCCTCGAGTAAAAAAAAAAATTATTAGGAACTATCATAATTATCTTTTTGACTCTAAGATGCCTTTATTCTATCTCCAGCTTACTTATTCTCTAGTGTTGAATCCCGAAGAGCTGTAGTTTTTAAGGATCCCTTTTTAATTTTCCTAAAAAAAATTGCAGTCGCATTAAAAGGAAAAAAAATTTGCATTTACGCCCTTTCCAAATTTTGTTTAATGAAAGCTGAGTAATCCTGCGTAAACAAATTATTAGAGAGTGGATAATGCAATTTGAAGGAGAAAAGCACCTTAACAGTGAACTATGTTTCGCTATAAAATATCATTTTTTTAGATATGGTAGCCTTTAAGTTCAGTTTATTTATTTTACATTTAAATATCGTTAAACATCGCTTACCTTAATGCTTCTTTTTGCAGTGTAATAGCAAAACTTGTAAAACAATACAAGGGTATTTTAAAACTTACATTATAATTGACATTAATTTTACCTTCTAGTATAACACCAAATCATTAGTAATAATTTAATTTATATAAAATGAGCACTTTTTTAATAAATGTAATTCATGTGTTTAATAATTTTCATATACTGCCTACTACATAAGTTCCAGCTACTAATTTTCAACTGCCTGCCAATTTTTGCCTATAGACCATAATGACACTACAATAAGTTTTCAGTATAGTACTCTATATAGAAAAAACAGTTCCGTAACTGACTCACTCACTGACTAACATACAACGCACAGACCAAACCGCTGGACGTAAAGGGCTGAAATTTTCCGTGGCGATTTTTCTTATAGTGTAGAGGTGAACTAAGAAAGATTTTCCAAAAAATTTTCTTAGATTTTTTAAAATTAAATTTTAAAGCTGTTTTAGTAACTTTTTTTAAGTTTGCATATAAAATAATAATTTGATGTTTATGAAATTTATATCACAAGAAAGATCATAAAAATTCCTTTAAAATGAAATCTTTTTCGAATCTTTCCCTTCATTTTCCGATTTTTGGTGAATTTTTATAGATTAATTTTTCGAATTTAATTTATTAAATTCTGATCACGTGATTTCTTTTTCTGGTACTTTAAATAAATTTATCGTCACGTGCATAGCAACTAAATAGACAAAAAAATATTTTTCTTTTCTTGCTAATGCGGCAGACGATTGGACATTATCCAAAAAGATATTAAAATACAGTAAAAGATATGTTCCTCAAACTGTACTATATTCTTTAGTATGTCCTATTAGATTTAATTTGAAAATTTTCTTCTACATTATTTTGTCTATAAAAATATCTCTTACGATTTTTTTATAAATATATTTTGTGGTTTTTTTACATCAATTGTATACATTGATCGTCGTATTTATTATACATACATATATATATATATATATATATATATATATATATATATATATATATATATATATATATATTTAGAATTAATTGCATACATCGACCGTTGTATTTAATTTGAATGTACTCCGTAGCGAAGTGCGGGTTTTCAGCTAGTAATTATATAATAATAAATCTTATTTTTCAATCTTTATGAAAATGCTCTCAAAAAGTTTCCATGTTTTTAAAATTTTAATGTTTTGGATAATGCATATTGCATCGATTTTCTGCCGGGATTTTAATTTCATTCCAGACCTTCTCAGCACAACACGGATGCTCTGTCGATTGAGCTATTCCAGAATTTTAAGGAAGTCCTATTTGTTCACTTTCGTCCTGATCAAATTTTTTTAGTTTCACTCTGCCTTAAAATTAAAAATATTTCTCAAATTAATTTCCTTTTCATCATAAATTAAACAAAAATTAATCATAAATAATTTTGTTATGAAATCTTATCTCTCTTTTTTCGTACAACAAAAAAAAATGGGGGATTCAATGATTAGCTCATAATTCCATTTTTAAGCTTTCTTGTCCCAAGCAGATGAAATACATATTTTTTATTTAATTCCTTTTGAAAAGATTATTCCTCTGTTAGGAATAATCCAAGAATTAAAACGATTTTTTTTACTGTCCATTTCTAAATTTTTTCAAAGAGTAAAAAAAAAATGAACTATTGTATTTATCTTTTGACACTGAGATGCCATTATTCCACCCCAGCTTACTTAATCTTTTGTGTTGAATGCCGAAGTGCTGCAGTCTTTAAGGATCTCTTTTTCTTTTTCTCAAAAAAAATTGCAGTTGCATTAAAAGAAAAATGTTTGGCATTTACGCTCTTTCCAAATTTTGTTTAATGAAAGTCGAGTAATATTGCATAAACAAATTATTAGAGAGTGGATAATGCAATTTGTAGGAGAAAAGTGCCTTAACAGCGTACCATGTTTTGCTATAAAATATCATTATTTTGGATACGGTAGTCTTTAAGTGAAGTTTACTTTTTTTTACATTTAAATATCATTAAACATCGCTTACCTTAATGCTTCTTTTTGTATTGAAATAGCAAAACTTGTAAAAAAAATGCAAGGGTATTTATATACTTTCCCTTTTTAACATTAATTTTACCTTCTAGTATAATACCATATCATAAATAATGATATAAATTTTACAAAAAAGCGACATTTTGTAATAAATGTAATTGATGCTTTTACTAATTTTCATATACTGCCTACTACATAAGTGCATGCTTCTAATTTTCTACTGCAGGCTAATATTTGGCCATAGATCTTATTAATACTACTATAAGTTTTCAGTAGTAATTATATAATAATAGATCTTATTTTTCAATCACTATTAAAATGATATCAAAAAGTATTCACGTTTTAAAAATATGCGATTTTCAGTATAATGCATATTGCAACGATTTTCTGCCGGGACTGTAAATTAATTCCATATCTTCTCAAAACGACACCGATGCTCTGCCGATTGAGCTGCTCCAGAATTTTAAGGAAGTCCTATTTATTCACTTTCTTCTTGATCAAGTTTTTTTAGCTTTACTCTGGCTAAAATTAAAAATATTTATCAAATTAATTTCCTTTTTATCATAAATAAAAAACATTTAACCATTGATAATTTGTTTTGAAATCGCATCTCTATTTTTTCTTACGAAAAAAAATGGGAGTTTCAATGATTAGCTCATAATTCACATTTTTAAGTTTTCTTCTCCCAAGCAGATGAAACGCATACTTTTTTTAAAATTTCTTTTGAAAAGGTTATTCCTCTGTTATGAAATAACCCAAGAATTAAAACAAATGTTTTTTTACTGTCCCTTTCTAAATTTTTTCCACGAGTAAAAAACTAAATTCTGAACTATTATAATTATCTTTTGACTCTAAGATGCCATTATTCCACCCATCAGCTTACTTAATCTATTTGTTGAATACCGAAGAGGTGCATTCTTTAAGGATCTTTTTTTCTTTTTCCTCAAAAAATTGCAGTCGCATTAAAAGAAAAATGTTTGGCATTTACGCTCTTTCCAAATTTTATTTAATGAAAGTCGAGTAATACTGCATAAACAAATTATTAGAGAGTGGATTATGCAATTTGAAAGAGCAAAGCGCCTTAACAGAGTACCATGTTTGCTATAAAATATCATTATTTTTGTTACGGTAGTCTTTAAGTTAAGTTTACTTTTTTTTACATTTAAATATCTTTAAACATCGCTTACCTTAATGCTTCTTTTTGCATTGTAATAGCAAAACTTGTATAAAAATGCGAAAAATCCCTTTCTTTTTTTAACATTAATTTTACCTTCTAGTATAACATCCTACATTTAAATAATAATTTAAATTATACAAAAAAGTACACTTTCATAAGAAATGTAATTGAGATATTTACTAATTTTCATATACTATATAACAAATAAGTGAGTGGTTACTAATTTTCTACTACCTCCTAATTTTTGTCTATAAATCTTACACATAATACTACAATAAGTTATCAGTAATTACATAATAGTAGATCTTATATTTCAATCGCTGTCAAAATGCCATCAAAAAGTATCCAAGTTTAAAAAATTTTAAAATTTTTTGGATAATGCATATTGCAATGATTTTCTACCGGGACATTAATTTCATTCCAGATCTTTTCAACTCGTCACAGATGTTCTACCGATTGAGCTTCTAAAGAAATTTAAGGAAATTCTATTTGTTCATCTTCTTCTTGTTCAATTTTAACGTAGGATTACGTTCTTCCGGAAAGCAAAATTTCAGACGCTAAAACCGTCCCTCGTCGCGAGTTATAATTTTGGCAGTGCGCCAATGCGTCAAAATTTTGACATATATATATATATATATATATATATATATATATATATATACATACACATACATATATACATAACACATACATACGTATATGCATACAAGTGTTAAGCAACGATAAGTAATCTTACCTTACTAAACCGTGGTAATTTCGTTGGAAGAGATTACCTGATGTTTTTTAACTTCACTCTGGCTTTAACTGAAAAATATTTATCAAATTAATTTCCTTTTTATCTTAAATAAAAAATAATATTTTCATCATAGATAATTTGTCTTGAAATCCCTATTTTTTCTTACATAAAATGGGAGATTCAATGATTAGCTCATAACTCACTTTTTTAAGCTTTCTTCTCCCAAGCAGATGAAACGCATACTTTTTTAAAAATTTCTTTTGGAAATGTTATTCCTCTGTTATGAAATAATCCAAGAATTAAAACAAATAATCTTTCTTAATGCCCCTTTCTAAATTTTTTCCATGAGTAAAAAAAATATTATGAACTATTATAATTATCTTTTAACTCTAAGATGCCATTATTCCACCCCCAGCTTACTTAATCTCTTGTCTTGAATTCCGAAGTGCTGCAGTCTTTAAGGATCTCTTTTTTATTTTTCCTAAAAAAACTGCAATTGCATTAAAAGAGAAATTTTTGGCATTTACGCTCTTTCCAAATTTTGTTTAATGAAAGTCGAGTAATACTGCATAAACAAATTATTAGAGAGTGAATAATGCAATTTGTAGGAGAAAAGCGCTTTAGCAACGTATCGTGTTTTTCTATAAAATATCATTATTTTGGATACGGTAGTCTTTAAGATAAGTTTATTTTTTTTTACATTTAAATATCATTAAACATTGCTTACCTTAATTCTTCTTTTTTACTGTAATAGCAAAACTTGTAAAAAAATGCAAAGGTATTTTCATACTTTCCCTTTCTAATATTAATTTTGCCTTCTAGTATAATACCATATCATAAATAATGACTTAAATTATACAAAAAATGAACCCTTTTGTAATTAATGTAATTGATATATTTACTAATTTCCATATACTGCCTACTAAATAAGGTCCTGCTATTAATGTTCCACTCCCTACTAATTTTTGTCTATGAATGCTACAGATAACAGTTTCTCATGTTTTGGAGCCCAATTACAGAAAATTCCTTAACTTCCCAATCTTTTGCATTTTCTGTCTTGGTAAGGACATGCGCAATGACCTCCTTAAACATTGTTTTCCTATAGTCTACAGAAATACAAAAATGCTTTCTTGATACGTGGATTGGATCAAGAAGCCTCTCATACACAAAATAAGTGAAAGAACGGAAGGTAAAGGAAAGCCTTCAAATGAGTCCATAATCTTGAGTTGCGTCCGATATCACAATATTGGTGAAAAAAAATTTCAGCTCTACATCATCGCTACGTAAAAAAACACTTACCGTATGTGTACGTACCTTTTTATCATTATGTATTTACATATGCATGTATTTGTCAGTGTATGTTCAGAAGGTCTTATGATTTATATCTCCTAAATTTATTCCTTTGACATAATCTCAATATACCTAACAGAGAATTTGCACTTCTACCCTACCTTTGGGTATGTATATCTTGAAGTGGCACTCTAAATAATTTCATTAAAACACTTTTCTTATATAACAACAGTGTTTATTTAAATATTTGCACATGTCAATTTGCTTTTAAACATAAATCAGAAGTACTATTAGTACCAGATATATATAGCATTCATGCAAGGGAAATACAATTCAATGTATTCAATTGTATAACTACTCATTCAAGAAAAATACACTTTACAATACTCACAGATACTTTGAAAGTCAACCAGCAGTGCTGCCACGTAAACTTTGGGCCTAACAAGAACTCGCGTAGGTGTGAAGCAACCTAGCTATGCCTCGAGCTGCTGCTCTCAAAACTCAACTATTATTAACCCAGGCTCTAAGCCTAGCAACAGCTCGATACTTCGTTTCGTCAGCTTGCTCCTCCTTTCAATTCTCACTTCCTCAACACTTCGATGTCCGCGCTTCCTAGCTCCTTCCTTTCTGTAATTTCGGCATTTATGCCAACCGCGTATGCCGCAACTACCATATCTTAAGCGGCTTCTTTAACTTTATTCTCTTAAAAGTTCGATTATTGTGAATCAATCTTTTGAAAACCTTCCATACCTTAAAATCATTTTAAAAACTTAAAAATAATTTAACTACAATTTTTTTATTTCGTTGAAAAGGTATTGTGCAGTTATCATTCATTAACTCACTAGTTAAACGTCCCCTAACCACACGCTCCGAGCTCTGCAACTAATATAATACCACAGAAACATTACAGAAATTTTCATACGTATAAGCGTGGACGTTAATATATATTCTATACTGAAGAATATAAAATGGGGAAGAGGTAAAAATTAAAACTCATTTAATGTCAATTACGTTAAGTATAGTATTGTTGTTATTAGACATATTACGATCATTCTCTACATATTGGTGAATGTTAAAGGTTTAAATCATTAAATTAGGATAATCCATGAATGATGAATTTTTAAGCATCATTATTGCTTGCAATTCTCATCTAAAATCCTAAGATATTACAACTACGTAATACCGTTACATAATTACTTGACGCATTCTTTTTTTCAATCTCAAAGTTTGCTGTCGTATAGAAATTACGCTACTTTTTCACGCTTCATTAGTAGTTATTTATTTCACATTAATGCAAAAGCAATAAAAACCTCATAATAAAGCACATATAAGCAAATTTCATTTTATGATAATTTCGGGCATATTTAATTACTTCATTAATTTACTTCTTCATACTCTGAGTTTCAATATGATGCTATAACAAGAAAAAGGATTGAATTTGATGCTAAATTAAAGCCTTCTGTGCTCGGATCAATATTTCATATCGGTGAAGTTGTAATTAGGAACGCATTACAAGTCACTGAATTGTAATTAGAGGTAGGTGCTTAAATAATGATTAGTCGGGAAAAGTTGCCGGTATCATTAGAAAAGTAGAAAGCCTAAAGATTCCAAATACTGAATCCATATTAAAATACTACGCATAAAAAATACTCGAAACATTTTCATTTTTTTAAATTCTTGGAATAAACGCCCTTTAAATATAGAATTAAGATTTTCATACTTAAATTTCAAGGAATGGTGCTACTTATATGAACTAGGAAGTTACCCTAATTCATTTCCATTATGGGAAATTACATTAATTTCCTCTTTTGATTGCATAGCGGTGTAATTTTCTGGAATAATACTGTTTGCATCCTCGCATGAGTTTGCTCTTATTAGGCATAATTATTAATTGTTCTCTACATATTTGGGATATCTCTAAGTCGCCCACTCTAAGCTCTGCAATTAATACGTGTATAACACCACCAAAATTTTGCTGTAAATTTTATAAGAAAAACTGAGGTTGTAAAAATATTTATGTAATAGAGAAAGGTGAGTTGAATTTTAAAATCGACTCATTTGAAGTCAAGTATGTTAATTATAATGTTGCTCTTATTAGGCATTATGATTGTTCTCTACATATTGGTGATGTCTCTAAGTCGCCTACTCTAAGCTCTGCAATTAATGCGTGCATAACACCACCAAAATATTGCTGAAAATTTTATAAGTATAATTCAGGTTGTAAAAATATATATGTGAGAAAGACAAAGGTGAGTTAATTTATAAAATAGTCTCATTTGACGTCAACTAGGTTAATTTTAGTATTGCTCTTATTAGGCATTATGATTGTTCACTACATAATGGAGAATGTTAAATCGCAAAATCATGACGGTTGGTTAATCCATCAAGGGTAAATTTGAAACATCATTATTGATTGCAATTTGAACCTAACATCGTAATAGATAAAACAATGTAATTACGTTACGAAATTATTCGACACTAATATTTTTATTTCGTTCTAACGCTTTGCTATTTTATGGAAATCACATGACTTCTTAATATTTTATTAGTAGTTATTTATTCCATATTAACGGAAAAGCAATAAAAACCTAATAATTAAGCACACATTTTCAAATTTTATTTTACGATAATTTCGGGAGTATTTAATTACTTCATTAATTCACTTCTTTGTACTCTTCATGAGTTCCAACGTCATGCTGTAAGAAGAAAAGGGATTGAATTTGATGGTAAATTAAAGCCTAAGGTAAGTGGATCTATATTTCATATCGGTGATGTTGTAATTAGGAAAGCGTCATAAGTCGCTGAATTGTAATTACAGGTAGGTGCTTAAATAATGATTAGTCGGGAAAAGTTGATGGTATCATTAGAAAAGTAGAAAGTATGAAGATTTCAGATACTGAATCCATATTCAAATAATGCGCATTTAAAAATACTGGAAGTCTTTAAATTTTTTAAAGTCATTGAATAAATGCCCATTAAAAGAAAAATTAATATATTCTGTATTTAAATTTCAAGGCACAGTGCTACTTATGAGGGCTAGAAAGAACCCTAATTCACTTCCATTCTAGAAAATTATATTAATTTCCACATTTGATTGTATAGCTGTGTAATTTCCTAGGTAATACAGTGTGCTTTTTGGAACGATTTTCGTTTTTAATGTTTCAAGATTTTAGGTAGTACATATGACACAAATGAAATCGAACCTCAACATCTGCAGATTGGATTATTCATGAATTTAGGATAAAAATCTCAATAGGATTATTTTTTCAATTTTGCAAATAAAGCTATCACAAAACTACTAAGAACAATAAAACACTGTGTAATCTGTAGTAGATTGCGACAATTTCTAAACTCTAGTAGTTGTACAGCTGTTTATACTTAGTAGAGGCCAAATATTATACCTGTACAGCATTGCAGACCTTTTTTTCTTTGCGTGTTAGTCTACACTCATGATACGGGAATTTTAACTTTATGGAACGTAACGTTCTTATAGCGATAAGCGTATGCTAAGCGGTATATATATATATATATATATATATATATATATATATATATACATGTGGTTATCAAAATAATGGAAACACTAAGAAACATCATGAAAAACTTTATTAATACGGCGCAGGAGCACCTTTGTGATATAGTACCACCTGATTCACCTTGGAATTGGATTATACAAGTCATAAATAGTGCTTAAGAATATATTATACCATTCTTCAGGGAAAAATAATGAAAGGTCCTGTAGAGATGCTTTGTTTGGATATCAATACCTTTATCTATCCTCTTCTATAGATCACGGTGGTTGGACGATATATAGTCGGGGGGATTGTTCAGGGAAAGATAAGATATTTGACTTCTTTTTCATGCTGTTCAAACCAATATTTTATAGATTTAGCTATATTTATAGGGGGGATTATCATCCTGCAGAACGCCATCTCATGCAAGAAACAATGTTTGCACCATAGGACGGACCTGGTAAGCTAAAATTTTGACATAGTCCTTCCCATTCAATCTCCCTTTTAGGGTTACAATAGGACCTGAAGAAAACCATGAGATGCCATCCTAAACCCTGATAGATCTACCTCCATGATTCACACTTGAGATCAGACAGCCAGAATCTTAAGCTTGTGGAGGTGTTCTCAAGACATACGTGTAGGATATCTAATTACCTTAAAACAATGGATGCATGCATGGGTTGGAACAAGCAAGGAAGACAAAGCATTGATCTTAAACATACATTTATTTGATAATGCACAAATTTTAATTAAATTGTCATAGCTATTAATATAACAATCTCTTTCATATTAACATTTTTAACAAAGAGAACCCAGAAGCAGAGGCAAACTATATTGTCAAAGATGATTTTTAGAGTCTATTGGGGAGGCACTTACTATAGCTGATGTATGCAGCGATGTTCATCCAGCAGTATGCAGCGATGTTCATGCGAATCTATCGACGACAGGGACCCAGAATCATCTCCAGTATAGGAACATCTTAGCGGGATATTCGCACTTCTCCAAGACTCTGGGGCAGACGAGAGTCTCTATCATCTAACTCTGAGGAACCAAGTCTGAGATCGATCTCCATCTTCTCCAATTCCTTCCGTCCTTGGCGGAGCTGTTGTCCGTGTACAGGTGGGCCATCCTGGACCGCCTCCCACTTTCATTGGGCAGTGGGCTGTTTTTCTTTCAGTGGTTCCTGCCCCAATTGGTTCTTTATTAAATAGTCTCTCTCGCCTCTGTACATAGTCTATGGAGTACCTCCCCCACCATAATTTTATTTTGCAAAACAACTTTGACCCTTCTCATCGGACGTTTTTACTGTGGGCCATAAAATAACGACCATCCATCTTGTAAAATTTAGACTTTAGATCGCTATCACTGGCCACACCGACAGCTATTCTTCTATTTTTTTATTGGTTTACAAGCCTGTATTTACCCCTGTCTCTGCATCCTTTATAATACATTCGTTATTGGCCACACACCGTGGGGAATTATACCATTCCACTTCTACAATACGCATGTCCTGTTGTGAGGAACAATGCGAACTATGATTCTTCGGACCAAATGCCATTTTTCGACCTATTCGACCAGGATTTGTGCTCGTGGCACCATTTTGGGCGAAATTTTGTATTGGCATCTATTAAAAGTGGCTTGGGAATAGCTACTCTTCCGTAAATGCTTTGTTTGTGAAGTTCCCTTCGACCTCTAATGGTTAATACCGGAACATGCAGATGCAGATTGACCTCTTCGGTAATTTTGGTTGCAATTGTTTTCTTTCTTCATGTCACAATATGCTTCAATGCCCCGTCCGTCTCTTTCACTCAGCTCTCCCTTTCGTCCACTATTCTGTTTGGCAAGGGATGTTTTTCCGTGCACTCTGTATGCTATCATGACTTTCGATACCATAGCTCGAAAAACACCCATTATCCTGGGGATTGAAGTAACAGATTCTCCAATTTAAATGGGTTCTAAGAATTTACCCTTTTCGAAAGGTCTGCAAGATTTGATATTTTACGATATTCCCCTCCCCACCCCGCCCCCCAAAAAAGGCACGATGCCCTTAGATTCATTACTGCTACCTGATAGTAGAGTAATACATACACTATAAAATATAAAATAATACCGGTGTACAGACTCGTTTTTTAAGGAATACGAAGCACATTCATAATATATATACACACTGCTGGCCACTGTAAATGCAACACCCTGAAGGAAACATGCAAATAACATGAAATTTACAACATGCATTAGCGGAGGTGAGATATGCAAATGATTAGAATTTCAGTGCAGATGCACATCACGCGCGCCTGTGGCGCCACTTCAAAGCGCTATTTAAGGCTTGGAGATTTTGACGATTTCAAGTTCGGCAATTGTGTTTTTCTTGTGGTTTTTTCAAAAAAAACTATCAATTATGCCTCGTCGAAAACAGCGATCATCTTTTGATCAAGTATCCGAGTTCGACAGAGGAAGGATAGTGGCCTACCGAGATTGTGGATTATCTTTCAGGAAAATCGGTAGTCGTGTTGGACGAAACCAAACAACTGTAATGCGGATATGTGATCGTTGGATGCAGGAGGGTACGACGGACAGGCGTGTTCGATCGCATCCACCTCAGTGCACCACTTCACGTGATGACAGGCAAATTGTGCGCATGGCAGTGACGGATCGCTCAGTCACATCACGAACCATAGCACAGCACATGCAGTCTGTAACGCATCATCCAGTGTCTGCGCGTACCATTCGACGCCGTTTACAGCAGAGTGGTCTGTCCGCAAGACGTCCATTGCTTTGTCTACCCTTGACGTAGAACCACAGACGTCTCCGCCGCCAATGGTGCGATGACAGAAGGATGTGGACGGCAGAATGGAATGAAATTGTCTTTACTGACGAGTCACGCTTCTGTCTGCAACACCACGATGGTCGCATTCGAGTATGGAGACACCGTGAAGAGAGGATGCTGAACAGCTGCGTTATGCACCGCCACACTGGTCCTGCACCCGGTATTATGGTATGGGGTGGTATTGGATATCACTCTCGCACACCTCTAGTACGTATTGCCGGTACTTTAAACAGCCAGCACTACATCTCCGAGGTGTTGGAGCCAGTTGTCCTTCCTTACCTTCAGGGCTTGCCCACAGCCATATTTCAACAGGATAATGCGCGACCACACGTGGCACGCATTGTCCAACGGTTCTTCGTCAATCGCCAGATTGAATTGCTTCCCCGGCCGCCTCGCTCTCCGGATCTTTCGCCGATAGAAAACATGTGGTCCATGGTTGCTCTACGATTGACCCAGATTCCATCCCCAGCTGCCACAGCAGATCAACTTTGGCAACGTGTGGAAGCTGCTTGGTCTGCTGTACCCCAAGAACGCATCCAAAGTCTCTTTGAATCAATGCCGAGGTGTGTGGCAGCGGTGATCTCCAACAATGGCGGCTACTCTGGCTACTGATTTTGGCAGGAACCACACTTCAAAGAAGTCTATAAATTTAATCATTTGATACTTGGTCAACATGTTATCTACAAAATAAATTTTGTTGTGATATCTCTTGTCTTTCTTGGTGTTGCAATTTGGGTGGCCAGCAGTGTATATATATATATATATATATATATTGGAATATTGGAATTTTTCAAAATCAAGAGTTCAAACGATCCGAGTCCAGCAAAATCGAGAGCGGGAGAGCATAAAATTTAGATTTATTATATACATCTATTTACAAATATAAACTTAATTTCAAGAGCAGCATGTTGCTCGTTGTCAGGTGAGAGTCAAAAGTCCGAGTGCCAAACTCTAGGACGTCACAAAACTTTCTTCTCTCGCGCAATGCGCCATCTATATGGGTGGGTTCAAGCATATATATATATATATATATGTGTGTGTGTATGTATTTATGTACAGAATACTTAGTGAAAACAATCCCTGTTTTTAGAAAAATAAGATTGTTTCGATGCCTGTTTATTATTTTCTGCAATTGATAAAAGGATAAAGGTTATTTAAATAAGTAATTTTTAAGGATAAATTTATTTTTCTTTTTTGTTTTTCGTATATTTTCCTTCAATTACCGAAAACTGTTTTGAAACCAGCAAAAAAGGGAAAACCAAATATTTGAATTTTGATCCCAGGTGTCGGAAAGCATTGTAATCCCCAAAACTTTATACCGGAAATGTGAAAGTAATAAATCCAAAAATTTATTACATAAAGAAACCGAAATTGGAAAAATTTTCCAACTCTCCTAACAATGCTGTAAAGCATCCTTCTACTTTTTTTCTTTCTGACGTTACAATTTTGATTCAAGAATCCCCACGAAACAGAGAGATATATGTTTTAATTTTTCTGAAAAATAAAATCTATCCAAAGCGTATTTTTTTTGGATTACTGCTTTGGTGTAGAATGGGGAAATAATGATTATATTATATTTTCTTCCAATTTTTGAGGATCAACCCGCTTTAAAGACTTAAATGCCTCAAAATATATCATGTAGAAATTTTATTGATTTTCTTCCTTCCTCAAGTTTTGCAGCTTTAGAGATAAATACGTACTTTTTCAAAATTCATCCTATTACATATATATATATATATATATATATATATATAATATATATATATATATATATATATATATATATAATATATATATATATATATATATATATATATATATATATATATATATATATATATATATATATATATATATATATATATATATATATATATGCAGGTGTTTCAAATATTAGAGTTTCAAATCTGTCAGGAGGGAAAAAAATTCAATTTGTAGTCGAAGCAATTCCTGTTTTTAAAGAGGTAACCTTTCTACGCTTCCTGTTTTCTATTTTCTGCAGATCAGAATAGGAAACAATTATCAGTTAAGAGATATTTAAATAATGTTCTGAGATAAATTTATTTTTATTTCGTTTTTACATGTAAACAAACATTCTCCTTAAATTACCAAAATTTGTTTTGAAAGCAACAGGGAAAAAAAGAAAATGTTTTGGTTTCGCCCTCAGGTGTCGAAAGGCATAGTAATCCCCAAACTTTCTTTAGGAAAAGATAAAATATATAAATCCGAAAATTTATTACTTAAAGAAACTGAAATTGCGAGATTTCTATAACTATTAAAACTTTTACTGTCCAATGTTCCCAAATGAAAACATCGAATTGAAAATTTATTTAAAAATTAAATTACATCAATATTAACTTGAAAATATTAGCAGATGTAACAGAAAGATGGCCTTGATTTTTTGAAATAGAAAGCACATTTCAAACATAAAATTGGAACTGTACAAAAAATCATAAAAATAACCTTTTTCCCCATTTTTCAGAGAGCGCAACTTAAAAATTCATATAAATGTGAAAAACAATCCAATGCTTCTAAAAATTGGTAGACATACTTAAAAGGGCTCACATTATATATATAATAGCCGTTGTCTCTGTATAACACTTCCGGGCTGTACTCATCTTTCAATTGAAGCCCTCGGTAAACAAACAGCCGGTTAGGCTTAATTTCAATTTCAGATGTGGATCAGAATTTTTTCTTACCTAAAAACTAATATATTCTCCATCAAATCACGTTTGTTCAGCCTATTTTTCTATAAAACATTCAGAACTAAAAAAAATTGGATGCTTTTATCTGTATATTTAACAGTTTTTAAAAATCTGTTTACTTTTGCGATGAATTCTGAAAGTAAACAAGCTTGAATGTGAATGAATTGAATTGAATTGAATTGAAAATTTGTGAGACTTATGCTACAGCCAGGCGGTCGGCTTAAGTGAATGAATCAAGAAGCTCAAGTATTCATATCGCGTAGTGAGCTGTAAAAAACTGGATGGCAGTCTACTACTCCAATCGCATGAAAAACTAAATAAATAAAAAATAATGAAAGGGTTTGCTTTTACAAGGTGTGGATTAAATTCAAAATTGTTAGATAATTCGGAATATTTTTTAACTTTCATATACTTTTTTCATTATGACGTCATTATTAGTATTATGAAGTCAAAATGACGGGTTACCATCTAGTTATTAAAAGAATAAAATAAAATTTAATTGAAAAGAAATGCACTTGGTATAATTAGTTAAATGTCTATGTTCCCAATTGGGAACATTGGCCTGCCGCATCTATACTTCGGTGACATCATTTCTTGTACTGAGAGTTTTGGGTTGAAAGTGGAAATAATGGTTATCCATATAAAATGGAAATTTATGCAGGAAAGCAGTCAAATGAAATAGCCCCTCTTGGTACTAGGGTTGTAAATAATCTTATGACAGTTGTTGCAAACCCTCTTCAAGTAGAAATATTTTTTGATAATTTTTTTACTACCAATGATTTGATGAAGGATCTTGCAAGTAGAAATATAAAATCTATTGGAACTATCCGACAACATCGAATTCAAAAATGTTCATTGATGCTCTCAAAGGAGATGAAAAAAAAATGTAGTAAGAGGTTCATTTGATTACCAAAGTGATGGATCGGTTTTTTATGCCGCTGCAACGACAATTCCATAGAGACAGTATCTTCAATTTATAGCACTCATCTCCCAATGCAGTCGACTAAAAGATATTCACGTAAAGATCAAAAGAAAGTGGACATAAATTAACCAAATTTAATACATAAATATAATACTGGAATGGATGGAGTTTACCTGCCTGGATAAAATGTTAGGCAGTCCGACGCTTCGCAATAAGAAATGGTGGTGGAATTTATTTGTTAATGCGTTAAATATCGCTGTAGTCGCTGGTTGGCTTTTACATTCAGCAACTCACGAAAAATATCTGGACTCATCTGGAGTTTCGCCGAGAGGTTATAATCGCTCTTCTAAGAATTGCACCAAGAAAGAATTGCCTCAAGCAGGACCCAAAGTTTATCGCCCTATATTACAGAGACATACATTTCCTTGTACAAACAACACAAAGTATATGTGCACATTGCGCAGTAAATGCAAGATTAGCTCGCAATGAGTGTAAGAAAAAATTGCATCTAACATGCTTTCCATTGTACCATGGAATAAAGATATAAACATAAGTTTTTGATATTTTGTTTAAGCAAAAGAAATTGTTTTCATTTAAATTCATAAATTTTCTACCTAATTCATATCTGCACTTAAATTTATAAATAAATCTTTCATTAATTCTTACTACTTTGCTTATTATTTAATCTGTTCATCCCGATATTCCATTTTTGAATCGAGTGTAAATGTATTGTCAGAAGTGGCCAATGTTCCCAATTGGGAACATCATGAAAATTATATATAAAATTTTTTCCCCATTTAAATGACTAATATCCCTTAACTAATGCATTAGAAGACGAAATATACAAAAAATTAATTTAAAATATACCTGCATCTGAATTCGGCCTGTAAAAGGTTAAGAACGCTGTGAAACTTGCCCTTTTTTCTAGCGTAACATTTTCTTTCAAGAATTCCCGTGATTCAAGGCGAAATATGCTTTAATTTTTCTGAAGAATAAAATCCACCCAAGACATATTGTTTTAGATTACAGTTTTCGGTGTAGAATTGGAAATAATAATTCCGTTATATTTTCTCATAATTTTTCAGGTTTAATCCCCTCTAAAGACTCAAATGCCTCAAAATATATCATTTCGAATATTTACTGAATTCCTTTCTTTCCTCTAGTTTTTCAGCTTTAGAGATAAAAAAGTACTTTGTCAAATTTCAACTCATTATATTGCAAGTATATACTTGTATATATATATATATATATATATATATATATATATATATATTCTGTGTTGTTTAACTCAAGTGTATTAAAAGTTTACATACAAGTAATGTTATCTTTACTATTTTTTTATTTAATGATAGTAGTCAAGCGTGTATTGCCTTGAGCGGAAAATATTAATAGAATACAATAACAATTTTTTTCTGTAAAATGTATGAACATTTGTCTGTGCTTGACTTCTTTTCAGTCAAACAGATACATATATAATTTATCTTTTACAATAAAGATTACTGAAATCACCATGCCTGTGATCATATATACATGTTGAAGAACACAGAATATAAATAAATAAATATATATATATATATATATATATATATGTATATATATGTGTGTAAAGAATACTTTTAGAGAAAGAGGAATAGCTAAGATAATTAAAGGAGGCTTCAGGGTAGATTAACTTCATGGCGTCAAACGTCACTGTTTTTTCATATTTCGAGACGCTCGACGGATCAAAACGGGGACATTCTCGCATGGAGAAAACGTGAGGGGCTATTAATAGAATGGACTGCCTTGACGGAACTTGCGGGAGGAATGTTCTCAAACAGTCGAAATGCAGATCTAAGCAAAATTTTGGCACGTTATGGAGTGAGCGGAGAGAAAATAAGATTAGACCGGGATTTAGATTCGTTGATAACGGATATGCGGCGAGACGCTCCGCGTTTTGGAAATGGCGAGCGTTTGGCTGTGTATTAAATTGTAGAGGTGGTTCCATAAACTTTAATTAAATAAAGGAAATTAAGTAGATTATCTATGTGATTATTTAGCTGTGCCTTTGGTGTCGACTTCGCTGCATACCAATTTAAGGATTATGTGACGGCAATATCTTCAATTACATCGGGTGTAATACTACGCCCGTCATATATATATATATATATATATATATATATACTAGCTGAAAACCCGCACTTCGCTACGGAGTACATTCAAAGTAATAACATCAGTCAATGTATGCAATTAATGCCAATATATATATAATAAATACGACGATCAATGTATATAATTGATGTAAAAAATATATATATATTTATAAAAAAATCGTAAGGGATATTTTTATAGACAAAATAATGTAGAAGAAGATATTCAAATTAAATCTAATATAAAGAATACTAAAGAATATAGTACAGTTAATATAGTACAGTTTCTAGAACATTTCTTTTACTGTATTTTAATATTTTTTTGGATAATGTCCAATCGTCTGCCGCATTAGCAAGAAAAAAAAATTATTTTTTGTCTCTTTAGTTTTTATGCACGTGACGATAAATTTATTTAAAGTACCAGAAAAAGAAGTCACGTGATCGGCATTTAATAAATTAAATTCTAAAAATTAATCTTTAAAAATTCACCAAAAATCAGCAAATGGCGGTAAAGATTCGAAAAAGATTTCATTTTAAAGGAATTTTTATGATCTTTCTTGTGATATAAATTTTATAACCCTCAAATTATTATTGTAAATGCAAACTTAATAAAAGTAAAAAAAACAGCTTAAAAATTTAATTTTAAAAAATCTAAGAAGAATTTTTCAAAAATATCTCTTAGTGCACCCCTACACTATAAGAAGAATCGCCATGCAAAATTTCAGCCCTTTAGGTCCAGCGGTTTGGTCTGTGCGTTGTATGTCAGTCAGTCAGTGAATGAATGAATCAGTCAGTTACGGAACTGTTTTATATATATAGATATATATATATACACAGTCAGCGAAAAAGTTTGGACACATTTCGAAAGCTCATAATTCTAAAATAAATTGAGCAAACGCAATAACATTCTTTTCAAAGAACTTGGCAAGTGTCCAAGATTTCTAAGTGTAACTGGTACGCAACCGTGGCGTTGAACGTTTCGCTGAAACGATGCGAGGTGGAAGGGGTCTTCGTTCGGCTTTCCGTTATTGCAATTGCTACCGTTTAGGAGAAAGCTCAATGTGTGTTGTAGTTAGCGGAGTGCAAATCTGTTAAAACAGTTCAGCGAAACTACCATAGTGTTTATAGCAGACAAAAACCGCTTGAGCTTTCTCCTGAACGGTCGCCATTGCACAGACGGAAAGTTGAACGAAGACCTCTTCCACCTCGCATCGCTTCTGCGCAACGTTCAACGTCACGGTTGCGTACCAGTTACCTTTAGAAATCTTGGACACTTGCCAAGTTGTTTGAAAAGAATGTTATTGCGTTTGCTCAGTTTATTTTAAAATTCTAAGCTTTCGAAATGTATGTATATATATATATATATATATATATATATATATATATATATATATATATATATATATATATTTAGAGAGAGAAAGAGAAGAAAATATTTCAAATGTTACTGTTTTAAATCTGTTAGGCTGTTAGGAGGGAAAAAATTGTTTTCAAAGCAATTCCTGTTTTTACATAGGTATACTTGTTGCGCGTCCTGTTTCTTATTTTCTGCAGATCAGAATAGGAAACAATTATTGGTTAAAGGCTATTTAAATAAGTAATGTTCTTAGATAAATTTATCTTTACTTCGTTTTTACATATAAACATGATATATTCTCCTTAGATTACTAAAATTTGTTTTGACAGCAACAAGAAAGCAAAAGTTTTTTTTTTTTTGGATTTTGACCTCAGGTGTCGAAAGGCATAGTAATCCTCAAACTTTCTATCAGAAAAGTCAAAATATATAAACCCAAAAATTTATTTCTTAAAGAATCTGAAATTGAGACATTTCTCAAACTTTTAACAATGCTGTGAAGCTTGCATTTTTTCCTGATATAAGATTTTACTTCAAGAATTCTCGCGATTGATGGCGAAATATGCTTTAATTTGTCTGAAGAATAAAGTCCACCCAAGGCGTATTTCTTTAGATTACATTTTTGGGTGTAGAATGGGAAATAATAATTCTGCTATATTTTCTCGGAATTTTTCAGGATCAACACCTTCTAGAGACTCAATGCCTCAAAATATATCATCCAGAATATTTATTGATTTCCTTTCTTTCCTGCAGTTTTGCAGCTTTTTGAATTTTGAAAAGTACTGAATGAAAATTCATCCCATTACCTTGCAACTATCCAAAACTTTAAATTTCATTAGTTTTCAACAAAATTTTATTTTTTGTGCAAAATATAACATTCATGCTACTCAACAGTATTCGATTTAACCTGATACTCATAACCTTTGGGCTTTAAAACGCATCTTAAACTTAATACTCAATATTTTACAACTTTCAGCAACAGAAATCCCCTTTTCCTAATTGCCCCTGGACTAATTTTGTCTAAAAAATCATCTGTGGAGTTTCGTTTTAAATCTTTAAGCGTTGAACATGGTTCTTAACGAATACTTCTCAGCCGAAATATTTACATTTTAAAGGAGTTTTCAGCTATCTTTTCAGCTATATAAATCAGAAACTACTGAATACTTTTTTTAGGCTAATAATGATTCTAACACTGCTTTGAAAACTCTAGATAATTATCTATGCCATATGTAACACTTGTTCGAAGAGAAATGTATATACATATTCTTTATCATTTTTTTCGTATTTTATCTACTTTACGTAGGTGAAATACGAAACATTTCATACATTTTATGAACTGCTTATAAAAAGCAGCTAATAAAATGTCAAATTAAAAACGAAATCGTTGTTTCAAACAGTGATAAAATATTTCATATTACCAGGTATAATCCTATTTCTTTTTCAATAATATTGTTCGACCATACTAAACGTTGGTTTCTTAACTACAAGGCATTTGTGGCGGAGAAACAGGCATGCTGTGAACTGAAATCATTCACCACCTGCTGGATAATAAATAATGCTATTAGTATAACTTTATTATAGCCATAGAAGTTCCTTTAAACCATATATTAACGTAAAAAAATTAATTGGGTTATTTATCATAAGACTTTAGTCAAATGCACTGTGCTGGAGCCTGTTCTACAGTGATATATATATATATATATATATATATATATATATATATATATATATATATATATATATATATACATACACACACACACACAAAATCATAACGGATATTTTTATACACAAAATAATGAAGAAGAAAATATTCAAATTAAATACAACGGTCTATGTATGCAATTAATTTGTATGCTTAATATCCATAAATCATACTAATTTGAATTAAATTCTTAAAAAACTTCCGTCTCAATTATTCTAGTGGTTAACTTTTATCTTTTACCATATTTTAATACTTCTTTTCTCAATTTATTTCGTGGCTGTGCATGTGACGCAAAATTAAATGCTGTGCATGTGACGCAAAGCAAAGAAACCACGTGATCAGCATTTAATAAATTAAATTCTAAAAATTAATCTTTAAAAATTCATCAAAAATCAGAAAATGGATGTAAAAATTCGAAAAAGATTTCATTTTTAGAAGAAATTTTTTATGATCTTTCTCGTGATATAAATTTTATAACCCTCAGATTATTATTTTAAATGTAAATTTAAAAAAAGTTACAAAAACAGATTAAAAATTTAATTTTAAAAAATCTAAGAAATTTTCAAAAATATTTTTGTGTGCCCCCCTACACTATAAGGAGAATCACAATGCAAAATTTCAGCCCTGTAGGTGCAGCGGTTTGGTCTGTGCGTTATCTGTCAGTCAGGGAGACAGTCAATCAGTCAGTTTATTCTTCTACGAAACTATTGAAAACCTTATTCTACTACATTATTGAAGACAGTTTACGTTTTTAATAGTGTAGTTATTAAACGTTTTACTACATTATTAAAAACGTATACTATCTAAAAAATCATATTTAATTAAAAAAAGTTTTCGTTTTCATTCTTCAGTGCTACAAAAATACGAGGAAAACAGAAAGCCAGTGAATGAACAAACACAGATTCTGGTTTGTTGCTGAATATTCTTAAATGATGACAAGATTTTTAAAAAAAATCAGTATTAGATGCACACAACATATAAAATCAATTAAAACACAAAAAAAATTCTCTAAATAGACTTCAGTAGAGATGCAAAGTACTGATGCTTCTAATTCTTATATACGTACTTTAAATTGTAAAAAATGCACATTAGATTTTAACAGAATAATTAGGATATTATGCTTTCGTTTAATTTTGCAAAAAAATCCCTCAAAATCTAGGTTTATGTTTCCATTATATCAAAATATTTGAAAATACTTCAGTATCTGTTAAATATTCATGGAACAGATTTGTCCTAAATTTGTGAAATTGATAGGAAAAATTTAGATGCAATCATACACTGACTTTTAATTTTCATTAAATCGGTATATCATGGGAATTAATAAAAAACAGCATTGAAACCAGGATGGATAATTTAGTAGGTTTTATAAAGTGATTTTTTCTTGGCTATCATACTCTAAATAAATTTTCTAAGATAATTTATAATATACAAGATGAAATATATTTGATAATCTGAAAATATTTATCGCAGAAAAACGAATATTTTGACAGGCCTCCAAATCCTGCGACTACTATTCAAAGGAAATGATTATTTTATGAGGAAGCACGAGAAAGACATGTGTCTGAACGCGAAAAAATAATTCCTTCCCACAATATTTTTGCAACGTCTCCATCGTTGAAGATGTTTTTCTTCCCTTTCATTCGAACTTGCGTAAATACTCAAGATTCTAGTTTATTTTGTTTTTACCTAAAATATTATATACAGTACGCACACACACACACACACACACATATATATATATATATATAATATATATATGTGTGTGTGGCCGACGATTTGAAAAATCAATTAAAGAAAATCGGAAGGCGATAGAAATGTACGGTTTGCTGCATTCTGCTTAGGTAACCAGGGAATTTATTCTCACCAATTTTCAAAATTAGTTACAAAGTTCGTCAACAGATGGCGCTGCTGACTGGGAAAACAATGTTTTCAAAATAACCGCCGTTTGCTGCAACAATGTGGCGCAGTCTGAGGACAAAATTCGCAGACGCTCGTGCAAACATTTCAGTTTGAATGTTCTGACAAGCAGCAGAGATGTATTCTTCCAGTTCGGCTGCGGTGTTCGATTTTCTCAGCGAACATATCGGTGATCGTGTCATTACCCTTGACTACGAGAAGCATGCGCAAAGTGGCATGGATTGGCCTCCCTATTTGCCAGATTCGACGCCATGCGATTTTTTTCTTTGGGGGTACTTGGCAGACCAGGTGTATCGTCACAATCCACAAACTGTAGATGAACTGGAACAATAGATCTCTGCTGCTTGTGAGAACATTCAAACTGAAATGTTTGCACGGGCGTCTGCGAATTCGGTCCTCAGACTGCGCCACGTTGTTGTTGCAAACGGTGGTTATTTTGAAAACATTGTTTTATCGTTTTCTAGTCAGCAGCGCCATCTGTTGACGCACTTTGTAACTAATTTTGAAAATTGGTGAGAATAAATTCCCTGGTTACCTAAGTAGAATGCAGCAAACTGTACATTTCTATCGCCTTTCGTTTTTCTTTAATTGATTTTCCAAATCGTCGGTCATTTTTGGGTATATATATATATATATATATATATATATATATATGTACAGCAGGCAAGCTTAAGCTATTTTTTTTAATTTATTTATTAAAGCAATAGCACTTAGACATACATCTGTACACTATTATATGGCTCTAAAATACAACAAGCAAACAGAAGAAATAAAACACAAAACGAAATGGCATACAGAAGTCTTGGAGCAAAAGCAACAGTCTAATTGGACTGATATCCTTTCGTCCACATCAGTTCTCTGGCCTCCCAATATCTGCCATAAAGACAGTTACTTGATAATGCGGAGCACAATGGCAAATGATGTGCATCCATAGGCACTTCCATACTTCCATGAGCTTTCGAGAATACCTAACCTGAAAAGGTATTTAGGCAAACAGTCGTGTCCCGAGGCAAGTCAAAAAGCAGCAACACTTGTTCTTCTTGGTGCTGAGGCAATCTTAATTGAGTTAAAAAGAAATTTCTTGGTCTGTGTTACTCTGAGGCTCAAATCAATAATTTTCAATAATAACCATAAATTTAGTATTGGAATAATTTTACACTTGATTCACGTTTAAAGGCTGTCAAAAGAACTGTCTATGTCAGGAGCCAGAAACTCTTAACATTCCACAGTTAGCAGCCACGCGATGAATGTATGTCTAGCAGAAGAGTGTATCTGTCATATCTTAAGATGCGTTGTAATAAACTCCGAGTTTCAAATTCGTGAATAAAACTTCAGATTATTTGCTGACGTCTCATCTGTAATGAATTTCTTGCCTTACGAGGAAGAGCATATCTTGTATAACATCAGTCATGACGGTAGTACCTGATATGTGGTTTGCTCTAAGCTGGCTGTAAAAGAAGTTTTTTACATTTTGACTGATTCCGTTTCAAGGGACGTAAGACAAGGGGGTTGACTTCTAGGATTTTGGTCCTAACTTGAGCAAACTTCTCTTACCCCAGAATCAGTTCCTGTTCCTTTCTGCTGAATGACGCCTGTTTCAAGTGAACTTTTCTGCCATATACGGATAGGGAACCCTCTAGGAGCAGGTTTTATCATACCATGGGGGAAAATCCTTCAGAACTAGTGTTGCAGACTCCATTTCCTTAGATTAATAATTAATGTGCTCACTCCCTGCATCATTCAATGGACAATACATACAACTTAACTCATGACTCTGACGCCGGTTTCACAATGTCTTCTGTAAACATTAAAAGTAACAAACATGTAAATAGGATCTGAAAAAAGTTTTAAAAATCTTGAGAGTCACAGAGACCAGTCAGTAAATTAATAAATCAATTCTTTCCGGTACGGAAAAGCATAATATTTTCCAGAGTCTCACGATCTTTAGAGCAAACTGGACAAGTATCAGCAGCTAGCTTCAAAGCGGTACAAATAGACCATTTGAAAATGGTGTGAAGCATCACGTCGATTACTTTTGTAATCTATTGTATCAGCTACACTAATAGCTCCGTGGAAATATTCACACCTTCAGTGTACCCAGTACCTCGGACCAAGGTTTCGCCCTTGCTATGACAAACAGATATCAATACATGGGTTCACGGCTACTGAGTACTCTACAAGTGTAAATATTTTCCTCGGTGGCCTTTCCCAAGGGGGAGTATCATACATTTAATTTCAATAGTTCTATTTTAAAGGGTTTTATTCTTTTGTAACCGAAAAAAAAAGTTTCAAAAATTGTTATCAGAATTTGAAAAAAAATTATATATAATATTTTATTTACTTTGAAAAGTAATAAAAAATGTAGTTTTTACCTCAGGAGGGATATTTTAATAAATAATTACTTTAAATCAAAGGTACTGAAGGCAGTGTAATGAAACATTTTAATAGAGAAAACTTGCGAGGAATTTCAGATAGATTCTTTTAAAGATGGAAAACCATGAAAAACTCCATTCAAAGTAAAACCCTTGCATCTAGCAATGTAACCATTCTAGAATCATACGTTTTGTATTATTTGGTACTAAAAGCTCTATACTCGTTGTACGTCTAAAGTCAGGGAAATAAAAGGTGCTACTTTTACGACAGCGTTACTTTTTTACGTCTTTTCAGTGAAACTATTCTTTCAAACAAACAGTTTCAGTGAACATTTTCCTCATAGCCAATTAATTATTATTTTAAAAAAAATTCGTTTTATCATGACAAATACTTTCATTATATGCACTTCACTCACAACAGGCACATCGACAAAGTTTAATCCGAAAAGAGGTGCCAAATTTATGGATCGGAAAATGATTTCATTGATTCCCTTTACAGCTTTTTTATCGATTATTTTGTCAGCCTTCGTTCTTTCATATTCTCGCTGAATACGTCAGATACGTTTAGTAAAGATTAATAGTTTAGAAGGCATTTTATTAAATTAGGCGAAGTAAACATCTGATCCACACATTGTGCCTTTTTACCAGAGATAAGTCCATGTAAAAGATGACTGATTACTTAAGAAGGTTTCTGGAAGGCTGGCGCATGGAGAAAGATGTTAATATCTTTATATGACGTAAAAAATTGTGAGATTGATAGAATTTTGGTTGCGAAAAATGAGAAGCAGAGGTGGATTATGTTTGGTAGAAAAATGTAAATATTCTTATGCACTGCATCAATTGATTAAGATTAATGATAATATTTAAAAGCATGTCCTATATTTTTAAAAATTCCCCGCATTAAGCTTGTTTCCGAAGCACGCATTAGAATGTATATGTAAAAGATTCTCTTTTGTTGTTGTTTTTGAACGCTACCGGAAGCGTTAGTTGGTGATAATTAAACCACTTGTAAGCTTTGAGAAAATGTTCAAAATTAAAATATATAAGTTTATCTTATTAAAATTTATAATGCACAGGGTGATTCACTCGAAATACTCTCGCTGGGTTAAAATAATCTGAACCAAAATAATAAAATACATATCTTAACGTATGTGTAATCGATTGATTTATATGTGGTGCTGGAAGTGATCTCCGTTACCTTCCAGACACATTTCGAGGCACAGCTCCATGTTCCTGAACATATTGTCAAGGATATCGAGGGGAAATAGCAGCAATATCACGTTGAATGTTTACCTTCAAATCTTCCGCAGTGCGAGTCTTGTTCCGATAGACTTTTCCCAACGTCTGGTGGTGTCGGGAGTCTGGTGGTGTCAAATCCGGCAATCGTGGAGGCCAAAACTGTGAAATTACCATGCTCCTTGCCGACGTGTGACCCCGCAGTTACACAGGCGCGAGCAAGGAGAGTCGAGTAGGGGAAAGAGGAGTATAAATGGTTGTGTAAACGAGCCCTCGTCGATAGCCCCACTAGTCTCCTCCCCAATCGTGGCGCTCGCTTCGAGAGAGGTTTTTTGACGAGCGGTCAAAGGGACGAGGCCGACATTCCCAACGTTGCGGGGGGGGGGGTCAAAGGGGGAATAGTGACCGGGTCGAGCTTTTCGGAAAGGGATGAATGGCGACTGGGAGGGGTCAAAGGTCAAAGGGGTTGAATGACATCGGGAAGTTGCGAGAGGCGAGAGGCGAGAATGTGAGACCGGTCATTTGGGTAGGGGTGGCTGATTCACGACTGTGTATTTGCGACTTGACACGCTGCTACATTTTTCTGGGAGTAATCTTCTATTTTCTCACGATCATCCCTGTTGATTCACGAACCGTTCAAAAATGTCCAGCTACACATCAATGTTTTCGGTGATGTCAAAGGAAACAGGGCCTATGAGGCGCAGCAGAGACATCACACCACTACACACCAACCTTTTGGTCACAGAGTGAAGATTGATGAGTGGCAAAGGGTTTTCCAGCGGCCCGTATACGAGTTAACATAACCCAACAAATGGATCCACGCCTCATCCGAAAACCGTGTGATACGATGTGTCATGCACTGAGAAGCACATTGTACGTTGTTTCGTTAAGATTGCTTCGTACTAGCGAGGATTATTAAATAATATCCGGGTCCTCTTTCGAGTGAATCACCTTGTATAATACTGTTATGGCGGCAAATCTCTACTACTCTTCGCGTTTAGTAATATTTTACTTGGTAACTGGAAAATGCTAGATTTTAAGGGTTCGTAAGTCAATAACATTCACATAAAAGCAAATTTTTTCATTTCTCCTCTTAAAACATAACGGCTTGGGACTTCTTCAACATTATTGTAGCCTTATAACGGTACAATGGACAACTATGCTGGAGGTAGCAAACTTTTAAAAGCGGGTTTTCATTTAACATTTACCGATTACTGCCGAAATTTATAAGCCTATCCAATCTTCAAAGGAAAGATCTAAACTTTTTTTTTCAGTTTTCGGTCTTTAACAATTGTTGTTTAGGGGCGCATGTGGCCCAGTTGGCAAGGGTATTGGGCTAGTTTCCTGCAAGTTGCGGTTTCGATGCCCGTCGGTGACAAATCCACTGACGTGTACACTAATGGCGGCTGGTGCACGGGAAAAATCTGTCGTAGCTGCAGTGTCATCCAAGTTCCCAAAATACTTCTGGAGGTGCGGGGTCAATTTTTCTCCTGTCTCGTCGTTTGATACGGTTCAAAATTACGGGACGGGTTAATAGGGGGCGATGCTGGAACACCTATATGGTGCTCCCATAATAACGAGGCCAGCATAAACGCGGTGATAGCAGGAGAATGTTTAAAGCAGGGGTTCCCAAACTTATTTTGCTTACCGCCCCCTTTTCAGAGAAAAAATTACTCACCGCCCCCCTGGAAATGTACCATTCTCTATGCAAGTAAACAGAGATACAAAAACAAATTTTCGGCCATTTATGTATTTGTTTTTCTACCTATATAGACCATATGTTGCTGTAAATAAGACACCTTCAAGCTTGAAATTATAAAATTATTCATTAAAATCAACCACAGTTACATTCGCATTACACATCAAAAATTAAGATGGCTAAGGATAATAGTCGTTTGATAAAAATTACAAATAACAGTAAAACTAATGTGAAGGATGAACTTGGAGCATAGCAATCAATTTATTTATATTCGGCTCTATTTTAGAAGCATTCTAAAATCTCGGCGATTAGTAATTTGCAGTCGGTTTCTGTATTTAGATAGCGGATTTGTGACCGCACTGAACCCACGTTCCACTAAATATGATGAAGGTAACGCTGTTAAGAATTTTTGTACCACAGCTCATAATCCAGGGTAAAATGTTGGTATCTCTTTTTGCAGCCAGAACTGTTGATAGCTATGTTTAAATTTAAATTTTAATTCTTCATTTGTTGATACTTCTATCAGTTCTTCTTGTAATTTTACAAATTCCCCTGAGTTTGATCCTGAAAAAGGATCCAAAACCCAATCGTGTATGTTCATTTTAATAATATCTTCAAACCATTGGTTGAAGTCAGAATGGAGAGCCCCCAAGTTCTGACAATATATAACCCCGTCTTCATAATTTTTTTCTACTGCTGATAAATGTGGAAATTGGCTGAATTCCCCTCTTCCAAAATTTTTTTTGTTCAGTAGAAGTTTTGCCACAAAAGCGGAAATCACAGTTTTTTTTTTTATTAAATTCAGATCATCGCTTTGGATTTTTTGATTTGCGTCATTGAATTTACTAAACAGGTCTGTCAAATAGGCTATGTCATTTTTGGAATCGGTTAGTTGACTCGTAAATTATCATTGTTTTCTAAGAACTCTAGCACTGAGTCAAAGAGTTTATAAAATCGATCGAAACAGGCACCTTTTGACAGCCAACGACCTTCTGTATCAAGCAGCAAACGATTGAATTCTTCATAGTTTTCAGGGCAAAGTTGCCCAAACAATCTGTCATTCTCAATGCGTTGCATCTGATTTTGTTGGCTGCTTGAACGACATGCTGCAATGATCTATGCAGGCGTTCATTCAGAATTTTGGCAACTAAATGTTGCCGATGAACGATGCAGTGCACGGCAAATACTCGTACATTCGGAACGCTCTTTTTAAATATGCAAGAAAACCCCTGTAGCGTCCTATCATCGATGGAGCACCATCAGTAGCAACTGATAAGATATTTCTGAGGGGGATTTCTTTTTCTTTGAAAAACTCTTCCAATGCATGAAATATTGATTTCTCCTTGGTATCAGTTTGCAAATTTTTTGCAAATAATAATTCGTGGCATATTTTTTCTTCTTGTGGGAATCGCACGTATGCTAACAGTAAGGCCTCATTTCCTGGAAAAGTTGACTCATCAAGTTGAATTGATAACTGGGATTTCTTTAAATACTCACATAATGTCTTCAACATCTTGAGCCATTTCATCAATTCTTCTTTGGACTATAGTATTACTCAATGGAATTTTCTTTGTGATTTCAGAAGCTGGCTTGTGTAGCATATTGCGCATTACTTCAGTTATAGCCAGTAGAATTAGTTCTTCCCCAATAGTATGTGGTTTTCCTGATTTAGCAATCATTAGAGAAATATTATATGAAGCACACAACCCATTGTCACAACCTTTGGATTCTACTGAGAAGCGTTTTGCTAATGTCGGCTTTCTCAAAAAATTTTCCTTCGTTGCTTTAAAATAAGATAAGGTTTTATTTTTCTTATCAGCATGTACTTTTGTCAAATGTTCTAGTAATCTTGATGGCTTCATCGCTTCATTTGATTAAATTTTTTAAAAATCAGGCACATGGGTAATGTTGTTTGCAGGCCACGACAGCTGGCGTTGTCGTCCTGGAAGTAACATGGGTCCAACCCGTAAAACTGCCACATCGTAGGGAGCACCATGTCATCCAAAATAGTGCAATAGGCGTCGGCGTTGAGCTTATCATGAATTGGGACCAAGGGTCCCAGTCCATACCAGGAGAAACATCCCCAGACCATATTTCCACCTCCGCCGAACTTTACCGTGGTCCATCGGTTGGATGCGGTTCTTCCGAATTTCTCTGAACAGCAACCGTCGGTCTCTATCTCCCAGTTTCGTAGATCTGCCCACTCGGGGCACATTCTGACAATCACCGCTCAGCTTCCACTTCTGAATCGCAAAGGCCACTGTCGATTTTGGGTAATTCAGCTCGCTAGATATGTCCCTTAACTTACTAACCAATGGCGCAACAATCCATAGATATCTCCCTTAAGGATCGGCAATATCTGTGATAACCGACTATTACATCTTTCTCGAAATCAGATAACTCTGCACTTCGTGGCATCTTGCATGCGACTAATGCCAATGCTGTTTCCTACACAATATTTAACGGCGGAGGGTGTGACGTATATCAGGACCGCAGATATCGTCATTTGTACGGTCGTCCAAATACTTATATATATATATATATATATATATATATATATATATATATATATATATATATATATATATATATATATATATATATATATACAGTCGAACCTCCATATATCGAACTTCCCTATATCGAAATTTTCTATATATCGAACTCTTAGCAAATCTCCATGTACATTACATAGAAAAATTGTTTCTATATATCGACAAAATCTCTATATATCGAAATTTTTTTCAAGACAAATTGGGAGATTTTATTCCACTTTAGAATAAAATCTCCCAATTTTTGGCATTTGAAACAATACGCCATGGATTTCAATTCGCGGAAAATGTCCCTGATGAAGTTTTTAGTGGACTGTATAAATACGAACATTTCTTTGAACTTTCCGCAAAACTAACTGTTCAGCAAGATATTCGTAGTTTTTTTTTAAAGAATGTAACTGTGATCATTGTAACCATTGTCCATTATTGTTTCTTTTTAAAGATATGTAGTAATCAATAAATCTTTCATATTAATTCCTTTTTTAGTTATTAACTTTCATTTAATGGGATTCGCATATAAATTAGAAATGAAGTTTCGTATTCGAAAATTAGCTTTAATTTTTTTTAGGAGAATTATGATAAGACTAAGCTCAATTCTATATATCGAAATTTCTATATATCGAAATGTTTTCGCGTAATTTGCTACTTCGATATATGGAGGTTCGACTGTATATATATATATATATATATATATATATATATATACTAGCTGTTTACCCGGTGTTGTCCGGGTATTTATTTATCCCATTTTTTTATTACACAGGAAAAGGAATGAATTGTACTTATAGTGTAAAATCTACGTAATTTTATTTACAGGTATTTAAATATATATATATATATATATATATATATATATATATATATATATATATATATATATATATGTAGGAACTCGATTTCGTGCGAGTCCCCACTTTTACTAGAAACTGTGGTCGGTGTCTAGGGGTTGTTATTCTCAGTCTTATAGAAACCTTTCCGCTTACTGCACAGCGGAACTAGACTCTCTTACACTCAGAGTAATACAGTACTCAATTAAAGACAGAGTCACTGCTTCAACACACAAACTATATATTGACACATATAAACTATTTACATATCTAGAGATACGTTACATATAAAATTACACGTCAAGCCGCACCAGGCCTCCACAATCTAAATGGGTTAAAGCATTCGGCCGTCTGCCGAGATAGGATTGACTAAGCCGCCGTCTGCTGCTTGTCCGGAGCTAACGTCATGCCCCCTTCGAGACTGTCTCTCCCTTCGCAGCCGTCTGCTGCTTTCAGCACCTCTTACCAGGTCGGGACCCAATCTCAGTCTGTCCTCTCAAATACTTTTCTCCCCGTTCATCTCTCGAAAACCTAATAGCGCTGTCGTCGCATAGCGTACACGGCGACATATGGCTCAAAGCTGGAGCCCTGGGATAACACAATTCCCATAACTCGGCTGTCCTGACTATGCTGACGTCCTCGGCAGCGTTATGCCTTATCATAATCAGTTTTAGCACATATAATATCACAAACGAAACAAAACAATGAAATAAAAAGAAAGTAATGCGTTGTTTACAGTCGGTCATGGCTCTTTTCTGAAAGTCTAGTCGGAGCCAGTGGACTACAGTTCACTGTAATACTTATACAAAAAACACAGGTACACCACGTTTAAATTACGATGCACAATTAGTCTCTAACCATAACACTTAACTTGTTCAAAACACCAATGAAACACTCGGTCATACCAAGTTTGTGTTTAAATGCGTATCTTGTCACTTAAATCACTATCAAACATGCACTCACAACCAAAACACTTCGTCTTTCGTATATCGGTGACACTTAGGGCTACCAATAGGGCCAAACAAAACACTTGAATGCCATATCTTCCTTTACGACACTTAATTGGCGTACACTTGGACTTGACTATCACTAAACACACTTGACATCCAACACTTGATACCAAACACACTTGATCACCAAACACAACTGATGGCACTTTCTTCCCACATACTTCACGATCACAAGCTGAACACTCCTTTACAGGTGGGTTACCAAAATCGGAAGAAGTTTGAAGTATGATAACGATGAAAATTTTGTACTGTTGAGTATATCGGTTCAACACTTTCGAGTCTGGGACGGATTTTGCAGACTCAGCGCAAAATTTCACTACCATTTCCGAAGATCCGTCACTCAAAGTTCCTTGCATTTCTAATACTGTAGCTGTTTCACTACGGCGTTTCCATTCTTTACGAATTACTCTTCCACTAAAATTTAGTGGCAATTCAAAATCCTTTGCAATTGCGCTACGGTCACATCGTGGCTCACAAGAATCACTTTTTTCTTCCTTCTCAGTTTTCAAAACATAGGGACTATCGTTTACCCCTAAAGAAATCTTTTCCGCTCCCTGGGACACTCGGGGCGGTGTCGCAAGTTCGATGACCTCTGTCATACACAGTGGTCGAAACTGTGCAAGCCTCTTCTGTGTCTCAATGCTCTCTTCTCCCTCAACTTTCGGGGGGGTAACGGAATAATTTTCTCCCTCGCTCGTAAATTCGGACACGGTTTTCTCGGTGTCACATTTCAGCAGGGCATCGCCGTTTTCGCTGGGAGTGGGTGTCGAAAGTTCACTGAACTTTGAAGAAAGCAATTCTCCGTTCTCTCTAAAGTGAGATAAGGCTATGGGATTCACATATTCCCGCTGCTGGCTTGGGCGAATTTCGGGCTCACTTTCTTGAATCATACTCGTGAAAACAACATCAGATACACGAAAATATCTCTCTTGGCTGCACAAATAATTATCTGCACCTTTGTCCATACTGAGTACAGACACACTATTCGAGATTGTTTTTGGCGCTAACTGTCGTCCTACTCTTAGTATTTGCAGTTCGCGTTCAATCTCAGCCATCTTTCGTTGAAACTCCATCTCTTCGGCTGCCATTTTGTCTCGCTCTTTCCTCTCTTCCACAATCGAAATAAGCAGATTCTCCATGTAAACATCGTCACAATCCGATGTTTTAACCAGGGCGATTAATTGCTCAACTTCTGGTTTATCCGGGACCTCTAGGCCCAGCTCGTAGACTAGAGTCACTAGGTCTATCATTCTGGCATGCTCCAGATACGCCATCTCAGAATTTTTTTCCACTTACGTCAGATTCTATGTTTTATCCGTTCAATCCGGGGCACAATTTCAACTCTGTTTCGAAATCTTAAATTGCGCAAATGTCACAATTATCTCACTTAACGGTTCATACCGTTCGATGGCACTTCACTTTCACAAGTTTGTCACTCGCGTTCAAAACACTTTAAACTCCACAACGTCGCTTCCATGGGTGTCACTCACCGCACTTGGTCGTCACTTATCCTTCTTCACACTTTTAGTAGAATCTTTATCCGATCCCAATCTTTCACTTTTGTACAATTTTGATCCAATCCGGGCCGGGCGCCCACTATTTGTAGGAACTCGATTTCGTGCGAGTCCCCACTTTTACTAGAAACTGTGGTCGGTGTCTAGGGGTTGTTATTCTCAGTCTTATAGAAACCTTTCCGCTTACTGCACAGCGGAACTAGACTCTCTTACACTCAGAGTAATACAGTACTCAATTAAAGACAGAGTCACTGCTTCAACACACAAACTATATATTGACACATATAAACTATTTACATATCTAGAGATACGTTACATATAAAATTACACGTCAAGCCGCACCAGGCCTCCACAATCTAAATGGGTTAAAGCATTCGGCCGTCTGCCGAGATAGGATTGACTAAGCCGCCGTCTGCTGCTTGTCCGGAGCTAACGTCATGCCCCCTTCGAGACTGTCTCTCCCTTCGCAGCCGTCTGCTGCTTTCAGCACCTCTTACCAGGTCGGGACCCAATCTCAGTCTGTCCTCTCAAATACTTTTCTCCCCGTTCATCTCTCGAAAACCTAATAGCGCTGTCGTCGCATAGCGTACACGGCGACATATGGCTCAAAGCTGGAGCCCTGGGATAACACAATTCCCATATATATATATATATATACAGTATATAAATTATAAACTAAAATTACAAACTCATTATGATATTAATTTAACCTAAAACTTGATTAAAATCAACATTTTTGGTTTTCCCTCCTGAAGCAAAAATAAATAAATTCTCGGGTGAAGTCATCCTTCAGCAAGAAGCGTAAAGTTGTCCGTGAGAGAAACATGGCGATCTCAGATCCATTCCGCACTACTTAATAGACTGTCCCTGTGACTTGTTGTTTGTGATCAACAACACAAGTCTCACTGGAAATTGCAATCTTTTACAGTTAAAAGGGAGATTCGTCGGAATGAGTGGTATCCGTGGGAAAAAAATGTTTCACCCACTCCCTTTCCTGTTAGGATTGTCGCTTCAATAATATTGTCCAGTATTTTTACACACAGTTTTGTGCCGTTGCAAAGTTTTGGCGGGTCGAGTTTCCGTTGCAAGATAATTGGAGATCCAACTTTAAGAAAAAAAAGATATGGTGGCAACCCAGCCGGATCAAATGAGTTTAGGAACTCTGTTGGGAAATTGACGACCTCATTGGTATATATTACGGTATCGATAGATTTGTATTCAGTGACTTTGCCTGGTAACATGGAAAACAATCGATTGTTTATTTCTTGTACATCTTCATTTTTAGCAGCAAGCATGGCCCTCTTTCACAACCACTTCAAATTGGGATAGTTTTGGAAAACAGCCGGATAGACCGCATCTATATGTTTCATAAATATGTCATCAACCCCCTGGCTAAATTATGTTTTCAGAGCCTTTTTCTATTTTTAATATGTAGTTGTAATAAGCTATTCCAAAATTGGGGAATTTTTTTTTATTCATGCTCTAATAAAAACAAGAAATTGTATGAAATGATAAAAATTTTGAGACAGGTTTTAGGTTAAAAATTTCTTGAAAAAACATTGATTAGTTAAGAAGATATCCTGCGCGATGTGCTACAAAATCACATACAAAGAAAAACAGGTTTAATTTTTTTAGACAAAATGTAATGAAATAAATAAACGAAATACAATATAAATAAATAAACCTACAATTGTGGGAAAGAAAACCAGTGATGTAGCGAGCGAGCATAACGGAGCCCGAGATATGATACCTTTTTGGCACCCCCCCCCCCGGAAAGACATATAGTAATACAATATACAGAATTAGTTATTTGGGGATGATTGGCACCCCACTGCGAGTGGTGCCCGGAGAATGAGAGACCCTCTTGCCCCCTCTCACTTCGTAAAATCTTAATTCATGCCCAAATAAAAACAACATATTGTAGGAAAGGATAAACATTTTGATATAGGTTTTAGGTTAAAAATTTCATGAAAAAATATTAATTTGTTAAGAAGATATCCTGCAATGCTACAATATCACATATGAAGAAAAACGCGTTTAAAATTTTACGGCAACTTAGACAAAATATAATGAAATAAATATAGGAAATACAATATAAATCACTATACCTATAATTGTGGGAAAAAATTATTTTAATGCATGCTCCAATAAAAACAACATATTGTAGGAAATGATAAAAAATTTGGTATAGGTTTTAAGTTAAAAATTGCATGAAAAATATTAATTAGTTAAGGTGATATCTTGCGTGGCGTACGGCAACTTAGGAAAAATAAAATGAAACATGAAATACAATACAAATAATTCTGGCAACATAAATAATTATAAAATATTTTTCATAACTTTCCTTAAATTGCATGTTGTATGTAGTATTAGAACAAATCAACTTTTTCAGTTTTAACAGAAAAAAATGTGTAAAAAGAAAATTATTTACCTATGTTTTGTTAATACGAGCACGCTGTAAAAGTAGGAACTCAGAGTTGAAATAAACTTTTCCCTATTTTTTTCTCGTTCAAATAAATCCTGCGAAGACAAACAATTCATCGTTTGGTTTGGTCTCTCGCGTCCGGTCATAAAATTCACCCCTGTAGCAAAGTGCATATATACCTCTAATTATATTTAACAACCTCTCAATATCCTTGGCCCCACCGGGAATATTTTCTCAAACTATGTAAATGTGTGTCTAATTATTATTATCTTTTTTTTTTGCATTAGCGGTACTCAAAGCCCATATGGTCCGGATACAGTTATGGCGGTCCATCTTAAACTTTAAAGACATCTTAGGCGGAATCATCAGTGACCGGAAGTGGCTAAACAAAGTGGAAACGGGAAGTCAATTCGTGCAAAAAATTGATTGAGGAGTACTGCCCAAGATGCCCAGGGCTGTAAATAAGACCAAAAATAGAAACTAAGTCACTAGATACTTAACAAGTATCACAATACATGATTGTTTCCCACCTAGGTTTTTCCCTTATACTCTGTGTCCAGTGTCCTCCGAATATTTTAGAATTGTCTTGTCTTCTTTCTTTATGCTTTCACCGCCCCCCTATTTTCGTTCACCGCCCCCCTGGATCGTTCCAGCGCCCCCCGGGGGGCGGTATCGCCCACTTTGGGAATCCCTGGTTTAAAGGGACAAAGGCCTCCTCATGGAGAAAAGAGTGTCTTTTATAATTTGAGTCTGTTATAGGATTATTTCAAAAATAGGACTTTAGTTTAAAAATTCTAACGTTTTTACTAGTTTATGCGATATAAATCAAGATAAGTTTCTGATGAAAATAGAGCTATAACCATTCAATAAATGTTATTAAAACATAAAACTGTCATAAATTTTAAGAACCATAAGTTAATTCGAAAGGGAACATATCTGTGAAGTATCGAAAGAAATTTCAAAATATCAATTCACGATATGCTTAAAGAATATGTAAAAAATTCCGAAGACAGATAAACGTATCTCAGAAGGAAAAAAGCAAGTAAAATTTATGATGCAGCTTTTTTTAAGTGCTTTCTAAAATTCAAACAGATCCCCAGCAAACTTCAAATACCAAACCGTCCTAAAATTTCAAATACTTGTCCTGTATTTGTCCGTTCTCAACATTTTATGTTTTACAATTTCCCTCTCCTTTTATTAGGAAAAAAATAGCTGTGCTCTTGATGCCTTTTCTGCTTTTACGAGAAAGGTAAAAAAAAAAGTTAAAATCCTCAAAGTTGGAGCAGAAAATTCTCATAAAAAGTGTCTTTTACTGCTCTAATATACATTTTGAGCCCTAGTTCAAGATTGTTCTAAAAAAATGAAAAGTGATGTGCATAGTATCATTCAAAGCGTTCCCTTCTCTATGTCAATAGATTAAGTACATATTAATGAGGAATACGGGGAAGAAAATATTTAGCACATGCTGATGGGCTATTTATCTCGGGGGATTAGTATCACATGCAAAGAACGTATTTTTATGGTCCCAATACGTAAAGATTTTTGTCGTCAAACGCAAAAGCATTAAGTTTCAACACTGAAATAAAACAGAAGTATGAATTATTGATTAACAGTTTGGGATCGTAAGAAATAAAATGTTTCAAAATAACAAAATAAAAAGAGTGAATTGTATGCAAAGTTTTTATCACAAGTAATTGCACAAGTTAATCATACAAGACATATGAAAGGTAGTCATTTTGTTTGAAGAGAAAACACAGAGACTACACGATCTTTTTTTAAAGAAATAGCTTTGTTTTCCGTTTCTGTAATTAGAGAGACTACCTTTGTCTTTGAAAACAGAGACATCTGACCTTGTTATACTTTCTGACGAATAGTGGAAGATTGATCAATGGGAAAGGTATATCATCTTGTAAGGTTTCCATAAGATTCTATTCACAATAATCGAACTTTTAGGTGAATAAATAAATCAGCCGCTTAAGGTATGCTAATTGTGGCATACGCGGTTGGTATAAATACCAAGCAGCTAGATTAAAGAGACTAAGTGTTGACGAAGTGTTGAGGAAGTGAGAGGAAGTGAAAGGAGGAGTAGTGCTGGCGAAACGAAGTATCGAGCTGGAGCTAGGCTTAGAATCTGGTTTAATAATAGTTTAGTTTTGTCAGCAGCCACTGGAGGCATAGCTAGGTTGCTTCAAACCTACGCGAGTTATTGTTAGGTCCAAAGTTTACGTGGCAGCACTGCTGGTTGACTTTCAAAGTATCTGTGAGTATAGAAAAGTGTATTTTTCTTGAATGAGTAGTTATACAAGTGAATATATTGAATTGTATTTCCCTTGCATGAATGCTATATATATCTCGTACTAGTAGTACGCATTACTTACGATGAAAAGAATATATTTATATGCAAATATTTAAATAAACATTGTTGTTATGTAAGAACTTTGTTTGAATGAAATTATTTAGAGTATTACTTCAAGATATGCATACCCAAAGTTAGGGTAGAAGTAGCAAATTCTCTATAATCTTTCCTCCAGATAAACTGATTAGTCAGACAATGTGCTTGTAGGATATTGCAATTGGTCTCTAGAACCATTACTTCGTTTCAAAATTTGGTGTTTGCCAGGATGTCATGACGTTTGTGACGAGGTAACAAACGTCCTGTCACAATTTGTACGTTGCGCTCCCTCCAATTTTGAGATTAATGGAAGTGTAAGTCTTTTTACAAATGTTTTGGGCTATTGCGCATGCCTGACCCCTTCCAGAACGTACGCTATGGCGCGAGTGTCAACTTTTACCCACTACCACTACGCCACTTTCAGTTCAATAGTATTAAAATTATAAATTTGAGAGAAGTTCAAATGTATTTTTAACATTATAACAACCACAACAAATTACTCCTGCACTAGCAATAATAGTGGCAAGGAGTTTCCTCAAACTGGAAAAGAAATAGCTAGTTACGTCATGCTGTCAGATATATATAAAAAGGTTAGGAATATTTTTCAGATTTTTTATGCGAATTTGATTTCAATTGTTAGAGTACAGAGAGACAAAGATTAGTTAGCTGGTTAATTGGTTTCGGAACTATGTGGTCATTTTTTCTAGACTGGGACTAAATAGACCTAGATATACAGTTAGGTTGCTTCAAGAATCCCAGTACAAACATAATATTTGAGCATAAATACTATAATGAGAATTTTGCTACATGGGGACCCAAAAGATTTAAGTCGGATCGGAATGGCCACAAGCACTCGAGCACAAATTCGCGCACACTCTTCACCAAACAACGTAATAAATCGCAACTACGTAAAGAAGTACCACAATAAGACAGTACCTCACTCATTATTGAAAGCTTAAATCACACAGTTTACTACAAACCATCCTGCCCATTCATATATTAAATACATACTCAACAGAGGGAATAGCTTGTTTCGTTAGCGACATATTAAATTCCAATAATCAAAAGATTACAAACGAGGAGAAATCCTAACAAAGTTGCATCTTTATAGCAGTTATCTCTGTGTTTCTGTTAAACTACCATTATAATTAAATTTGGCAACTATCTGTACGGTAAAAGAACTGTCTGACGTACCTCAAGGAATCACATCTTTACTCATCAGGGATAGTTTTTGACAGGTCTAACAGGATTTTCGACTATTGCTTATTGAGGATCTTTTTTATGCTCCTTAAGTTAGCACTGTCTTCAGAAGGATATTTATATTTTTAAGGAAAAGAAGGTGTAGAAGGAGAAATAGTTTTTGCCTATCTGATACCGCCCCTTAGTTTTCTTTTGAGCGACTGTTCAAATTCCTAATAGTCTAAGAAGACTCATGAGCCTCCAGTATGTTGTTCAGTATCGCCAAGACATTCACCCCCAAATACCTTTGTGGATCAATACCACTTTGCAAAAAACCTTGGTAAACATCCGCCAACTTTATGAAATCTAATATCTGACCGTTTAAGCTTGTGTGTTGCATATGTCGTAGTTAATTCAAAAGAAAAGGTTTAATAAAAGGGTTACCCATACATAGTAAACATTACTGCTGGTCTAATGCGTACTTGAGTATGTAGTGAGGCATATTATTTCAAATTTACCTCTTGAAATATCTTTCGAAAATAGAAGATATATATTAGTTTTCACAAACACAAGTTATTGATGAATCAAAGAGAAAAAAAATTCTTCTATAAGCATTAACTCATGTTGTCTATAGGTAGTAAAAGAACCTTAAAACAATGTATGATTGCATGTGTTGGGGCAAGCAAGTAAACACAGATAATTGGGCTTTATCAAACATTTATTTAACAATACTAAAAATTCTTTTAAAGTTAAATTATTAATAGAATAAGGTTTCCGTTCATATTATTGTTTAATACACGAGGAATCAGAAGCAGAGACAAAGTATTCGGTCAAAGCAATTAATTCTATGATCTTTCGGGAGGCACTTACTACTGTTGAAGAATACAGCAATGAATGATATCGTTGACAGGGGCCCACATCATGTCATATGCAGCATCATCATGTCGGATTCCAGGACTTTCCGCAAGACTCCGAGACAGCTCAATCGGCCTTCTATAACGTCCGAGCTCCAAGGAACCGCAAGCGAAATCAGTCGGCCTTCTCTCGTTGTTTTTTTTATCTTGGAGGGGCCGTTGTCCGTTTACCGGGGCCATTTTGGCTCGCCCCTTATTCTCTCATGGGACAGTGGGCTGCCTTTCTCTTAGCAGTTCCTGCCCCAATTGGTCCCTTATTTCACTGCTCATGTTCACCGTCTATCAAGTACCTCCCCACTATAATTTTCGTTTGGGATACCACTTCGACCATTATCTGAAAGTTTTGCAGTATTGTGAGCAATAAAATGTCACCATCTATCTTGCAACATTTGTAGTCTTTTGATCGCTATCAATGACCCCACAGACAGCTTTTCTTTTTACGCCACCTTAGTGTTCCTCAAGTCCTTATTTATTTATTTTTTTGCCTCTAGAGTTGTTATAAGAGTTTTATTATTGAAAATCTGTCGACCACACACCGCGGTGAATTATAATATTCAGCGCTTCTACATTGTCGAATTCACTTGGGGACAATGGGCAACAAAATATCTGATGCATCAGCTCTGATTTCTAGAAACTTTAGATTTAGTATAAGTACCATGTATTAAAATATTATTGATACGGCATCATGTGATTCGCAATTAAAAACTTTCAAATTCATTTCCAAAATCCTTTATTACATTTTTGTGTAAAAGTCTCTTCTTATGTCAGACACATTAAAATAAATTTCCGCGATTTATTGGTATCTATAGGCGATGAGCATCTGAACCATGATAGACAGCTGTTGCGCTATCACGAAAAAAATCTTTCGATGCTATCTGCAGCTGCATAGGAGACACCCAAACAATATATTGTTTTTAAATATGACCTTATTCAAAAGCTGTATGTGATCTCACACTCCGATTCAAGAATTGAATATTGTAACTCAGTAGGCGGAAATAGGAACTCGAATAATAGACTTTTTACAATTTTGTTGCAAAATTTATCTCCAATGTTCATTGTTGAAGATTCTTTCCATTTTTTTCAAACGGTTCAGAAATTATAATCAGTTATTACAAATATTTTAATCCCAGTGTAGAGCCCAAACAATTAAATGTGGTTCGGAAGCAATCGATAAAAAAAAACTCACAAATCGTAAAACATACAACGTATGAATAAATCACATACACACACAGATATGTATATATTTATATAGATCGATAAATATACATATATATATATATATATATATATATATATATATATATATATATATATATACACTCATGGACAAAAAAATTAGCGCACCAAGAAGGAGTCGTCAAAATGAAACGAAATTTTACATACGTAATGACTACTTTGATATAAGTAAATGATAAGAAAATCAAAGAAAAAGGATAATTTATTTCAGAGAAAAAGGCAAAAGAACGGAGGAGTTAATACTCCGTTGGACCCCCTCTAGCGCGAATGTACGATGCGATACGATAAGGAATTGAGTCGTACAAGTTCTGTATGATGTCTTGAGACATTTCGTTCCATATTTGCTGTAACCTTGCCTCTAGTTCGTTCAAACTCGTGGGATGCCCAACTCGTCGTCCCAAATGATCCCAGATATGCTCGATTGGAGACAAATCTGGGGATCGGGCAGGCCAAGGAAGGGTAGTAACAGTGCGGAGACAGTCTTGTGACACCCTTGCCGTATGAGGCCGAGCATTGTCTTGTTAAAAAATGGCTCCTGGGAGCCGTTGCATGAGTGGCAACATATGTGGTTGCCGAATTTCATGAACATACCGCTGGGCTGTCATGATGCCACGGAACAATACTAGAGGTGACCGTGTATTGTAGGCAATGGCACCCCATACCATCACACCAGCTGTGGGAGCGATGTGTCGCTGTACAGCAAAGGCAGGATTGAAGCGTTCACCACGGGCTCTCCACACACGAACACGATTGTCATCACTGCCGAGATTGAATATGGATTCGTCGCTAAAGACGACCTGGTTCCATTCCGCTGCAGTCCAGTTTCCTCGTGCGCCGCAAAACTCCAAACGAAGGCGTCGATGGGTGGGCGTCAAGGGCAGCACACGTAATGGGCGCCGCGATACCAACTGTCCTTCAGCCAGGCGCCTTCGTATGGTTCGAGAAGACACAGAGGTCCCTAGTGAAGATGCTACCTGTGCCTGGATGGCGGCCGATGAAGCAGTTGGCTGTACGCGTGCATTTCTTACGATGTGGCGGTCTTCTCGACGACTGGTCTGTCGAGGGCGTCCTGAGCCTGGTCTTCGTGTACATGACATCTCTCGGGTCCACTGGTCCCAACACCTCCTCACAACACAATCAGAGCGGCCTAATTGACGAGCTACTCGCCTAGCTGACCACCCAGCTTCCATCATCCCGACGATTCTCCCCCTCTCAAACTGCGACAACTGCTTATATTGTCTTCGAACACGGCGAAATGGCATGTCTATCTCAGCTCTTCCTTTGTAAATGATTCAGCACACTCAAGCAAGCTTTGGTTACCTGTTTTATACTCCACAGAGTACGATGTTCAACGCCCTCTACCGGCTATACGTAATGCGCAATCACGCTGCATTTCTAATCATTTGCATATCTCCCCGACATATACCTTCATTGCATGTTTCGTTAAGATCCCGCAATTATTTCTTGGTGCGCTAATTTTTTTGTCCATGAGTGTATATATATATATATATATATATATATATATATATATATATGTGTGTGTGTGTGTGTGTGTGTGTGTGTGTGTGTGTGTGTGTGAGTGTGTGTGTGTCTATATATATATGTTGTATTACACTTTCACAATAGATCAAAGAATATTTTTTCCTTAATTTTCTTAAAATAGGCGATCAATACGTAAATTTCGTATGGTAAATGCTCTTACGGGGTTTGCGTAAACGTTGGATATTAGCTAATATTTAAATATAATTAAATTCTGCATGAATAGACGCTATGGTTCAAATAATGGTTGAATAATTTTTAAGATAAGACCTTTAAGCCCTCATCATAGAAGACTATACGATGTATGCATAATCGGAAAAAAAGGTGCGAATTTGTCAATACTAACATACAGCTCTGTCAATATTCCTTACTACAAAACTAGATACCTCGAAGATATATTTTTTTTCCTAAAACTCAATATACATGGCGATTTCTTTTAAATCATATGTTTCCGAATATCCGAATTTACGAATTTACGAAGCATAAAATGCTCGTAAATATTCGTTAATTATTCTTGCTTTGACCGAAAATTTTGAAATGAAACCGATATAAAGTCGATCACCTCCGCTAAATAATTATTTTTGAGAGAATTCCTCGAATAAATTTTGTGTTTCCGAACTCATGTAATAATTTAATAATGTTGTTTGTTTGGGAATTTCGAAAAACGATATATCATTTTAAGGTGTAAGAAAAATTGCGATATAAAATTTCATTTCACAGCGACTCATATATCGTAAAAAAGGATCATATTTAAAGGTCATGTGTTTCCGGAATGTAAAACAATGCAAAAGAATGCTTTTCGTGAAACAAATATTTAAAAATTTAACTAGTTTATTGCGATGGAAGTGCAGTAGTATCTACGAAAATTCAGTAACTAACAAAATAAAAACATGTTCCATTCAAAATTAGAATACTGCCATGTAGAAATACATGATATGATAAATCAGCAAAGATAAGGGTTGTTTCTGCTTCACGAAGTCTCGAAATATAAACAGAAACTAAAATATTTCGATTCCAGAAATATTTTAAAATGAGACTCATGCGGGGTTTCGAAACTAAAGTAAGAAATGTTGAAATTAAGCCTCCATACCATCTAGCCAACACCGACGCAGTAAATGTAGTATATTTAAATAATGATTAAAATCCGACGTTTACGTGGTCCCCGTCGGAGGCTTTACGACACGAAAAATGAGTCTCTATGTTACAATCGCTGGTAGTTTATAAATTCTTGCATAAAGAGCTGTCAACATTCACTATAACATAATCAAATAACCAAGACATATGTATTTTTGAGGTAAAATTTATAAACATAGGCAGTACCGTAAATAGGCAAGGGAAACAGGAGCACCTGCACAGGACTCACTTGGAAGGGGGGGGGTGCCCAAAATGCTGTTTTTTATTATTTTACCAAACCAAATTAATTAAGGGGCCCAAATGCAAATTCTTGCCCAGAGCAAATGAATGGCTAGCTACGGCTAGTTAATTTTAAATATATATATATATATATATATATATATATATATATATAATGTGTGTGTGTATATGTATGTATGTGTGTGTGTTGAGATTCAAAGCATTCATTTTCATAGTGAGAGTGAGATGAGGAAAAGTAGGAAAACTACTTTTTTGCAGCGTGGTGTCGACACCACGCTGCAATCCAATTTAAGGACTATGTGACGGCAATATCTTCAATTACAGCGGGTGTAATCCTACGCCCGTCATATATATATATATATATATATATATATATATATATATATATATATATATATATATATATATATATATCAGCACGGCGGCGGCGAAGGAGAAAAGTGTTGCTGCCCGCCAATGCGTCATAGAAATGATCTAGTTCGTTATAGTCAACATAATTCCCGCACATAACAAAGTACACTGGAGTGCCACTGAATTAGGGATACTTACCTAGTAACGAGTTGAACCTCCTCTTGGCCTTGATAACGGCTGCCACACGACGAGGCATAGATTCAACAAGTTTCTGGAAACGTTCCACGGGCATGGCTTGCTAAATATTGGCTAAAGCTGTCCATAATTCAGTAAGGTTCTTTTGTGCTGTGTGATGGCCTTTCACGCCTTGTTCCAAAACATCCCAAAGATTCTCAATAGGATTTAAGTCTGGGCTTCTAGGTGGCCAATTCATGACAGAGAAGTCAGAGGAATGCTCATCCAACCAGCCAGTAGCCAACCGGGACTTGTGAGAGGTACAGTTGTCTTGCTGGAAAACTCCATTACCATGCGGATAACAGAACAGCATAAACGGATGGAGGTGATCACCCAGCAACTCTACGTACCAAATTGCATTGAGGGAGGTTGGTACACCCACCAAAGATCCCAAACTGTGCAACGAAAAAACACCCCAGACCATGATTGAGCCACCATGCCCTTGTACAGTTCCAGCCAGACATGCAGGATCCATGGCTTCATGAGCCTGACGCCATATTCTCAGCCTCCCGTCGGCGTTAAGTAGTCGGAATCGAGACTCATCACTCCATGCTACTCTTTTTCAGTCCTCTACACTCCAGTCTCTGTGCTCTCTCGTCCAGTCAAGACGTGCAGCCCGATGGCGAGTATAGAGCAATGGTACTCTCGTAGGTCGACGGCTCCCGAAACCCATACGATGAAGCGAGTGTTGCACAGTCCGTTTACTGACTGTACGACTGGCACCGTAATTAAACTGGGTGGTAATTTGAGCTAATGTTTGGCTTCGCTGGCTACGTACAATACGCCTGAGCCGTCTCTCACCACGCACTGTCAAGGCTAATTGTCCTTTGCAGTTTGCCCGATCGCTAGTTTTTTTTCCACCATCCATGTATTCTTGGTATACTCTTGACACTGTCGACCCCGAAAATCCTAGCTGTCTGACGATTTCGGAAATTAAATGGCCCATGCGTCGCGCCCCTACGATTTGTCCGCGATCGAAGGCGTCTAAATCAGGCAGTTTACCCATACTGGCAATTCCAACTACTAATTCAGAATAACCACAGTACGCGCTATATATGCAGTTACCACAGCGCCCTCACTTGCGCATACATGATGCACAGCGCTACACAATTTGCATAGGCTTTGCTATCCCTAATTCAGTGGCACTTCAGTGTAGTTTGGCCGGAGAAGTTCGTTGGCAGCTTGGGGTGCTCGATGGCCCTCTTCAAACTTTTCTTCTGGTTCCTCCAGCCACGGACACACATGATCACTCCAGATTTAGAGAACTTAGATTCATAAGACTTTATTACTTGCATTGCCCCAGATTTAGAGTCTTAGATTCATAAGACTTTATTACTTGCATTGCCCCAAGTTAACGGGGCAACGATAATTCAGCAAAAGTCCCGGGCCAAAACCTTGGTGGGTCTTTTAAAAACTTCATGAGGTCGTCGTCACATGACCCTGACCCTTGAACTCCGCATTGATTATACAGAGGAGATTTCTGGGCTCGATACCCTGGCCGGTTATATGATGTTTCGCGCCCACGAGACTGGGGGAAAAGGGATGATATATTGATTACCTACTATTGCTTTTAGGTTACGCTCAAATCCTTTGTTCTTAAGACGAAATCGAAATTATTTTGCTTAGTTCAGATAATTGTATAGGATAATAAAAAGAATTTGGAAATTAAAAAAGGTTTTTTGTTTTGTATGTTATATATATATATATATAAATAGTAAAATTAATATATTTCCGTCACTCACTCCATTCCTTCGGATTATAAAATTCTCGTAAATATTTGTTAATAATTCTTACTTTCTTCGAGAAAATTGAAACAAAAAGGAAATAAAGTATACAACAATCTCAAATTATTTCCTATTCAATTCCATGAATGAAATGTGTTTGCTCAAATAACGTGAACTGAAAAATTTCAAAAAATTTCGTAAATTTTAAAAAAATATATTAATGTTTTCAAGGTCTAAAAAATTATGTCGGAGAAATTTTTTATCAGAGAGATTCATATGATAGAAAAGTAATCATACTTCAGTATTTTGTATTTACGACATGTAGATGAATTTCGAATGATACTGCTCTTAAAATAAGCGTTTAAAAATTCCGTTTATTACGAAGCAATCACAGAAGTGGTATCGTAAATTCAGAAACCAAGCCAACAAAAGGAATGTTATCTCCGTACGGAAATATATTAAGAGGACAGTGGACTTTCAAAATTATGAAATTTGCCAAAAAAATTCGATTTTTTTTATTTTATTGAATTGTAAAACTACGGACGAGTAGGAATGTGTTGCAAAAAGAATTTTTAATTTCTGTGATTACTCTCCTAGTCATAGGCATTTATATTTAATTTAGACATTATGTGGTTGCTAATAGCAATAACTTTAAATGTGTTTTTCTCAGAATAAAAATGTTCATGTCATACGAATATTCAAACTGCTTCAGGCGCATTTTTAGTTATCGTATTGCTTTGAAATTTAAATTTTATATACTTAACTGTATATCAAATAAATCTTATTGAAAAAAATTATGCTTCGTAGCACAAAATTTCTAAATTTTGTACTTGAAAAGATTATTTATAGGTATTTTGCATAATAAAAGGATGTTTTCACTATTATTATTTTTTTTCTCTTTATATTTTTAATGAATGCTTAAAATAAGCAATAAGTTTCATTGTTAGTTCTGTAAGGTATCCTGTAAATAAAAATTACCATATTATATGCAAAAGAAATGCGCCTGGAACATTTTTAATTAGGCCAATTTTTGATATAACTAATAACTCATAATTCATAAATTATTAATATTTCATCTTTAAATTTTAACCACTTTTACATATCTATGGTTCTAATCACATATTCAAATTTCCAGCAAATACATTCAAAACAAAAAAAGTTAGGTTTGAAGGTCTACTGTCCCCTTAAATAAATGCTAGGCGAGAAAAATCATATTTTCTGGTGTATGAGATCTAAAAAAATAAAAAAAAGCGCAAAATTTCGATCTTAGTAATATTTTTTTTAAAAAGGAAGCTTTCGCTGGAACTCGAACTCCGAACTCCTCTCCCGACCTCAAGCGTTCTAAAAACCTACCCAACCCCATCTTTGTTTCGTTCAGAATGTAAATGTGCTTAAATAACGGTTAACATTCGAAGTTTTTGTAATGTCTGTCGGAGGCTAAACTAAACTTGTATTTACATCCCGACTGTTTTTAAACAAAACTAGATATATAGGACATATTTATTTTCCGATTCTAATATACTATACATGATATTTTTTTTTTAAACCTCACTCATTTCTTTCAAACAATAAACTCATATTAAAAATTTATGATTTAGGCTTGATTTTTTACGCGTACCCTGAAACAAAATGGAAAAACTGACGGGAACGATCGTAAAAGAAGATACTTTTATAGAATTCCCGGAATGAAGTACGCTTTTTATTTTACATTTAGGTGTTCACTCAATTACGTAAATTGTTAGAGAATTTTAAAAAAATAAAACTGTCTTTACCAGTCTAAAATATACTAAATATACTACCGTCAAAAAATTTGAATCATAGCGACTAATATGTTATACAATAGGAATCATATTTAAAGGGCATTTGTTTCCCATAATGTAAATAATGTTTCTCATTTTACGCGCGGTAATGTCTACGGAAATTCAGAAAACAAGAAACAAAAGTATGGTTGGGTGAACATAACGATCACCGTGCAGAAGTACTTTTAGTGAATAATTAGCAGTGATAGTAACTATGCCTTACCTAGTCTAAAATTATCGACAAATAGACCAAATTTTCGAAGGAAGCATTCGCAGGATTTCGACTTGCCAAAGAGCCCCTCCGAGATCCAACGCCTTGACCACCTAGCGTACCAGGTCGCTGCTTTCGTGCAGAATATATATATTAGGGTTATAAATGGCTGCTATTTAGCTATAACCGTTACTGCAAAACTCACTGGAATAGGGTGAGTGCAACTATTGCATTTTTGTCATTTCATATGTGTTCTTTTAGGATTGTATGTTTACTTGCATTTATGGTGCGTTTAGCTCATAGTGCAGGATTTCTGCTTATTTTCAGTTGATTTGACTATCTGTTTCAATGGGGATCTCGGGGAATTGGGATGGCTTTTGGTTAGACCTGCATCCTATTCAGAAAGTTCCTAATTGAGATATCTGGTTCGGTTAGGCCTCCTGATGAAGAGACCAGTCGGTTGCCTCGTTATATGGTTTAGTTCTGTTACTGCTACAAAATCTTGCATTTATGGTGCGTTGAGCCCTAAGTGCGTGATTTCGGTTTATTTTGTCTGCATTCTTCCTGTTAGTAATTATTTTTCTCTGTTGAATTATTTACTTTTAGTTACATTTGTATGTTTTCAGTATGAGAATTTGTTGGAACTGAGCAATCTTATATGGAAAAGTTAAACATTTTTTAAACGCTAAGGAAGGTTTTGTGTTAATATGCTCGGCTGTCTATGCCTTCTTTATATGTATTATTTCGTGTTGAATTATTTACATTATTTGTGTTATATATATATATATATATATATATATATATATATATATATATATATATATATATATATATATATATACAGTGGTACCTCCATTAACGGACACTACCGAATAGCGGACACCTCTAATTAAAGGACATTTTTACGAGTCCCAGTCCTTTTGTATAGGACAATCCATGTTATTCCCTCTAGATAGCGGACACTCCGAATAGCGGACAGGTATTTTTGAAAAACTTTCAATTATTTTGGCAAACATTTCAAAATTATTTTAACAAACAAGCTAAAAATATATGCTTATGCGTCTTTACAAAGCCTAGATGTTTCCTTAGAAGCATGGATGTTTCAAGAACATTGATGTACGAAAACTTAGTGTTTCGTGGAAGTCAAATAAGAAAGCGTGTATGACCGCTGAGATAATGAGCGATTGGCTGGTGTAGTTAGATAACAAAATGAAAAAACAAAAGAGAAAAATCATTCTGTTCATGGACAATGCTACTTCCCATCCTGATGATTTAAAGCTCAAAAGTGTTAATTTAACTTTCTTGCCTTCTAAAACCACTTCGATGCTACAGCCACTTGATCAGGGAATTATCCGCAGCTTTAAACTAGGATACAGAAAGCTGCTTCTGAGACATGTACTTTCACGGATTATCTCCTGCAAATCCAGCGAAGAGTTGGCAAAATCGGTATCTGTTTTGGATGCAATTTCCTGAACTACTTCAGCCCTTAAAAAGGTTGAACCAGGGGGAGTTCTAAAATGTTTTAAGAAGGCGGGATTTTTGAGTCCAAGTGAAGTGGCAACTGACAGCACTACTGAGAAAAGAGAAAAGAACTTGCGGATCTAGTAGCCAATTTGGATTCAAATGTCAGCTTGGAAGAGTATCTCAAGATAGACGACGATTTATTCATTGAGGAATAAAACCTGCATGTTTCCAATTTCATTCATCGGGACACCACTGAAGCACTGGCCCTTTCTGAGGACGATGATGAGGAATCGCCAATAGAAGACTGAAAAATCAAAGCTTATTCGGAAGCACTGAAATACGGCGAACAATTAAAACAGTTCTTTCTCAACAATGAATATTCGGAGGGACGAGCAAAGCTAAATCTTATGAAGATTCACCTTGAAAAACAGGTTTGCTGTGTAAAAAGGAGAAATCAAAATTTAACAATTTTTTTCAGTAGTAATTAAAATATTTTAGCTCCAATAAATTGTAATAAAAAGATCAGCCACAATTAAAAGGTAAAGTAGTAAATGGTTATTCTTTTCTTACCTAATTAATTTTTCATTTCTAATTAAAATATCACCCGTAATTTTCAATCAAATGTCAAACAGAAGAGCAAAACCTTTTTTTATTAAGGTTGTCCTCCCCAATAGCGGACACCTCCTAATAATGAACAAAACTCTTGGTCCCTTTACTGTCCGCTTTTCGGAGGTATCACTGTATATATATATATATATATATATATATATGTCAAAAACCTATATTTCACTTATCTGTTCATGTTTTTGTTTCCTGGCTGTAGTGGTTTATGGCTTATACTGGTTTTTCACTTACAACTATGTCTAATATATACACACACACACACACACACACACACACACACATATATATATATATATATATAGATAAATTACAAATGGTTAATATCTCAAGTTTTCACGATATCTATCGGAGGCTTTACTCTACGAAATATCCTTATTTATGACCAAAATATTAAAAAATTCTAAATATTAACATGAAACTCTATCAACTAGCCGCTGCGCGACCAGCATGGTCGCTTTTAGTTTTCTATTTTTTTTTTGCAAAGCAACTCAACTGAAAGTAACATATTTAAGGAATGTCACCATTACCTGTCATCGTAAATATATGTTGTTAATGGGTATTCTCTACAAGGTTGATTCTAGAACATCGTGATTAAAAAATGTGAATTTCCGTTACTGCAGAACAGAGTTAAAGATAAGACTGAGAAACCCAACACCAATGATTTTAAAAATTACATCCCTCTCTGTATGTACTATTTTTCAAAATTAAGATATCTACATGTTATCATTACGTCAAATAAGAAACTGTTGTACAAATTTTTTCACTTAAAATATGGATTAAAAATTCAGCAAGTACTAAAATATAGTGTGGATTCATCACTCTCTGTATGTATTATTGTTCACAATTCAGATATCTACACTTAATCATATCAAATGATAAATTGTTGGGAAAATTTGTTGACTTATAAAATGGAGTAAAAATTCAGCAAGTACTGAAAACGTGTACAAAATTAAGTATTACTGGCTCTCGGTTGCTATGCCAGAGACAGTTAAGCCTAACTTCGCGATCATTTAAGCCCTCTCTTTTACGCCTCTCTCAATGAATTATTTCTTCTTCGCTTTCTTTCTTGAGACTGTTCCCAATTTTCGTTTCATAGTACAGCTCGCTTTCGAGCATTACTGATTTCAGTGCGTAAATCCATATTGACACGCGATTGCAAATTGCGGATGGCCGCTAATGTTTACATTTGGTAGTTGCAGCCGTTGCCATTCGGAGTATAGAAATATCATCGATTTTGTGCCGCATACCTACGCGTTTTATATATATATTGATATTCACTATAATATAATTAGATATCTCGGGGATATATATTTTTCCATTTAAAGTAATATGAATGAGGTTTTTTGACAAAAAATTCCTGTATTTCCGAACAAAGAAAATTTTGTATGCTCCTACAAATTTATAGCAAATTTTCGTTAAAAATTCTTGATTTGTACGAGGAATCTGAAACAAAAGTGAAATAAAATCGATGACCATTCAAAAAAATATTTTTCGTAGAATTCCCTGAATGAAATACCGGTGCCAAACGTTCGTAATTGTTTATAATAATCTTTAATTTCGAAAAATAAAGCAATATTTTCAGGATTAAAAAAAATTATGTTGTATAATTTTATTTTACCGTGAGTCACATAGTTTAGAAAGAGAAAGATAATATTTAAAGATCATGTGTCTGCGAAATTTGAAAAACCCAAAAAGAAAAATAAAAGTATATTTGGGCGAATTGTTGAACAATCGCTTTTCGTAAATGCGTTAAATAATTTATTAGCAGTGATAACTTATGAGGACAATTTCTGCTGCACGATGCCTAAAAATATAGACAAACTACTTACACTTTTTCAAAAAATTTTTTTGGAGACAGTTACAATAAAAATAATTAATGACTTTGTTTGAAATTATAAAATTAAACTAATTCTGGTAAAAAAAAAAATCATTTTAGCAAGCACCATTTTTAAAATTTAAAGTTTTTTTAAAATTTTGAAGTTTTTAAAAACTTTTATAACATTTTTAATTTTCAATATTTTTTAGTTATTTTAAGTGATTTATATTCATTGGATTATTGGGAACAAAAGTTAGTATGGAATTAAAGATGTAACTTTTATTTAAATTTATAAAAAAAATTTTGTAGCGAAACCTGAAAAAAACACGAAAAATTTCGAAATATTAACTTTGACATTTAAAATAAAAATAACTATAACCCTCAGATCTAAATACAATACTAATTATTGTAGTACATATATATATAAGTGTGTACAAAAAATTTCAAGACTCTATCTTCAAAATAAAAAAATCCTTAGGGAATAGCAAACACTAACATCAACAAAAATAAAAGTCTGAGAAAAATGCATTTAAAGTTTGTAAAGGCAAAAAACAAAAACTAAAAATGTTTGTAGAGCTCTGATTTTTTTTATATGTTATTCCCCACTTATAAGATGTACTAAAACATAATTTTAACTCAATATAATAGAATATATATTTTCTTATTCAAAATATATTTCTGCACAATATCAATAGCAATGTTAACTACAATGACAGATTTACTGATATTTAGCTAATATTTTCCTAAAAATTGTAAAGACAATACACATATACAAAATATTGATAATAAATAATGCAAATTAAAAATAACCAGCTTTCTACAAAGTTTCAAAGATGCACTATAACAAGAGCTGCACAGCAAATTTGTAAATAAATTATTCAAGTTTTCACTATCAACAAAAATATATTTTGATTCAGCAGATATATGTTGAATGTTATCCACAATACCTGTTTTCAAAACATTTATACTCTGAATTCTCACACTTGTATCTGCAGAAGGATGAGTTTTAGAATTACTGTTTACATTTGTCTGCCATCTCTTCAACACATGTTTCTTAGCAACGCGAGAACGTTTTGGTCGTGGTATTTTCTCAATGAAAAAATGTATAAAAACAACAAAATATTTCAATACAAAGCTTCTAAGTTGATAAAACTTTGTGTAAAATCTAATACTGGTCTTGAAATAGTCCTTTTTATGTATATTAGATAGACAGTAATGATCTCTCAAATAGAATCAAAACGTAAACAAACAGAAACGATTTGAGTAGTAAAAGTTGCAATTAATTACCGATTCAGCCAAGGAGTTCACTCATTCCAAATTATTTTTATTTAATTAATTATAAGAATAATTATAAGAATAAATTATAAGAATATTTGCTTCAAAATCAAAATGATCAAAATCAAAACAATCAAAACAAAACTAACCACGCCCCCTCAGCTGTCACATTTTGAGACTGACAACACTCAGAAAAGTTCAAATATCTTTAAAACTATTTGGATTTCAGATCTGCAATTTGGAGTCAATATTCACAATAGTATGGACTATTAAAAAATGCAATTAAAAAAAATTCGATATTTTTGTCATTTTTAGGGTACTGTGTAGCCTTAAAATATCAATTTTAGAATTAATAGGAAATGGAAGCATCCCTCGGGTTTCCGAACCCGCAAAGTGCTTCGCCGAATTTAGGTGATTATTCAATAATTCAATTTGTTCGAAAATTCCAAGAAAGAAAATGGTATTTTTTAGTCTAAAAAAATCATAATGTACAACACCCACGTCTCAAATAATGGGAAAGATATTTAAAGATTATGTGTTGCGATATGTAAATGAATGCCAAAAAATACTTCTCTTCTAAAACCTTTGATAGAACCGTAGGATTAAAAATTATTTGCCCTCGCCACCAATTTATTTCGGGTAAACTAATCTCACACTCACATTTTCAATTGTGTTGAGCTTTAACAGTGCAGTATGATTCTCTACAGTAATTTGGATTATACAGGAAAAAAATATATAGATGTCGTGTAATATATCGTCCGACATGGTTCGTGTAAACGTCGGATGAATAGCGTTTTTTTTTAAATTCATAATGTTTAGCGCAAACCATGGAACCGTATAACTAATTGGTTATGATGCTGGCGTGTTGCGGAAGGGATTGCTAGATTGAGACCCGTGAACTGCATGCTTTTTGAAACTTTAGGGAATCGAGATTTTTAAAATAATATGTCTGTTAATTTAGCTTTCGTGCTGCAGAAATTGTCAGTATCGCTGCCAATAAAACATGTATTTCCCCAAAGATATCGTTTCATTTCCACTGAAGTGCACTTTTGTGTACTTAAAACAAAATGATATTCTAGTGGTTATTATGCTGGCGTGTTGCAGAAGAGATTGCGAGTTAAAAACCCGTGGAATTCCATACTGTTTGAAAGTTTTGGAAAATTTGGGTTTGAAATGAATTTTTAGCTGCAGTCTGTATCTTTAGCTATCGTGCTGCAGAAAGTGTCAGCATCGCTTCAAATAAAACATGTATTTCCCCAGAGCGATCGTTTCCCTGATCTACACTTTTGTGTACTTAGCTTACGAATGAATTTAGGAAATATTGTTTTAATTTCGAAAGGAACGGAATATATATATATATGTGAGAATGAGTTTGGCAACACAACTGAACTATTACTACAACTTCCACTCCTACTACTTCGGCGCGAAGGACTTGGCACGCAAACAGTGTGATGGACTAGTGACATTACGAAGCGGATGTGTCGCTCCGCAGGCTTGCCGTTTTGAGTCAAATAGCTATGTTAATGCTTTGTTTTTTCTTAATTTCATACTAAGTGTTAGTCTTGTCTTGTAAACATCGTCTAGTTTAATTAAATGTTCAAAATGATTAAGTCTAATGATTCACTTCTAAAGGAAGGAGTACTAACTCCTTCCTACATGGGTGCTCGGCCCTCGGACTCGAAAAATACCCCTAGCTTGGACTGAAAAACTATTTTCTTTTGATGATTACCGGATTACTGTTCTCTGTGATTTCTGTTTTGGATACCGCCAGCGAAAACGAAAGTGATGTGCCACGGACTCTGATAATATTCTGATGGGATGACGAGAACCGAAAACCAGAACTGTGAGTATATTCTGATCATATTGTAATTATTTCATGCATACTTTGAAGCTTGTTCAAGAAAATTTTGAAGATTAATGGAATTCTCATCTTATTGATGATAATTATAAGAAAACTGAAAATATTTCAACGTTCTTTTGATGCAAGAATTTAATTGATGCTAAATTCATTTTTGATGGTCTTTGACGTTGAATTTATCACTTCTGTTTTCTTGAAGAGAATTCTATTTCGATGAAATTATTTGATGATTTGATGAAAATTTCGACATTTAACTTGAAGAATCTTGTTTCCTTGAACAAACCACAACATAACATATATTTTGAATGATTGCAATTTGAATACAGTTTGAAGAATATTATATTATTTCCTTGATGCATATTTTGAGAATCAATATTTTATTATTGAATTGGTATTTGAGGAAATTTCGATTTGAAATATTATTTTCTATTTTTGAATTTGAGTACCTACGTATTATAAGTATTGATTTTGGTTTTGAATATTTGTATATTTGTGTACTATAATTGTTTGAACCTAGTATATAGTTATGGCTACTCTCAACGATTACCCCAATATTGCAAAATCATTAAAAATTGGTAGTACGAATCAAATAAAGGTTCTACATCGTTTAATTTTTGGTACAGACGGCGACAGACAAAATCGTACCAGATTACGTAAATTTACAGGTTTTAAACAGCCATTCGTGTTGGAAGCAACGAAACAGAAAGTACTTAAAGAGTTTTCACTTAAAGACTTGATTTCTATTTGTAATCTACTTCATTTAGAATTTTCAACTGACCCAGACAAATGTGCCAATACCATTCTTATGAGTCTTAGTGATTTATCGTTATTAAAAGCAGAATTTTCTGATCTTTCGGAATGCGAAGTGAATGATGACTCACTTCCGGGTGTACGTTCATCCCAAACTAACAGCGTTATAGAGGAAAATAGATCTCCCTTTTCCCCCACCATTGACGCAAAAGAATCTTCGAATAAGCAAAATACACACATTTCCGTTGGTGAATCAGATCAAAATTCATTGCCTTCAGTTGAAACTGCGAATCTCTCTTTCCAGTTGTTTAGTCTGAAAGACGTTGTTGATTTAATAAAACCTTTCTCGTCTCGAGATAATTACAGTGTTGAGAATTTTGTATCTGACGTTGAAGAACTTTTTTGTTTATATCAGATAAACAATCCAATTCACCAAATTACTTTTGTTAGAAAATGTTTAACTGGTCCCGCTCAAACTTTAATTAGGTCTATTCGTGGAATTACAAATTGGGAACAATTGAAGCACCATTTATTAGACGAATTTTCGGACAAAATTAACGGTATTCAGTTACATAAATTAATGGAATCTCGACGTATGAAACCGTTTGAAACCCTACAAGAATATTTCTTAGCTATGAGAGATTTGGCACACAAAGGTTCTCTCGATGACTCCTCTCTGTTTGAGTATGTCATAAACGGAATTCCTGATTCAACAAACAATAAAGTTATTCTTTACGGTTGTAAATCCGTCCCTGAATTTAAGGAAAAGTTGAAAATTTATGAACAAATCTTTAACAGATCACAAAATTTCAGACAAAATAATCAGAAAAAAATTGATGCTTCCTACCTCAATGTGAAAGTCGATAATACACGTAGCCCAAATACACAGCCAGTATGTTTTTCCTGTGGCTTGAGAGGTCACAAAAGCAACCAATGTTTGAATAAGTCACATGGTAAACAATGCTACGGATGTAAAAGTTTTGGTCATGTTCATGCTAATTGCCCTAAAAGTTATCGAAATTCTAAACCAAAACCTGATTCTCAAAAACCTATTTCTGATAAAACTGTAAATGCACTTTCTCCTGAAACTTCATCGAAAAATCCCATGCATGTTGACATTCAACTTGCAGGAATTCAATTGACAGCACTCTGTGACACTGGGTCACAGGCAACCCTCATCAATGAGAAAACCTATCGAAGAATTGGTTCGCCACCATTGCAGCCCACCAACATTCCCTTTTCAGGAATTGGCAAAAACCAAGTTCACAGCATCGGATTCTTTCAGGATTCCATCGAAATTCAAACCATTACTTTACCTGCTAAAATACATGTTCTAGAGGATGACTTGATTCCTTTTGATGTGATTATCGGAATCGACTTTTTGCAGCAAACCCAATTTACATTTGATGAAGACGGTATTCGTTTTACTCTTGATAATAACATCTTCGTTAATATTGCTAATATTCCTGATGACGAAGCTTTCCCATTTGATCTTTCACACATTTTGAATTCTGAAATTCGTGAGGAAGTTCAAAATATCGTTACTTCCTACAAACCCCATAAAGTTCAAGACACTGAAATTAAAAGGACTATTTTATTACAAGATGAAATCCCCGTAAATCAACGTTCTCGACGACTCCCTTTTGCGGAACAGAAAATTGTAGAAAAACAAATTCAAGATCAGGGCCAAATATGCATGTCTGAAAAACCTCTAACATCTACTCAAGATAAGATTTCTAGGGTAGAGAAAATGGATAATCCAATTGATTTTGAACGTGATGATGATGATGATGATGCCAATGATTTAGATTTGTTTCATGATAATGATGATGGAAAATATTTAGATGATGCTGATGCCAGTGATTTAGATTTGCTTCATGATAACGATGATGATAATGCTTTTGATGTTGGAACTATCAAAGCAACTCTTGAACCAAAAATATTTGATGCCGATGATGATGCCCTTGAGAATGAATCCGTCAAAAGTGAAAAGGTTGAACCAAAATTTCAAGTTATTGAAGCTCCCAAACCCCCTGAACAAATAGCAGCTTTTCAACAACAGAAAAACATTCTTTCACAAAATCCAGTTCTTTGTGTTTTTCAACAGGGATACCCATTAGAAAAGGATATCGTTTTTCTCCATTCTTTTCTCTAATTCTTTTTTAGGTATGAAATGTACTAGGTAGATTTCTGCAGATAAATATGCTGGGCACGTGTGTTAGTTATACACCATGTCTTCTGTAGTTCTTTTTCTCTGTCACCATACATCTGTTTAATGCCATGTAATTTTATTTAAAAATTCTAAGAATCTACTGAAACTATCTCATTTTAATTCAGCTTTACATTTTTGTTTTCATAAGCTGAATTCGTTTTTCAATTCTGTTCTCTTTCGACTAATCACATTTATTTTTTGTATTTTTTCAATAAATAATTGCATCGGGAGACAAGAAAAAAAAATTCAATTATTGTTTTCCTTTTTTAACGAAAATCAAATCGGCATTTTTTTTTTTACATTCCCATTTTAGTGTTTACCTGGTTACAACAATAATAATAGAAATGTTGTAGCGCTTTATCTCAGTTTTAAATCTGTTCTCCACAATTTCTTTCAGAATGCAAAAAGTTTTATTCCAATCATATTATTTTGATGCTTCGATACTTATCGTTTTTCTCCAATTCTGTATTGGTTTTTAAACAAGAGTTGAGAGTTTAAATGACCTAAAAACAAATTAATGTCCTGTTTCCGGATTTTTACATTAATTTACATTATATCCTTTGACAGATTTTCGAGATTAAAAATATGACAAGAGAAAAATGCCATAAAAATATAAATTTTGTTCAATCATTATTTTTTCTTATTTGTTAAGAGATAAGAAATATTGAGAAATTTTTGCAGATCTCTCAGTTAGGGGTCTTGAATGTTCTCGTTAAATTTTAATTAAATAATAAAAAGTTGAAAGGTTCGAAGCGGAATATGAATTTTTTAATCACAGAATAAAAATTTACTCGTAAGAATATATATATATATATATATATATATATATATATATATATATATATATATATATATATTCAGACCACTGAGCAAGAGTTATGTAATAAATCAAGATGGCATCTAAGAAAAAAACCAGATTGTAATAAAAGAAAATTAGCTTTTTTTAAAAATATATTTTTTTATTAAAAATGATGAATCAAAACTACAAATAAAATAATACACACCCTATTTTCTAAGGTTACTTCAAGTTAAATTAAAATTACTTTATTCAGTTTTCATCAGGTTGAATTCATTTCATCATTCACCTCCAAATTAATTTGATGAAGATCTTTTACCAGATCTGTTTCATGTATGCAGGAACGACAATTTTGATAATATCTCTCTATTTGTTTTGCAATCATACGATCATTTACAGTTTTAGTTTTAAGAGAATGAGTGTGTTTTGTTGGGACTCCATTAACTTATGAAAAAACTCTCTCTACGCACTCAAAAGAGTGGGGTTCAATAGTGAAATGGATCAGGAAATGTGATAAAATTCCACATTCGAATAATTGGACCCATCTTTTGAGTACATGTTTCAGTTATACTATTGTGTGATCTGCGAATTTACTGTTACATCATTCAGTTGTTATTTTCATAATTTGTTCCTTCATTCTTAAACTGTACATTCAAGTAAAAGGATTATAATTTTTCGTTTATTTTATAGTTAAATTTCTCTTAACAAAAACCTTAACACAACCATGCCAGTAAAGTTTAAATTTAGATTTATTTCCAGTTAGACATCTTTCTTAAAAACCAAAATAGACTTTTTTGAAAAAAACAAAGAAAAATAAATCATTTCGTATAAAATTGCTAACTAACTCCCTGCTTGATGTTCAAGATTAAAATTTCAAATACAAATCTCTAGAGCAGTGATTCTCCACCTTTTTATGTTCAAACCACCTTTTGGAGGATCTTAAGGCCCTACGCTTGTCCCCTTAGCAGTTGCCCCCCCCAAAGAAATAGAAATTGCATTATGAATATTGATTTTGCATTATAAATATTTTTATCCGTTCATTCGACCCCCCCCCCAATAAAAAAATCCTGGGTGCGCCACTGTCCCTTAGGCTTGAAACCATACCAAGAAAAGATCAAAATGTGTGAGTTGTGGTCATCCAAGGCGCATGCGCTACGTACCAGTTTATGAGCTGCAGTAGTGACCATAGGCGTGGCGTGCTTCTGACTTTTTTTAAGGGAGGGGGTTGTTACGAATTGTAATAATAGATGGCGCTCTGTACCCTTTGTAAAAGGAATAGAAACAAGAATGTACGTCGCACTCTGACACATGCAAACTGCTGTGTACGAGTATGTGCTTTTTTAAATAAAGTGACGCAGAAGCTGTACGAGAAAGACTCCAGAGTGTAGTGATTTCTTGAGTAAGTTTGTAAAAGTTTGTCAGTGTATTAACATGGTCCGTTGACCGGAGGATAAAATTTGAGGAATTTCAGCGATACTGATATTGTTGAACAATTGAATAGAATATTTGATACAAAATAATTTGAAATAGTGTATTGGTGAAACAGTAGGCTATTTATTAGAGTTGGAATACTTCCAGATTGAAGTTTCATACAATTAAAGAGAGTGAGTAACTTATTCAAAGTACTTTTTTATTTGTTTATTGAGAACATTGCTGTTAATTTAAAATGTCAATGAAAGAGATTTTGGCAAAAAATAGAACGGCAAAGACACAGCTGACAAAATTGAGGTGTAAAATAGCGAGTGAAGATATCCAAATATGTGATTTAGAAGTATTAAAGGACAGATTTAAAGTTCTTGAGGCTGACATAAAGTCTAATTTTGATTCTTTATTTGCATTATGTACCGAAGAAAATACTGATACTTATATAAATGAGAAAGAAGAGATTGACGATTCGCTTTTATATGTAGAAGTCGAGTTGAATCAAAAGTTAGCCGAAATGGCTGCTGAAAGTAAAGCGAAGCTATCTGGTAATCTTATCACAAATACTGAGAGCAATGTGAAATTACCACAAATAACTTTACCAGCGTTTTCAGGAAACTTGCATGAGTGGCTTTCTTTTAAAGACTTATTTTTAGCTAGTGTTGATGCAAATCCTAATTTAACTAATGCAGTGAAGTTGCAATGTTTGAAAACCGCTTTAAGAGGAGATGCTTATCGTATAGTACAGTCAATATCTATAGTTGATTCTAATTACAAATTTGCTTTTTCTTTATTAGAAGAAAGATTCTCAAATCATCGAGAACAAGTGTATGCTTATCTTAAACTGTTTATAAATATGCAGCCTATGCATAATGAGTCGGCGTCAGCTATATTAAATTTGATTGATATTACGAATTAATGCATGAGGTCATTAGAAGTTTTGAATTTAAGTATTAAGGGGTTTTCTTCTAATATACTTGCATATATTTTATCGCAAAAATTAGATCCTAACACCAAAATCTGGTGGGAAAGAAAATTGGGGAAAGAAAACTTGCCAGCTTTAACTAATATTATAGAGATTCTAAAATATCATGCACGAACTCAATGCTTCTAAAAGTGTGAGTAATACAAAGAAAATTACACATAAAATTTCGGCTATCGTTTCTAATGCAGATGATAAACACACACAAAATTTATGCAAATTCTGTAATATGAACAATCATAAACTTTTTAAATGTCGTAAATTTCAAAATTTGAGCGTTAAAGAAAGAGTAGAATTTGTGAAAAATAATTTGTGCTTTTGTTGCTTCAATTTACATAGTGTGGGGAATTGCGCTTTTATTTACTTGTGTAAAAGGTATATGAAAAAACAAAACTTTCTTCTATGCTATCAAAATGAAAATAATTCTACTAGTACTAAAGAAGAAAGAACTGATAATACTTTAGAACAAAATGACTCAGACAATATTGATAGAAATGCGTTAAATGTACAGGCCATTGAATTTCAATCTGAAAATAAAAATAAAGCCTTCACAGCCGCTATGTGTACCATTAGTAAAAAAAGCGTAGTTTTATCTACTGCTTTTGTATTTATTGAAACTAAAGAAGGAAATTTAATTAGAGTTAAAGCATTATTTGATAGTGGTAGTGTTTCTTGTTTTTGTACCACTGAGTTAGCAGACGTACTTAATTTAAAAATTGAGAAGACAAACATTTCCGTTTGTAGTTTATCAGGTACTTTAACAACGGTCAAAAAGAAAACAGTTGCTCTTATTTGTAACAAGGAACAAACGTTTAAAAGGAAATTAGAATTTTTGATTATTCCTATAATAGCGGGGTTAACTCCTTAAAACTCAATTGATGTTAGTAATCTTATGATACCAGAGAAAGTAAGTTTAGCCGATCCAACATTTATAAACCGGAAAAAATAAATTTGTTACTCGGAGCAGAAGTGTTCTGTGATATGTTACGAGCTGGAAAGATCTACGTGTCTCACTCGGGTTTAATTCTGCAAAATAGTGCCTTTGGTTACATAGTTAGTGGAAGTACAAATGATTAAATTCCAAAGAATTCATCGTTTTTAGGCCTGATTAATGATAATTCGGAAAGTGAATTAAAAAGATTTTTTGAATTAGAATCTATATGAATTAAAGATGATCCTTATTGTCATGAGGAAGACAAGGCTTTAGAAATATTTAATGAGACAGTTTAATTTACCTTGGAAAAAAGAGTGGAGTGAATTAGCAGATAATTATAATGTAGCTGAGAATAGGTTGAAAAGTCTTCTAAAAAGAATGACTTATGATAGAACACTATTTTCCACGTACAGAGTGGAAAATAGTGATTATTCCTATAATAGCGGATAAACTGCTGTGTACGAGTATGTGCTTTTTGAAATAAAGTGACGCAGAAGCTGTACGAGAAAGACTCCAGAGTGTAGTGATTCCTTGAGTAAGTTTCTAAAGGTTTGTAAGTGCATTAACAGAGGGCATGAATTGAATTCAGTTAGGTCTCCTCCTCCGCTCATTGACTGCCCGGGGGTCCTAAAAATATGAAATAATATGATTTTTTTGAAAATTGAATAACAATAGAATTGATGTTTAAGTAGTATTCAAAAGTCATACAATGAGAAAAATAAATACAATATAAATAAAATGAGAAAAATACATAGAATCGAATTTTTGTTATGGACCATATCATTGTTAAAAACTATTTTTAGGATAAACAAATAATGGGAATCTTCAGTTTCAAAGCTTGAAAAAGCAGAAAAACCAACTTTCTTAAAAGTTTTCTACAGTTTTCTGATTTTAACTGAACTTCTATTAACATTTAAATTTATTTGAAGTTAAGTTGGGGGGGAGGGGCACGTTCCCCCCCGTACCCCCCCGACGGTATGGTAGTCTATGGTAGTGGCCCAGGCAGACAAGTCCCAGACGCTCAGACGCTAGTAGTGCCGATTAGGAACACAACGGCCGCATGAATTTTATATCCCTATCTCATTGCAATCATAAAATAATAAATCAAAAGGTAACAAAAATACAATAACTATCATAAACCTTATTGCTGAATGTAATTTTCGTTTTCCCAAGCCTTGTTAAAAAAACGTCCTACATGTAGTTTTGCTAACCATCCGACCCCCCCCCCCCCCTCCCGAATATGACTCACGCATACCAAGGTTTAGAACCACTGCTCTAGAGAAATATTATGATTATACTTCATTATGATTAGTGTATACGTTTTAATAGATTTATCTATGTAAAGTTAGCATTTACTTTTTTTTGTCCAAAATTTATGTTAATTTTTGTTGGCATTCACATTGTATTTAGAGCTTCAATGAAAATAAATTACAAAGTTTATAGTATAACTTAATATCTCAGTAAAATTTCTTTTATGGGTGAAACGTATGAAATCCTACCGATAGAGCTATGTAGATTTATTAACGTCTTACATTAATTACTATTACTTCAGTAGAAATGTTTTTAAACCTGAACACAATCGTTTAGCTTTGCAATAATTACATAGATACCGTTTCCGTTGTTTGTCAGAAAAGCTTTGGGGATTCTCCCAAAAGACTCGGACAAGAAACGCTTCTGTTCTCTTGTAATCAAGTAATAGCGGATAATTTCATTAGCGAAAAACCTGGCGGGAAAAAAAACTGAACATTTAGCTTAATCGAATCTCTCTCCAGGTCACGCAGTCTTAGTCCTATCACATAGTATTTGATTTTACCAAATTCAGTATTACTGCATATATACATTTATGCTCATAGGTTCCCTTTCGATAAAAGTATTCTACCATTACAAAAAAAATTAATTTCTGGATTCAAAGAAATACAAATAAAATAGCTACAATTATTGAAAAAAGTTAAAATTATTGGAAACATTTAGAGCTTTAGAAAACATCAGAAAGCCATAGGTACCCTTTCGATAAAAGTATTCTACCATCACAAATAAATTTAATTTCTGGATTTAAAAGAATACAAATAAAATAGCTATAATTACTGAAAAATATTAAAATTATTGAAAACTAATATAGAAAAAAATTAGAAAAGCGTCAGAAAGAGAACTTTTTGGGAAAAGAAGGCAAATGAAAAGGATATTTTGATGGTCAATAGGGCTTGCAATCAAGATCTCTAGATTATCAGCTAAAACGTTCATAACAGACTTTATATATCTCAAAAGTTAAATAATAAGTCATAGATGAATGACAGACAGGTCGATATGAAATGAGTTGTATTAAATTAGAAATTAAACCATCTGTGTTAAGCATTTTGAAATTAATTTAAAATCACTTGCTTTATCAAAATATTTTAAATAAATGCATATTAAATTCATCCCTTTATTATTTAACTAGTCAGTTGTATAAACTTTAATAGTAATTCGAGGGGAAGTTCTATGATAAGAGATTTGATTGCCACCCCCCAAACCCCGAAGAAATAAGTTTAATAGTTTATATAATGTTTTATTGCTTAATGTCCATGAACGGACTTGTGTTTTAACTGTCAATAGAACAGTACAAAAGATGCTAATAATTGAGATGAATTTTAAATTGAACATCCCTGTTCCTAATTTGAAAAAAAAATATTTCAGGTAGTGTCTTCTAACGAAACTACCGCGGGTTATTAACGTAGGATTACTTATCGTTGCTTACCTCTTTGCCGCCTCATCATTTTGGTACTTTTCTGTTTAAATGTTTACTGCTTGCCCAAGGGATACAGACTGGGTTAGGTGCGCTGCCAAAATTATAACTCGCCACTACGCTGAAATTTTGCTTTCTGGAGGACCGTTACTGAGGAATGTAATCCTACGTTAAAACGTAAATTCAATCAAATTAAAATGCGTTAAGCATATACAATTACCTTTGTTTAATAAACTGCTCAAAACTAGTCTTCATGTGGACAATGCACGCATCATTGTAAAATCTGTCAATTATTCCTTCCACATTCATCAAAAACAGGACATCATCAGAAGTTAAGCTATGTGCGAATTGTGAAGTTAAACATCAGAATAAAAAAAACTTTTTCTCCTCAGCATTTTACTTGTGCGTTTTTAAGCCTCTTATCGCATATTTCGCGAGATCGAAATCATATGGTACTTTCTGCGTAGATTGTTATTAAATAGCCAGCAAAAATGCTCTAAACCTATATACGATATTAAATCAGCGTGAGACACAACTTATGAATTCCAAATGCATTTTTGATGCGAAATTGCGTTTCGTTATTGCATGAAGAGAAAAATATACCCTATTCAAAAATGTTTCAGATCGTGAAATCTTTGAAAAAATATAGAGAAATCCCGCTCGGGTCTTTTCTTCATGACGTATTATGATCGATTGACTCAAACAGTCAATAAGTAAAGCATAAAAATGTTCGACTCACATAAGCAAAATCTAAATTAAAGTTTTATACGCCGCGTCTTGAAAAATATCCCTGAAAAATATTGCGTGAATGTGTATTCGATTGAAACATTTGTAAATGGTTTCTACTAAGAACGGCCGTTTAATTTTGAAAGAGCAAATTCGATGAGGCAACAAGATTTTGGTATTTAAGTAAATATACATATATAATACATTTGTTTATAAAGCCCGAGGTAACCTAGTGGAAGCGCGTCGGGCTTCGTAGAGTGCTCCCTTCGTAGCCTGACAAACGTTATTAAATACCCTCGTGTCTAGGCCGATATGGCACCCCGTGGACAGGAATGTCCTTCTATGAGGTCAGTGGGTGGGAGAAGGTACAATCCCTCCAGATGACGCTCTGGTCGAGGGTCAAAATTAAGGTGGTAAATCTACACTGTATCCCAACTGAAAGCAACCAATAATTCTCGCGGAAAAGTGCGAATGTCTTCATTTATAAATACCCTGCATTGGCAAACAACATTATATAAAATTATTTATTTATATATAACCGAGTCAGCTCTTAGAATTAGCTAGTACCAGTGGTAATTTTTCTGATTAAAATGAACTAAAATTTATGCCAATTCACCTTTTACTTATACATATGTGATAAAAATTTCACCTCTCAAATTTCAAATTTCGCAGCAAAATATTAATGAAGGTCTCTCCGTGTTTTCTAAAAATTTCTGGTAGAAAATTTGGATCTCAGACTTAGGATCCTCCAGCCTAAATTTTTATCGACGTTTCGATGGCAACTCAGGTACGCTCATGGCCCAGCTTTCAATCTCAACCATTTTCGCCGCTCGACCGAACAGTGCTCTAGCCCACTCTGCCTGTTTGTGTCCCTCAGAGTTGCGTGCCGTTTTATTTTAACTCCTCCGTCAACTGCCCGACCTTGAACAAAGGCGTCACTTTCCACCAGTGTTGCAATCCTGCTCGGGGGTTCTTGGTCGACAATGTGTCTCGTCTATTCCCAGGCAAACAAGAAACCATTCTCCGGCGTTGACAGCCGTACGCTCCCTTGATGAGAAATGTCACTAAGACCTAAAAGGAAAACTGCTAACTGGAAAATAAAACTCGTCAGTTAAATAACGCCAGGCGACTTTAAAAACGCCGGCTGCCATTTCAGAGTTACGCTGACGCCGCATAAAGCTTTGCAGTTCCTCGAAATGGTCCGATTTTAAGGAGAAATACTTGGCGCAATTAAATACCTTCATGTCTTCGGGCCGTTGCAAGTTAAATCCGTAGACCGGAAAGTCCTTCTTTAAGGTCAGAGTGGAGAAGGTATGATTCTCCCCAGATGCCACCCCTTGGGGTGAAGAGGCGAAATTGAGGTGGCAATGGTTAAGTCGGACTCTGACCCTTGTGGTGCCGTTATAAACCGGAGCCTCATTCCTCAGCTTGCAAACTTATATGGACCTTGGCTGGAATACATTCCAGTCAGGGAACATAAGCTACAACAACAAAGTCAACAACAAAGATGAATAATATTACATTCACTAATAGAAAATGCTCTAATTTAATCTACAGGTTAAATTGAAATAGAACGGAAAACATTGACATAAAGGACAATTTTGAAGATATACTTATACACACACAATATATATACACTCAAAAGCCAAAACATTATGACCACCCCTACATTTTGCAATCAATTCGCCTGGATGATCTGGAAGGCACGTGATCAGGTGGAAGTGGTATTTAACTGCTGCTGGAGAGTCTGAAGAATCATTCTTTCACTTACTTCTGTGTGTGATGGGAAAGGCTGCGGATCTAAGCGACTTTGATAGAGGGCAGATTGTAATGGCTCGAAGGCTCGGAACAAGTATTTCCGAAACTGCACGACTCGTGGGTTGTTCGCGACCTACAGTTGTTAGTACTTATGCAAAGTGGATGAATGACGGTGAAACCAGCAGTAGACGACATGCTGTTGGACGTCCACACGCTATCAAAGAAAAAGGTCGTCGGAGACTGTCTCGTATGGTGAAGCAAAATCGGAGCCAGACAGTGGCTCAGCTGACAGCCCAATACAATGCAGGGCCAAGTAGAATAGTATCGCAGCACACTGTTCAGCGGACACTGTTGGATATGGGGCTACGCAGCAAACGTCCCACTCGTGTGCCTTTGCTGACCAAGCGTCGTCGCCAACTGCGCCTGCGCTGGGCCCGGGAACATCGCGACCGGTCCATGGATCAGTGGGAGAGAGTTGCCTGGTCAGATGAATCACGGTATGTCATTCATCACGCCGATGGCCGTGTCAGGATACGCGGCGAACTATTAGGCGAACTGTTGCTCCCTCAATGTACAGTAGGTCATACACAGGCCGGTGGTGGCGGTATTATGCTTTGGGGAACGTTCTCTTGGGCGTCTCTGGGACCCGTGGTTGTTGTAGAGCAGACCATGAATGCTACAGGGTATCTGAACATCATTGCGGACCAGTTGCACCCTTACATGGCCTCTGTTTTTCAAGCTGGAAATGGAATGTTCCAACAGAACAACGCCCCGTGTCACAAGGCTTAAATTGTGTTGGAGTGGTTCCAGGAACATGATGCTGAATTCCAGTTAATGTCCTGGCCGCCTAACGTACCGGATCTCAATCCGATAGAACACATTTGGGATGTCATGGGACGGCAGCTCAGAGTTCAAAGACCACCAATTCGCAATATCTCGGATTTGCGTGACAGGATTTGCGTGACTCGGAGTTGCTTAAACATCTAGTACAATCTGTCTCCGGCCATCTACCAAGGACTTGTGGCATCCATGCCAAGGCGGATTGCAGCTGTGTTGCGCGCCAAAGGTGGGTTACTCGTTATTGACAAGTGGTCATAATGTTTTGGCTCTTGAGTGTATGTATATATATATATATATATATATATATATATATATATACTGCTCAAAACTATTAGGGGAGCACATGGTTTTAACGGAATTACGCAAATACGTACACCGATAAGTAACATAAAATAAATCAGCCATAATTTAAAGCCTA